>JALPQI010000101.1:0-600000 GCA_025490895.1 Thaumatotibia leucotreta
TAAAATTGTACGAGATACAAAATGGTACCAAAACTACGCTAGAAATTGGAAAAGAATGCTCCACCACGGGGTATTCACGTCTATAATATTTATATGTATACCTTTAGGGCCTTATGTCAATGGCATAAGGTTCAAAATAGTTGACACTAGCCAACCAAATATACATACCTTAATTTCGTTCAATTCACCTTCAGTATGCGCTTTTTCTCTCAACAGCTGTGTATGTTTATTAATTAAAGGTGCTTTTTCGGAGATCATATCCATATTGACGCCACTCATTTTCTCGTTTATTTCCGCTAATTCTTTATCGCAGCTAGCTATCTCTGTTTGAGCTTTTCGTAGCTTGAGATTATCGTCTAGATCGCGTTTATAAATCTGAAAAAAGTGACAAATCGTGAAACTAGTAATAATATATGGGTAGCTAATTACTAAAGACAGCTTCATATCAGGGCATTTTCGCGAGAAGAGATCCAAAAAATATTTTTTTTAAGGTAGGTAAATTTAATGTTATTCCTACTCAGAATAACAAGTTCTTTCAATCTAGGAGAAAAAAAGTACAAGAAAAAAATGGTCCCACATTTTTCATACATTTTACATGCTCTCCACTTTGTAACCGCTGTACAAAGTGTTTGAAAAACGGTTACGTAATATAAACAAAAAGTTGGGACACTTTTTTTCTTCTAGTAGGATCGAAAGAGCTCGTGATTCTGAGCAGGAAAAACAATAAAATTTACCTGTTTCAGAAAAATAAGTTTTTGGATCTCTTCTCGCGAAAATGCCCATCAACTTGCTAGGTTTATGGATAAGGGGACTAGAAAGGACTATGCGTCGAAATGGACCAAAATCAAACAGTGCTAGCAGTAGTGTCATTAAAAAGGTCTGCTTATGTACTTTATTTGATTGTAGAGATGCAAAGTTGAATTCCATTGGATAATTTTATACAGGGTGGTCCAAACCTTGACGACAAAAAATTTTTTTTAGGTTCCCTACGTCATGGGCTAGCAGAATATACCCCATGTATGTTAGCCGATTTTTTGTAGTTTTCGAGTTATGAATTTTGAAAAAAAAATATTTTTTGAGAAATTCTGGAATTAAGAAATTTATTGATAAAAAAAAAGTATTGGGTTTTTTTAATATTTTTTTTTGTGAAAGTATTACTACAAATAAAGCATTTACTGACAAAAAAATTAGCGTCCTCACTTTGATACTAGTAGGATAAAAAATACCAAATTCAAAATTTTACGTTAAAAACGCTTCAAAATAGCATTAATGTACGTAAATAAAAAAAATAAAACATATCCCAAGGATTTTTGGTAATCTAAAGACTGCCCTAGACCTTAAATCTTCGTAAAAGCAAAAAAAAAGTGATACTTAATGATAGTACGATCAAATCGTACATAATTTTACCCTAAACTCGCAAATCAAGTAGTATCGCTGCATTTTTGGTATGTTGTTTAGACACCATAGGACAGTATAAAACCATATTTTGCAAGCAAAAAAAAGTTGTGCTAGCTGGGTAGTACGTGAAAAACTGCGAAATTTACGGCCATTTTTTAGTTTCTGATTTTTATTTAAAAAACCTTACGTTTTTGATATCATATGTCAATAAACGTTTAAAGACTAATAAATTTCTAACAAGTTGAGCTAACATGCATTACCGTAGGTCTTATAGTTTCAGAGATTCGAGACTTTAAAAAGTACCCCTTTTTGTAAACTAGATAAAATTTTGTGTTTTGCTAACGTTTTGGACTTAATATCGCCTCACCTAATTATGCTACGAAAAACATGCAATAATGACCTTATAGCGCACTTAATATTCTTTAATTTAAGGGTAAAATTGGGTCAGTGAACTTTGTAGTTGAAAGTATAAACCCGAAATTCCAAAGGCAGGAGGCCCGCTTTCTAAGTTTTTCATACAAATCGCAAGTCGAGTTGCAAAGCTGCAATTTTGGTATATTATAAAGGCCTTATAGATATATACGAAAATGCATATTAAAAGAAAAACAAAAAAATAATTTGGGCATAGGACGTAAAAAACGGAAAAAAATTCGCACTTTTTTTAGATTTTGACGTTTAACTAAAAATCTATTATCTTTTTGATACTGATTGCTATAAAACAAAGAAAGAACATTAAATTTGAAAGGATTTGAGCTACGTTGCATCACCGTAAGTTATATATATTTTGAGATACGACATTTCATAAAGTGCCCTTTTATCAAAACATAAACAAATTTTATCTACAGGAATATCATAATTTCCCTGTTATGTATTCAGAAGCGGTAATGTAATGACCTATATTAAGAGACCGGTGTCTGTGGCTGTATCATAATGTTAACATTAAAGTACAGGCAGAGTACAGTGCATCATAATGTTGACATTAAAGTATCGTCGTCATGATATTAATTTTAACATTATGAAGTCAACTTCTTTTTGTTGTTTTTTTTTCAATAAATATTTATTGTAGGATATCCTTACTCAAATTGAGTGATTTCAACTGATTTGAATTTTTATATTTAGAGGTAATTACTTAGTGGATATCAATGAAAATAAAGGTAAATTGTCATTCTAAACTAATGATATGGATGTAGATAAAGTTATGTATGTGACTGTACATAATTAGGCATTAAACACTCGTGTGATCTTATTATGAAACTCGCCTACGGCTCGTTTCATAAAACCACACTCATGTTTAATGCCTCTTATTATGCGCCAGCCACATAAATAACTATTGGCAAAACGTTCGCGCTAAGAAAAAAAAGTAATTGTAGATAATAACTACATTAAATTTGGAACAAATTGAGCCGATAACAATTACTGTAAGTCTTATAGTTGGGGTTATACGAGGCTTCAAAACATGCATTTATTTTCTTAACTTAATGAAGGGCACATTTTGAAATGTCGTATCTCTAAATCTATATAATTTAGGGTAATGCAAGGTAGCTCAAATCCTTTCAAATTTAATATTCTTTCATAGTTTTACAGCAATTAGTATCAAAAAGTTATAGTTTTCTAGTTAAACGTCAAAAACTAAAAAAAGTCCGTTTTTTTCAGTTTTTTACGTCCTACCTAATATCTAAATCCTTTTTTTTTTCTTGTAATATGCATTTTCGTACATCCCTATAGAGCCTATATAATATACAAAAATTGCAGCTTTGCAACACGACTTGCGATTTGTATGAAAAACTTAGATAGCGGACCTCCTGCTTTTTGAATTTCGCGTTTTTAGTTTGAATTACAAAGTTTACTGACCTGATTTTACCCTTAAATGAAAGAATATAATTGCGCTATAAGATAATTATTTCATGTTTTTCGTAGCATAATTAGGTAAGGCGATATTAAACCAAAAACGTTAGCAAAACTCAACATTTTATCTAGTTTACAAAACAGGGTACTATTTGAAGTCTCGAATCTCTGAAACTATAAGACCTACGGTAATGCATGTTATCTCATCTTGTTACAAATTCATTCATCTTTAAACGTTACCTGATGCATATTGTCATAAAACGTAAGGCTTTTTTTACAAAAATCAGAAACTAAAAATAGACAGTAAATTTCACAGTTTTTCACGTATAATGCAGCTAGCACAACTTTTTTTTGCTTGCAAAATGTGTTTTTATACTGCCCTATGGTGTCTAAATAACATACCAAAAATGCAGCTTTACTACATGTTTTGCGAGTTTAATGTACGATTTGACCGTACTATGATGAGGATTTTTCGGAGTAGTCGGTCAAATAAACTTAAAAAAAACTTCTACATTTTTCATTTAAAAAAAAAGTTTTCATCTGTTTTGTTGTTCTTATCAATAAACAAAGACAGAAAATACCACGAAAACTCAATTTGTGTAGTTATTTAAGTAATTTTTTACTACTATAAATTTTAAGCTTTTTTAAGTTTATTTGACCGACTACTCCGAAAAATTCTCATCATAAAGTATCATTTTTTTTTTGCTTTTACGAAGGCTCAAGGTCTAGGGTGGTCTTTAGAATACGAAAATTCCTTGGGATATGTTTTATTTTTTTATTTACGTACATTAATGTTATTTTGATGCGTTTTTAGCGTAAAATTTTGAATTTGATATTTTTTTATCCTACTTTTATCAAAGTGAGGACGCTATTTTTTTTGTCAGTAAATGCTTTATTTGTAGTAATACCTTTACAAAAAGAAACTAGTTAAAAACCCAATAGTTTTTTTTATTAATAAATATCTTCATTCCAGAATTTCTCAAAAAAAAAATTTTCAAAAATTCATAACTCGAAAACTACAAAAAATCGGCTAACATACATGGGGTATATTTTGATAGCTCATGACGTGAGGAATCTAAGAAAAATTTTTTGACGTCAAGGTTTGGACCACCCTGTATAAGTAAGGCATACTGCGGGTACTTTCTAAGTAAATCACCATTGTCCAGACACTAATTTTCATTGTATTCCTCTGACTAAAATACAAATATCAGTTTTAACTAATAATTAAACATTGTGCCCATAGATTGATATGAAATAAATATAAATACCTACTTAATGACAGAACTTTCAACTCTGTTGGTTTTTGGTCCACATTCCATACAAAACTGCCCATGGTCCTTAAAATAAGGGGATTAAAGCATATTATAACTTCGAGTTTAACAAAGTAAAATAGTTACCTGTTGTTTGGCCAATTCATCCTTCAACGAGTCGATCCTCTTTGTTAAAGTATCTCTATCTATCATTATCTGTTTCTGTCGTTCCATCAATCGTTCATTCGCCTCTTTTATTTTGTCCATGTCGCGTTGGACGTTCCTTTCTTCATGTTGTTTTATCTCTATGTTAATGGTCTTGACTTTATCGAATGAGTTTAGGATTTTAGTGACAAAGGTGCGTTTGGTGTCTATTGTGGTTCTGTGAACAAGATTGTAAAGAGTTTTATAAATAGTAGATATAAAGTTATACACGAAAAAGTTCATTATTTGATTGCATTTGGTCAGCATTGAGGCTTTGTTTTAGTATACAGAAAGTAACCGATTTGTGTACAAATTGGTAATTTAGTTTGTTACGTAAGATAGGTAATCGAAATAAAATAAGAATGATTGAATCAAGCTTAATTATGAAACGATCTTTTTTCCATCATCATCATAATCATCATCATCATCATCAGCCTATGATAGTCCACTGCTGGACGTAGGCCTCTCCTATTAACTATGCGTATGGACGTAATGTGTCCACTATGATGACGCTGCTGCCCATCATCAATCTTTTATCAAATAATGGTCAGTCTTCAATCCCTTAGTCGACTCTTACGACACCCGCAGGGGGAGTTGGGAGTTTTCCACCATACCAAAGCCATACTTAAGTGACTAAAGTTTAGGTTTAACAATATATTAAAGTTGCTACTTTAACAGCCTGTTTCATAAACCCTAGATAAAACTATCAATCAGTCAAACAAATATCCTTTTCTCCAAGCATATAAAAGAAAAGGACAGCTAACATTTATCTACCAGATATTTTTTATTCGATGATGGTTAAACACGCCCTAAATTAAAAAAAATACCCATGGGGTGTAGGAATCATACCTATTCTTTCTCACTGTCTCAGTCTTTGCGTTTTCCTTCTCTTTCAGCTCCGCTTTGAGCGCTCCGGTGGCGTCCTGTAGTTGTTTTAATTCCAGAGCATACTTTTCGCTGTTTGCTTGCAATTCTTTAAGAGATTCTTGTAAATTATGTAGCTCTTGCACCTAAAATAAAAACATGTTTATATTATAAAACTTTTTCAATATACTGGGTAAAAGAAACCGCGAAAAACTTGTACTTATCCAATATGACCCAAGATCAAGACTTATCCAAAATTGCAAGTGTTGTAATACATTAGTCGTATTATTACATAGGGATCATATGATATTCATACGTGGCGTAACTGTTACAATGTGGAAAGGAACTAATTGTTGCGGTTTGTATGAAGGTATGTAACGAATGTATGTAACGAAATTTCCTTCCAAAATCCTTTTAGGAATTACTAATATGCGAAAATGAGTATCTATACATATTTATAATTAGGCTATTTTACTGCCTCATGGCATCAGCTCTAAATCGCCATAATTAATAAATAAATATCTTGGGACATCTTACACAAATCGACGTAGTCCCACGGTAAGCTCAATTAAGGCTTGTGATGTGGTGTACCAGGCGACAATACATATAATAGATAAATAACTACATATAGATACTTAAATACATAGACAGCCATGACCAAGGAACAAATATTTGTGATAAATAAATACACAAATAATGCCCTTGCCGGGATAAGGATATCTCACCAATAATTAATTGTTGAGAAAAACGCACTGCGTTTTTTTAATTTAATTTATATTATCGTGATACATAAAACCACTAACCTAGACCTAGTCTTTCCGAAACATCTGTGAGTCTAACCGTTTAATTACATATTAGTCACGCTACACACTCAGTATTATTTTTATAAATTGAATTATTGTGCAATGTTTTATTGTACCATTACAACTCACCTTCTTCTGTATATTGAGATACTCCTCCTTCAACTTATTCTTGGCCTCTGCCTTTGCCTGCAGTTTCTTGGCGTGTGCGTTAAGCTTCAACTGCGCACTTTTGACTCTGGAGCGAAGTGTGCTGATCTTTTGGCGAAGGTCGGTCTGCTTTGCGGTCGCTTCGTCGAGTGTGAGGTCGGATTCTAGGCCGCTGCATTGAGTTTTAATGGCTTCTAGCTGTGAAAAAAATTAAAGTTGAGCAAAGACGCATAGAACATTATACAGGTTGACTTTGAATATGATTATTGATGATATTGATGACGATCCTGTTAAATTATATGGTAGTGCAGCGCACGAGCGCACTTTAGGTACAGCCGCCACTGGATACTAGTTTTTTTAACACGTACAGTACAGTACATACTCACTTTTGAGTATACCATATTCTTGGTACGTGATGCTCTATAGGGCATTCCGTTAGAAAGTCTTAGAAAACGTCTTCTTTTAACCCTAAACTTGGCAGAATTTTAAAAAATCGTGCGTTCTAGCCTCCTCGCCGCAGTGTAGAGCAAAAAATTCTGTGTTAAAAAAAAATACAAAAAGTGGGTCAAAGACCATGTATCTTTAAAGATACATTGCCAAGTTAAGGGTTTAATCCTGAAAATTATGATGATCCTCGTTGCAGTTATTTTCTAACAAGTTGGAACCACGTAAGTGACTCATAGCACCATAAATGATAAAAACGGGTACATTCATAAGTAACTTGGCTAACGAATCGGTTTATTTTCTCGAATTTAACCGATTTAATTGAAGTAGAGAAACAATGATACATTACGTTTTTAGTGATAGTGTTGATCTCTTGAATCATCTGGTCCATGAGGGGCATGTGGCCGGCCACCTGCTTCGCGGTCTGCAGTTTCTGCTCCGGTTCCATCAGCGACATCGATATCTCTTCTACAGACTCGGTCAATGTTGAAATTGTCTGGAAAAATGCGATTTATATTTTTATTGCAACGGATTAACAAGCCGCTAAGTGGGCGGATTTTTATTTTGTTTTTTATAATTTTCCAAATCAGGACTTTTTTAATTTTTTTCTACTCAAAATCACGAGCTCTTTCGATCCTGATAGAAATAAAAAAAGTGCCCCAAAAAAATTCATTGAGTTACTATTTTTCATACACTTTCTTCGACCGTAACTCAGTGGAAGACAAAAAAATGTATGGAAATCTCGGGACACTTCTTTCTGCTAATGAGGATCGAAAGAGCTCGCGATTCTGAGTAGAAAATATCCAAATTGATAAGACCGAAAGGGACAAACAATACTTAGCGGCTTGCTATGTTAAGAGATGTTTATGAAGAAGGGGGTTAATCGCATATAAAATTGAACATATTGTGAAAACACAAATCAAATTATTTATTAACTAAATATTTTGATTTGTACTTTTAATTTTTCTCCAGTAGTCACACTACTTAACCCATTCATGGCCACGCTCCAACGCACGAACACATCCCGCCGGGCCACCATACAACGCGATTTTTGCTAAAACACACGACTCAGCGTATGGGTCACGGGCCTGGCGCGTACGCTTAATAAACTGCCGCTTTGAAACCGGCCAGCGGGACAATGCTATGCAACATTTTAAGTAACCATTTTTTTAAACCACAACTTGTATCACTATCAATGTTATCAGTTTTCACCTTTGTAGATCTTCCGATTTTTGAAAGTAATAAATGAATAGGACGCCATCTACATAGTCGCCGCCATTCATTGTTTTTGACTTGCGTAAACAAATTCAGTGATTTTATAAACATATGTACATCGATCGTTATCGCGGGAGCAAATATAAATTTGTCAAAGAAGTAGTAAACAGAATGTCCATTTAGTAAAAAACGGAGTTTTCTGCCCACACATTATAAGACAAATTCATCATAGCTAGCACGAAGTTTATTCTGCATAAGGATAATTAATCTTCCTTTACACTGTTAGTAAATAAAATCCTGAAATCAACATAATCACCTCATATAAGGTCTTATGAAAACTAACATTTCACTTCCTGCAAAATAGTTCTGATCCGCGAGTAACTATTTTGCTATTTACCTTCGAGATATTTTAAAAAGCACTATTTCTATTTAGTTTTGGTTACAAAAAAATCATGGACAAATTTCTAAAGTGACTGACTGGGTGCCTGGGCAATTTTTCAACGATTTCAAAAAAGGAGGACATTCCCAATTCAAACGTTTTTTGTGTATGTATGTTCATCGATATCTCCGAGAATCGTGAACCGATTTTGAAATTTTCCATACGTTTTTCGATCCTTTCATTCCTTTACCGACATACCAAATGTATAAAAATATCTCGACACTTTTTTTCTTTTACTATGATCAAAAGAGACCGAGGTTATGAGTGGAAATCTTACAAAAAATATATTTATAGAAATCTTTAGGGAGAACTTTCAATAAAATAGCCCACCTAGATGCCAATCTTTTTAAGTAAGTACTAATCAAGTGCATTTATATTCAATAAAACTAATTATTCATTTTAAAGTCGTAGGTATAAACGTTTACTATACGAATGTCATTTCTGTTTTGACTGTTTTTCATAATCTTTTAGAACTGTCAAATCATATTTGCTCCCGCGATAACGATATATGTTTATAAAACAGTTGAGATGGCATGTTTTTGACACACAATGACATTTTTTTCTTATCTCTGCTACTTGCACGGCCTCTATAATAATTGTTTCTAAGAATTTAAACAAAGGTCGCGGCAATCCTTTATATCTTTGCACGTGCAGTGCTTATCGGCAAACTTTTTGACGACTAAGTAGAAGGTACTTGCTTCACTATTACTTTGTCTTAAAAGTTTACACTGTAAAAGTTTTATTCCTCTTATCAAAAATATAAATCACATATTTATTGAAGTATGTATATGTAAAATAAAACTATGAAAACGGATAAACTCGCGTATATTAACCTCCTGCCGCCCAGAGGCCTATTAAAAGGTCTCCTTAAACAAAAGAAATTCTATTCTATTTCCTACATTATTAATTCAAAATAAACTAATTTTAACTTTATTCCGACGTTTCGAACACCACCATCATCCGCAGACTACGAACTAGGGCCTGCAGTACCGGGGCCGGTACTGAGATTTTCATTTCCCGGTACCGAGCGGTACCAGTACCGGGACTCCCGGTTCTGTCCGGTTCTTCCATCCGCGTATGACTTAATGATAATGACTTTATTACTAAATTGTTTATTGAACAAAGAAATATAAATAAACCGCTATGCAGCGCTTATAGTATAAATGTGACGTTTTCAAGTTAAAGGTCGCGTACCATATGGACGAAATTTGTTCGTATTTACTAATTAGAGCGTTCTTGTGCTTAAGTGACAATGTTGCACCTTTATGAAAATGCCACAAAACTCACAAATTAGATATCGTCCATCAAAGTCCTCAAAGTTCATTGTGACGAACATTGCCAAATTAAGGGATTTAATTACTAAAAAACCATGAAAAAATATTTTATTGCAAAAACGAAATTATAAACACTAATATTTTAAGTGGCACTAAGACACCTCTGTCGATTTGTCGTTAGAAAGTACCAAAATTATGCAGGTGCTTTTTTTGCGCTATCACGCTTTCGTTACTAACTTCAGTGCTAAACCACCATTTTGTCTGTTGCGACTCGACTGTTGATCAAAACGCATGACATTTTTGAGAAGAACTGCCATAAAGCCAAAAAAGAAGTGATTATGTTAAGAACTTTATAAGTAAAGTGCCACATTTGTAAATGTGGCCGTTTTGATTAAAATAAAGATGTAAATATTGTGTTTCTTTATATAAAAGGGGGCCACAATACGGAATGTGGCGGTTTTGATTTTAAAATTGTATCCTCTTAAATTGGATTTTCCTAAAACTACGTAAAAATACGGTAGTTTGTATTTGGATTTGAAAACTTTTTGAATTAAAAATATATTCGAGTCCATCAACCACAGATGTTATATTCGTACATGTGGCTGTTTTGAATAAACAAAGGAAACGAAATACGACATGTGGCAGTTTAGAGACAAAAAACAAAAGGATCGTATTTGCATTTAGAATAATATTTAAATCCAAAAATGTTCCAGAGTTATATTCTTGTTATGCAGTGAGTTATGTTTGTTTTGCATGAAATCTGCTGATTTCTTACAAAACATCTTTGTTTTGCTGATCTGCTGATCTGAACAAGAAATAATATTGCCCCTAGGTATAAATAAACAATCGAATTTGATATTATTAATATTGGTATACATCATCAGTCAACATCATAAATGTCATAACTTAAAGATAGCTTTTTGTGGATGTGACTACACAGAGGTGTAATACCTCTATAGCTTTTACCAATTTTATGTATTAATTGTATTATGAATAAATATTTTACTTTAAATATAAAAAAATGTACCTATACACACAAAAGCACTCGTGTGTTTCACACGATTACAGCTACATAAGAGTTAAAAACATAATCTCCTGCTATATTTGTTAATACGCACAACACAGCTCTGAGAAAACACGCATCTTGATTATTTAACATAGAACCGGGAAAGAACCGGGACATTATCTTCAGTACCGGTTCTCTCGGTACCGGGAGTACCGGGAAATTCCCGGTACTGAGAGAACCGGGAGCAGGCCTTACTACGAACCCTGTAAAGTGTTCGAAACGTCGGAATGAAGTTAAAATTAGTTAATATACGCGAGTTTATCCGTTTTCATAGTTTTATTTCATGTGTAATCCTCGCGGTAACCGAAGAAAATATTATGTATATGTACTTATGACCTGGTCACACCTGTTTGCCGATAAGCACTGCATATGCAAAGATATAAAGGATTGCGGCGACCTTTGTTTAAATTCTTAGAAACAATTATTGTAGAGGCCGTGCAAGTAGCAGAGATAAGAAAAAATATCATTGTGTCAAAAACATGCCATCTCAACTGTTTTATAAACATATATCGTTATTGCGGGAGCAAATATGATTTGACAGTTCTGAAAGATTATGAAAAACAGGTAAAACAGAAATGACATTCGTATAGTAAACGTTTATACCTACGACTTTAAAATGAATAATTAATTTTATTTAATATAAATGGACTTGATTAGTACTTATTTGCTTATAATGTGTAGGCAGAAAACTCCGTTTTTTACTAAATGGATTCTGTTTACTACTTCTTTGACAAATTTATATTTGCTCCCGCGATAACGATGTATGTTTATAAAATCACTAAATTTGTTTACGCAGTCAAAAACAATGAATGGAGGCTACTTTGTAGACGGCGTCCTATTCGTTTATTACTTTCAAAAATCGATTTTAAATTCCGGTAATACAAAGCCAACGTCTTAAAAATTGCAATCACTAAACACAGCACAGGAGGAGAGGTAAAGTCGCCAACGAATAAATCGTGACTAAATTATATTTCCCATATTACTTCAAAAATTTTTATTAGGAGGGATGGGTTGAAATACGTCACGTCATTGACTTCTGAGAAAACTACTGCAACGTGCATATGCAAGATAACACCGCTGCTCGGTTGCATTTATTGTTTATTACTTAGGAGGGCGCTCGGACGGCCATTACCTTTGAAGTCTTGTTTAGCAAACAACATGTTTTTGTCACACTAATATATAATATAATTATCGTTCAGATAGTAGATGTCAAAGTTGATATACAACCTCGACAAAAAGCATGACACGTTTGGACGTTTCCGTGAAAATACGATGGGAAAGGATTTTGCACTACATATGTACTCGTACAACATACATATTGTAATATTTTCTAAAAACCGCCAAGATAAACAAATTTTATGTAAATACAGTTACATTATTATGATTAAACAACTGCCTTACTTCATATAATTGAAACATAGTTTTATTACTATGAATTAATCTTAACATCACTGTTAGTAGTTACCTAATTATGTACCTATTCTATACACTACAATGACCACACTATTTTATGTTACGTAAGTGTATAAAACTACAGCGGAGAAACCTGGTTGCCTTACCCTTAAAAGAAAATGAGATATAATCGTGCAAAGTTTGGCCAATACAAATATTGCTTGCCACCATCCATAAGGTCATCGGTTGAAAAATGTTACAATACCAAACGACTTCAACGTGAAACAAGCTTTAAGACCGGCCAATAAAGCTTATTTGAGTCTGTCACGTAAACACTCGTAGTTTTTACAGACAGCGCCAGGCCACGGTGACCCATACCCTGAGCCATACTCATAACTTTCTATAAAAATACATTTTTCATATTTTTGAAATGTGAATATGTCTGTGTGCTTACAAAACGTATGCATCTACAATTTCGTTATTTTTACTATATTATACTTACAGTAAATCAAACTTGAATATTCAAGACCCCATTTTCATTTAAAAAATCGTGCTCATCATTTTATGACTAAACGCAATTTGTGAAAGTGGTTGTTAGATTCAATCACACAAACATAATTGTGTCAATATAAGTTTAGTTTTTATTTTATTTAGAATGTACTGATGACTCGCATGCGAGTCACGGGCCATGCGGAAGCGTTGAGTCATGACCCATACGCTGAGTCCTTGGCCCTGAATGGGTTAATACTATATAAATTATAAATATATTGTCCCCACCTCGGACATAGGTGATCTTGGTCGTTTTTCTTTGGTATATGACATCTAATATTTATAACGCATATAAAATGTATGAAAATTGGGATAGATCAACTCCTTCATCACTGCGATTCTCTTAAGTCTTTTAAACTTTTCTATGTCAATTGATGATCTATTTTAAACTGACAGCAAGTGATTAAACCAGTATACTCCTTGGAAAGAGAAAAGTGTAGGGCGAAAAGGCGATCTTTTATAATTTTTACATGGCAAGTGATCCTATTATAAATTAGGCTCGCGCAAGTGCGAGAGATAAAGACAAAAAATACATTAGCTTTGAAGCATTAGTGTTGCCAGGGTAACAAAAACAATGAACTGTAATTTACCTTATCCACATCTCCAAGTCGCTTTTCCAATTGTGGAATTTCCGTTTCCTTTAATGACTGTATTTTCTCGTTCAAGGATCTCATACCGAGCAGTTCATCTTTCTTGGCAGAGGCTCTTTGCAATTCTTCCGTAATTTTCTCCAATTTCGCCGGAACATTCATGACTTGGGTAGTGAGTTGCGATATTAAGTCAGTTACCTATGTTAGAAATAGGGATATATGTTACATTTCAAGGTCAATGCATGAAGAAACAGGAACACTATATTGTTGATAACACAAAATTGGTGATCGAAAGTGTGCCAATTTATGTACAGTCGACGTCAAAGATATGATTACGGGTAAGGTGCCAAATAGTACATTACTACCGAGGCCGGGAAGTGACTGGTTGCCGGCCGAATATATGTAGACGGTCGAGCGAAGCGAGGCCGGATAGTATTTGGACGGCAACCCGTCACTTCATGGCCGAGGTATGTATAATGCTTTTCTCAAACATGCAATGAAATGAAACAAAAAAATGTATCTTCTTTTTAAGAAATTATAAGTCAACTACATAACTAAGTCTTTGAAACACAACAAAAGTCAAATACGACACCGACACCTAATTTTTTTTAAGATTGACCTGTTTGAAAGTTGCAAATTTTTACTTTTAATAAGCGGTATTAGACGACCCGGTCGGTTGGGTCCAATTAATCGCATGCGGTGATCGGGGCCGAAGGATCGCGCCGTATAAGTAATACTGCTTTTTAAATATTATTATTAGTAGTTATTGTACATTTATTTTTAATTATATAATTTAAATACCTAATTATAACTGCAAAAAATTGCCAATCATTTTTTTTATACTAATATTACTTACAGATAATTATTGGCTAAAAGCCAAGATGCCAGGTCACAACCCTATGTCAAATGAAAATTAAAAAACCGGCCAAGTGCGAGTCGGACTCGCGCGCAAAGGGTTCCGTACCATTATCAATTTATTATTAAAAAAATACAGTTAAATCAACCTACCTCAAAAACTATAGGAGATAATTTTATCAAACCAAAAATCGTTGATAGAGTTTATTAATGTGCATAACATATTTTTTTTTCAGAATTTTATATCGCGTAGTTTTAAAAATAGAGGGGGGGGGGACACATTTTTGAGACTTTGAGACCTGATATCTCGAAAACGATTTGCTTAAATAAAAATGTGATGTATAAACCTTCATATCATTTTCAAAGACCTTTTTATTAATACCCCACACGCTTATGTACAACTAAAAAAAAAATTATATCCCACAGTTACATGTATGGAGGGCCCCCACCCCAATAGTTTTTTTTACAATTTAGTATCACATTCCTGTAGCGGTTCATACAACACATATCCTTACCAAATTTCGTTACTGTAGCATTTATAGTTTCCGAGTAAATTGGCTGTGACAGACGGACAGACGGACAGACGGACATGACGAATCTATAAGGGTTCCGTTTTTGCCATTTTGGCTACGGAACCCTAAAAAGAGGCACTTGCCGGCCTAGGCCGGCAACGAGGTACTTCCCGGTCACTTTTTAGGCACGATACTACAACATTTCATTGCATGTTTGAGAAAAATATATTTACATGACCTTAATGTCAAGGCAATAGTCTTGTAAAGATATTTTGGCAATTAAACCGTAATTATATCTTTCACGTCGACTGTACAACTTTTAATAACATACGCATAACACAAAGTTAAAAGCTATGATATGATAATCGGGAGCACGCCTGCACCCTCTACAATAAGAACAAAACTTTTTTGGTATTTGCAGTGACAAAAAATATTTAAGTGCCGGTTGTCTAGTTACATGGGATAAAGTGAACCAGTTTATCTTCGCTGCGCCTGTGAAATCCGCTATGTGATTAATTTATGACTTTGAAATAGTAACCTAGCAACTATACACAAAGGGTATCAATTTAATTAATTAAAATCCACCACATATCGGTTTTTACAGGCGCAACGACGTTATTCAGCTTACTTCAGACTCCGCATCAAATCCACGGTTGCACAACGGACAACAGTTATTATCCTTGAGTTGTCCCTTGTATTTAGTGATGATGTACATTGACGATTGTGCCAAATTTTGATCTTCCTGTAACAAAGATTTATATGAATCAGTCACTCTCTTGCACTCCTACTATTACGCATCATCTTTAACATCTTTGTATAAGTCCCGTTTATTTGGGACAGCACATCGAACACCATGGCGCAAGTTTTTAGTAGGTAGGACTCTAGTAAAGTAACAGATCATAATCTGTTTTAATGTGATCTATCTTGCCCTAGTTGGAGGAGGCCTGTGCCAAAAGACAGAGCATGAACTATACATGCCGAGGTGGGGAATTCGGCATCAATTTTAATTCAAATCTCTTCTCTCCTTGAACGGGGCAGTTGTAGACACTGCCGATCGTAAACATGCGTTTGGGCATTAAAGGAAATCAGATATTAATTCTTTGTTCTAAGCCTTAGCCTAGCATACAAAAAACTGTAATAAACACAACTCAAAAATTAAACAAAGCTGCTTTATTTGACACTTCATTCAATTAATTCGTATCGTGAAACAAATTTATATTATCAGAATCGGATTCGAAAGTGTTGATACAACAAATGACACAACATTTACCAAGACTTGTTTGTAGATGTAGTGACTGATTAATTAATCAATATTCTGTAAGTCTCTGCACATAAACTATTAACATATGAATATATCCTAGATTAACTAATACACTGTTGTGTCAACATTACTTTCGAATCCCATTCTAATCGCGGTTTGATGATACACACCTGCAGTTTTTCCACAGTAGTATTTAACTTAGCCAGAGTAGCTTCATAGGACTGTGTGCCGCAAGCCTTATACATCTGGTCCTCAGCCTTAGTTAGCTCGCTGCGACGGTCGTTCAACATCTCTCTCACGTGCTTCCGCTCTGCCTCTTGACTGGTCACCTGGATATGGAGTGGCGTTAAACGAAATAACACTCAAATAATTGGACCATGTCAAAATTACAAGTACTAAAGATTTATAACTCTGCTAATAACGACATTTTTTGTTCAATACCAGACACATAAATTGTTGTGACAATGACAACATTAATTCCTAAAATTGTATACAGGTATGGTGTACCTATAATTACAACTTCACCCCTGGAACGCCGACTTTTTTTTATGACTAACTAATTTAAATTATAGTCCAAATTGCTTGTGACAGATCCGTCACTAGGCACTCCAGAGGTTAAACATATTCATATTTAAAAATTTCAATAACGCAAAGAAATGTATGTTTATTTTAACAATTAGATATAACCTCACCTCAATATGTTTTTCCTTCAATTTCTTTTTCATAGTTTCCACCTCAGCTGATATTTCGCAATCAAATTTATTGATTGCCATTGTAAAACCGCTTTCCGGCATTCGCCCTAAAAGTTCCGTGATAGCCGTTCTGTGCTTGTTCTTCAAAGTCATTAGCTGTTTCTCTTTCTGTTTCAGTGACTCTTCGATTATGTCTCGCTCTTTTAATTTCGCACTTTGTTTCTGAAGGTTTGTTACCTGAATATTAAATAAAAATGTAACTGGAAAATGAACACTATTTTTGAGAAATGATGGTACTCCCTCTCTGCTGTACCTAAGGGAGAGATCCTTCCTTGGTATGTATGTTTTGTTACAGCCTGTATAAAAGCTTGTTAGGCAAAAAATACTAGAGCAGTTGTCACATACCTTTTCATTGAGTTGTTCAAGTTCATGTTCATGTTGCTCTATAACTTTTTCGTCATCATTAATCTCTCTTTGACATTCCTCTGTGTTCAACTCATGTACAGTTGCTTCATATGCTCTGCAAATTACAATGGTTTCAATCTGGATATAAGCTTGATTAGAAATTACATAGCAGAAATACGCATTGTATTACACTATTAAAAATTGATTATTTGTATCTTTTGAACGTTTTACTTACTCTTCGGCAGTTTTAACTTTTTGTTCCACTGTTTCCAATCGTAACTTAGATTCATTCGCGTCCATAATTTCTCTTTCGATCTTGACAATATTGTTCCTTACATTTTTTATTTCTGTTTCTTTATTTGATATTTTTTGTTCATGGCGGGACTAAAAAAGAGCACAAACACTAATAAAAAATAAATATATTAAAATATAGACAAATTTCTATATACATACTGTCAACTACTATGAGATGCGTCTACTTTCTCTGGAGTTGTAAATTTCGGGGATTTGTTTCTGTCATTCCAAAGAAGGCGTCATTAGAGTGACAGAGAAAAATCCCCGCAATTTTCGGATTTCGTAGTTTGCGGTAGGGCCGAAGGTGTCTTTAGGCAATGGTAAAGCAGTGGTATAAAAAAAGGGTTAGAAAGAGCATACATTTGTTTGTAGATGACTGTACTTAGTACAGATATTGTATTACGATAAAGTTAATCACTTACAAGGGCATCTATACTAGCATTGACTAGTGACTGAAGTTTGTTCTCTTCAGCATCAGCCATTGATTTCAACTCTTCAAGATCTCTTTGCAGAGATTTGATTTTATTAGTTACTGTGTTAATTGCCGCATCTGCTTCCTCATTAGTTTCTATTGGTTGGAGTTCAATCTCTGAAAATTAGGGCACTGATTTAGACGGAATCCGGACCATATGGCGTATTTAATCTGTTATTAAAGATAATCAAAAGAAAATGCACAAAGATCACAATTCAAACTGATGCAGTCCCAGCATATCAAAACGGGATATTGGTGCTACAAATTGTAAGAGAAGAAATTTTTTTTTTCTACAAACTGCAGCTTGTATTCTCAAAGAAAATTAAGTAAAAAATAACATTTTACCTTTAAGTTTCATAATAAGGTTTTTTTATACTACTTATACATACATTTATGTTTTGCTTTGTAAAAATATTTAGTAGCTATAGTTAAAATAAAAATTACATTTTCATTAGACAAATAAGTTATTAAACTTACCAGCCAATTTAGCTGTTTCCACAATCAAAGTGTTTTTTCTATCAATCCGATCTTGATTTTGGCTTTCCAATAAAATCAACTTGTTAAATTTTACCTCATTGGCTGTTTTTTCATTGGCAATCTTCTCCTCATCTTTGTTGAATGAGAAGTTCTTTTTATAGGATTCTTCGAGTTCTTTCTGCTTTGCTACGACTGTGGTGCCATAACTGTCTACATATAGGACAAAACAATATAAATTAAATGCTTACATTAAATTACACCCACTCTTGGAACTTTTGTATTATGAAATGAGATATCTTTATCATTTTATACAAAGGAAATAAATGATGTAGACAGATGAATCATACTTATATTTTCCTGTAGCTCAGTGATAGTTCCTTCAAAAATATTCTTGATATCTTTTTTCAACTCTCGCTCTTGTGTTTGACAATGTTCTAACCTGCAAAGAAAAATGTAAATTGTACTTCTCATTATTTACATACATGTATTAGGGGAATTGGAAAATTTACTGAAATATTGAGCCTGCTATAAACTTTAGGTTTTACTTGCTATTAGTTACCTTGTTTTAATTTTTTCTCGCTTAGATTCAAAGGCTACTAAATTTTTCTGAAGTGTCTCTATTGCTTTTAGTTTTTCAGTGATCGGGTTAAGCTCCTGCATTATCTTGGACACCTTCAGTTCTGCATCTGAGATGCGGCTCTCATCATTAACAACATTTAATTTTTTCTTATCCAGTTCTTCTTTTTGTTCAGTCAGGTGGGCTACACTTTGTTCTAGATCGAAAAAAAGTTATATCAATATAATAAAAATACATTCTTGAAGAATTGAAGACACTATTTTGAAAACTTGAAAGATAAATTATAACCTAAACTTCATGGAGTGTTGGGTTTTTGCTTTTGCTGCTCAGCTCTACAGTATAAAAAAAGTTTGCATAAAAATTAATGTGGACAGTGCCTCAGGGATCTCCTCTTGACAACTCTTATGGCATAGAAAATTATACAAAATTATATTTGTTGGCAGATTCAATTAAATACTACTATATTAATTTTAAGATTTAAAGACTTTGATAAAAAGTTTATGTTTCTCCTTAAAAGACTACAGTAGTTTTCAAGTAGCATTGCAAAAAGCTGTTTTTTACCAATTAATAGGATTTAGCTCACCTAAAAGTTTAATGGATGTGGCATACTCCTTCCGGATCTTTCTCAGCCGATCAAAACAAGTACTGTATTTGTCAGCATCAAAAATCTCATCAAATCTTTCCTTGACTTTCTTGCCCTCCTCTAGGGGCCAACTGGCATCTTCTTGGTGGCAGAATATTACTGAGTTTAGAATCGCTTTTGAGACACCTGAAAATATTTTAATTAGTATTGATTTTACTAATATTACATAGGATCTGTACAAGTTTGATTGTACACAAGAAGACAGAAAGCTACCCCTGTAAATATAATTCACTTACACAAAATGATCTATACATTTTATTACTAATGCTAGAAATCTGCCAAACTGTAGATGTGAAATCTATTGGAAAGAAAAGAAAAATCATGTACAATAATGAACCATAGAACGATATGTGTGGCCATCATCCTAGAATTTTTATTATACAGACTGGTTTATCATATTAATTTTCATTCATATGAATCACCAAGTTGAAACTTGCAGGGGCATAAAAAACATGTCTTATTTGAGAGAAATATGATATTAAAAAGCTTGATTAATATCTTACCAAGTTCTTGGTGCATTACAGAGTCTAAGTCGGCGCATCTTGATGATATATCTTTTACTCTTCCTTGTTCATCAATGACTGATAAAAATGAATCTAAAGTTTTGAAAACAGGTTTCTTTTTGGCCATGCATGTAACTTTCATAGATCTTGACACTTCTAGTTGTTTATCATTGGCATTTACTATCTGAAATTAGCAGTTATTAAAAATAATAATATTTGTACTTATTCATACAGTAAGAGTGACCCACCCAAACAGATAACCACTGACAGAGTCATGCAACTTGTAAGATAAAGAGCAGTTGATATGTTCAGTAACTGAAGAACCTGGTTTTAGATGACTAGTCTATGAAATGTATACACAAACCTCACGTCATGTAAAATTCGCTTACTGTAACCAATAAATTGTTTTTCATCATGTGTACTTCAGTAGTTCTAACCTTACCTTAAGTTTAACTTGACCCTGAACTTCAGTTGTTCTGTTGACTTTCGTGTCGTGAACAAAACATTCGTTGCGGCTGCCCGGGGGCATCTGGCCGGTGATGGCATATCGAATACTTTCAATGATAGTAGTTTTTCCACATCCATTTTGTCCAAGAATAAGAGTCAACGGTTTATCAAATGATATCCGCTGTTCATCAGCATCATCTGGCCCAAAGCTTCGTATACCTCGAACAGCTAACGATTTAATTCCTGCCATGAATAAAGGTTGAGGAATATTATGATAAACACGCTTTCGCGCCACCAAGACTAAAATTAATCGCAAAGGCACCGGCAGACAACAAAATACATCAAATATCAAATTGTTTTTTTTTTTTTCAAAACTTTAAACATACTGAACATAGACAATCTAGAGACGTAAATGTCTAGAGCATATTCATACGTGTGCATACATGGGAATCAAGTGTTTTTGTATGATTTGTTTTTGTGTGTTGGCATGGCTTAACTACTAACTACTGAAATGCTGTCTTGTGTGTTTTGCATGAATGTAGGATTAATATGGATTTGACAACGTTATAATAATAGCAAGAACGAAAGGGATGGTCTTATGAAACTTTTTACTAGTGGAAGTGAAAAGGAACGATAATCGCCCGTCCTTATCACTGTGCCACTATTTTTTTGTGTGTGTGTGCATTAGATGCTAAATGTAAGTGCCAGACAAATGCGTTGAATACGTCACTAAGTGCCTGTGTGGCACTTTCGTCTTAGTAGTAAGTGACTATGTCTATCCCTCTTAGTGGCACACTATGTGCGGCCCCTCGGTGTTTTGACTCTTGTCTTGTCTGTGGCTTTAATTGTCAGTGAAGTGATTTTGATCGGATGGATGCTGCATCTTGCGAGATTGTGTTGTTTGATATTTTTTCCGATAATAAAATTTTATACTGTGAATTTCGGGGCTGTGTACACATTGCAAGTGCTATAATTACAAATCTATGTGAGTTTATTTATCCTTTCTACTTGAAGTGTTATGAATGTTATGATTATTGCTAATTACAGTTGCGATATACTAACCGTATTATTTTATGTAAGCGACCTATATTTACATATCTTGATTTATATGGAGTATTCCGTGGTTATTTATTATCAGTCACATATATCACTCACTCAACACCGTTCATTTGTGTCAAGTCAAATGATTCACAATACTGTTACAATTATTGTTGCATACAAAACATAACTTATAACTAGCAGCATAAGTGTGCATCATCGGTCGTTTCCTTATAACTAGCAGCATTGCTGTGTATTACTAAGAATAACAATGCTATAGTCAACAACATTATGCATATATTTCCATTATGCATTAACAACAACAAACATTGTCATGGTCACATACACAACCTTCTGCTCTGTGTCATAGTGGTAACCTTTAAATGCAATGAAATGGATATATTGTATTAAAAACTTTGACCTTACGACTTGATTTACAATATTTCAATATAATATATGTATATCAATTTAAGAGGTTTCTGTATGCAATGTTCTGTATAGTTGCCACTGTTTCAGCTTTCAGGACCATAACTGTATAAAAATTTAGGTTACTTTTATTTATTTACATTGCATAATAATTTTTATTGCATTTGGCACTTTTTTTACTTGGCTAAATTTTTGCATGGTTTTGCCTGAAGAAGTTGTAACTGAATAAATAAATTAATTGTTTAGATATTTTGATACAATTTTATATGCATCAACCAAAACTGGTTGCATTGATACTAGAAATGTCAATTTATTGTTATTCGTTGGTCACATCTATTTGCCACTGATATGAAAAATTCTTTATTTAAACACAATGTAAATTCTTTATTCTATTGTATTCCTCCATCTTTTAACATCCTCCATAGTTTAGTTGGTAATGACTCAGCCCACAAAGCTAAAGACTCTAATCCTGGAGTGGCTATTTGTTTGTTTGTTTATCAGTAATATTTGTTTCTTAGTCATGGTTGTTTTCTATAAATAATAAATAAAATCAGTCACCCAAATATACCTGATCCTATGGTTAGCTCTTAAGGCTTGTACTAAGCAATAATATATATAATAGATATATGTATAAGAAAAGATAAAAATGGCCTTTATTGATATAAATAATCATTTATATTTTATAACTCCTTGCAAGACATACCATGTATACTTAGAAATACATCATTGTATAGCCAGGGCGAAAACATTAACTATTTAAAAATTTGGTTTATTTTGCACAGGATATCAAAATGGCGTCAACTACAATGATCGAGACTGTCACTATCACAAGACCACTTAAGGTAAGTGCCAAATAATTATCAAAATTACAATCTAGAAAATTTAATGGTGTGAGTTTGAATGGATTCTGTGATAGTTCGCTTTGGGACAACAGTGAACTGGTTTAGTATAAATATAGGTAAATAAAAAGTCCTAATAATTTTACGAAAGCTTTACCTATCTAGAAAGTCTGGAGAGCAATGGTGAAGACTGAATACTGTCTAAAGTCATCACATCCATCACTCATGATACTTATGAATAGACAAGGATGAGAAGGAAAATCTAGAAAGAACCTACAAAGTTCCTAATGGTCTGCATTGGGTCCTGGCAAACTTGATTATGGTTATTACCCCAAATAAATTTATTGTAACTGTAAATCTGACTAAGCAAAATCAAACACGATTTATATTTTCGTTTCTTATGTGATGAACTGTAGTACTTCATATATTTGATAACTACTTTATTAAATTATATCAGCCTAAATACCACACATAATACAGAATATTGTGAATATAGTATTACTTGAGCGCATAATTAACTCAACAACCTACGCTTTGTATTTTATTTCTCCCCTTATCAGTATATTATGTCACGTCTCACACGCGTCGTAGAATTATTCATATTGCGCACCAACTTAGCTACTGCAGCAAACAGGTACCTCGATAACAAATGGATTAGTTGCGAGGGCTTATTTATTTAATATTCCCTCTCCTTGATCCAATTTAAAAAGCCTTTTACGTGTGCAATCTGCGAGAAAACTGTCAAGTGCGAAGCCGAGTATTGGATTAGTCACGCGGGGAATACGTTAGTGGAGCTTGGAGGCGTGATGCAGACACACGGCAATCTGACTGCGAGTTATTTGTGGCAACCGGGGGAGTTCGCCAGGCGGATGCTCGGAGAGCGGCCTTCCCCTGTCCCTCCGACCAGAGACCTCTGGCCAGCACCGCCGCAGCCTCTTAGCATCAGCACCCTACATGTCGCTTATCTCCAAGATGAACCCTACACGAGACGCGCTTCAACACTCCCTCCGCAGCCGTACGTTCCAACCACAATCCCTGTTGAATACGATCACGGACCGAGAGTGTGCACCGTGGGCACTAATACCGAGCCACCTCCCAATTTACTCGACAGGCTGAGGCTCCTACTCAAACGCAAACAGGACGATGTCGTCGTTGCACAGACCGCCGGACGCCTCACCGCTGTCCGAGAAACGGCTATTGATGGAAAAGACGAAGAAAATCCAGCTAGGAAAGCGTTCAACGGTCTCAAAAAGGCGCTTTCTGGAGCAAAATATAAGATAGCTCCCGGTTCTGAAACTGTAGACAGTCCAAAGATTTCATACGAGATGCCGAAACCGGGTGACAGGATGACAACGACTTTTGGAGCGAGAGAGTCGAGGAGTTGGTGTAAGCTGCCCTCGGGAGCTGGGTGTCGGCGGCGGCTCCGCACTATAGGGGACTGGTGCTCGCGCCGCCCGCGTCGCCCGCCGCGTAGACAATCGCACCCTCCTCGATTACAGATCACGCAGGTCTGATAAGCTGATGATAGAAATTTCCTTGGACCTTGCCTGTAAAGTGTGCGGTACAACCTGCTACTACTTGTAACCATAGCAATTTATGGCTAAACAATGTTTGTGTTGTAGCATGATTGAAGTTTAGTAGCGTTTTGGCTAATAAATGTGTTTCGGTAATCTGTGTTTTGTTGGCGCGGGCGGGGCTCGGGGCGGGCGGAGCGCGGCGGCAGGGCGGGCGGCAGTCCCGTGTCAGGCGTCGCGTCGCCCGGTCCGCCCGCCCAGCGCCGAGCCCGCCCTGCGTACCCACACAAAGCCGAGCCCCAGACACCCCTTCCTTATCGGTCCCGTCATAAACATATACTGCATAGAAAAAATCCGCACGGTAGCGTTATTGTTAAATAATTAATTACTGTGGAAATGCTGATTTAACTGTAGAATCACTGAACCGACGCGATCCAATGCGCAAATCTGACGACAGAACTCGGAATTTTCTGGTTGATTTTTTCATGTTTGTAAAATTCCATGTTTTTGGTGAAAATGGATTCGTACGTTGAGTGAATCAAAGAGTTTTCGTTTTGAATTGTGATTACCCAATGAAGAAGATGCTTTTTACAGTTTTGTTGATTCGCTTCGCAAGATGCTTACCTACGACGATTAAATTATTTGTTGAAAATTACAACTGGATCACAAATCACGGATGGTCAAATCTTAATACCTTTTGTGTTTATAAGCAATAAGCCTTTGTTATCATTTTAAAAGCTGCTACAACCATAAAGTGGTGGTTTGGATTATAAAAGAGGCACCCTCACTTTTAAAGCTGATTCATGCAAAAAATCAATTGACTTATAATTTATAATGCTTGACTTGACCTGATTTTGTAACATGCTTAGTTGAAGCTTGAATTGGATAATCTTTGTGTACATAATTGCACTGTCCAATCTTTGATTCTAATTCATGGTATCTATCGCTACTTTTTCCCTTTGTCGGTATTTTATAGTAAGGTAGAAGCTTACCTAATTGTACTAAAATGTAAAAATTTCAGCTCAATTAGTACGCCGCAACTGGTTCAATTCTTATCATTGCAAGATTTGTAAACATACAAAGTGAAGTTAATATAAAGCTTGTAAAAAAAGGCTAGTTATTACAAAATGTAACTATGGCTTGATAAAACATTGTCTTACTTGTTTTAATGCTGATAATGTCTGCAACATATTACAGTTGAAACTATGAATAACGAAAGCTTTAATTCCGAATATTTGTATCACCTTATCTATGTAGTAAAATGATAACTAAGTACCAATTGGTAATGTGAGAAATTGTTAATATTCTTTAATGCATCCGGTCGCCTCTAAAAGAACCTCAACATGATACCTCAACAACATAAAAGTTAATACAGTTACACGCTTCGATAGCCTCCATAAGCAAAGAAAGCGAAACAGTTGATACACGTGAGACGGCATCATTTCACTTTCATCGACGGACGTTCCGAGACAGTACTTATACGTACAAAAATAATTATAATGGCCGCTAGTCATGCCACGCGTCATTCACGCCGTCTGGAGCTTTCTTTTCACGTGCTTCATTTGTTATACCTCCACACGTTCGTGTAGGTACACCTAGGTACAACTCAATTCATAAGAGCTTATGCAAAAGTGAACTGTCAATATTCTGATAGAAACTCTGCAACATCTTTTGTAAATTTTATAGAGATCCTTACCGGCAATCGAACAAGAAACATATAATATCAAATTATATGTATAAGCGATAGGCGATTACTGTATACTAATGCTCTACATAGACTACATTCTACTTCCCATATTCATTAGCCTCCCAACATAGCAAGCTGACAAGTATCGTTCGTACTTTTTGGTCTTATACACATATTGATAAGACCGAAAGGAGCAAACAATACTTATCACCTTGCTAAGTTAGGAGACGAAAAGAGAGAGAATAAAGGTATTAGAAGCCAAATGGAAACTACGTAGATGTCTCTCGGCGTGTTCTAGAGGCTTGTCATCAACACGGTTGATGGTCAATTTAACAATATTGGTAGGTAGGTGGTAGGTGTTAGAAGGGCTTGTAGACTAAAACATCAATCATGTTTTTACATGAATATCAATTAGTATTCGATGATAGCTATACTTATCCAGCATGACATACAAAAATAAACTGTTAAAAGTTGTATATTTAAATGAGCACCGTCCGGATGTCGGAAGCGTAAACAGCTTGCAAGAAATCGTTTAACTGTATCAGTTCAAACAATTCAATGCTTGGAATAGTACAATCGTTTATTTAGCTGACTATCGATCGCATGGTTCTTTTTATAAATTATACTTTGTTGTGCATACTGTGTTAAATATCAACAGACAGACATAAAGCAGATTAAAACATAACAAAGCACACGTACAATTTATAAGGGTATACGTCTGAGGTGTATAGTATACAGGTTCGCTAGCCTAGCGTGATCAACGGACATAGAAATAAACAATAAAGCATGAAATAAAAAACAAAGCAAAACATTAGCACGATAGAATTCGTCGCAACTGAAATAATGGTCATACAAAAACGCCTACATTGCTCCTATAACATTTTGGCAACGCAACTTTATCAACGTTAAGTCTTTTTGTCACGACATTCGTATTTTTTCATTGCGTGTTCGTGTTTTATTCCAATATTGGTACGGCTAGAGTAATTTCTGACCAGCGCCGCGGCGCTGTGACGCCACCGGCGACCTCATTCGGTGGCCAGCCTTCCCCCACAACACGTGTGCTCCTTTCTGTGACCTAAATTTCTAGGAAAGTCGTGCGGAAAGGGTGGCTAAGCTGTTAGTAATTTAACCTATGTACAGTCAGCTCCAATTCCCACAATTTGTACTTTGTGAGTCACTCAGGTGTGAAAATATAGTTTACTTACTACCTACTCGTACCTGAGCCACTTGTTATAGCCGTTGATTAATCGCATGTACGATAGGTAATATATATTATAATAGATGATTTTAGGGTCATGAAAATTGCAGGAGTGAACACTGGTAAATAGTCAAGGGGAACGTACTGGGGATGCGGTCACCCTGACGCACTCATAATGAAGAGATTTTTCTTCGCCACTTCTTGTCGTCTTAGCGTGACCGTCCCTAAGTCCTTAGTTCCTTGTTCACTCCTGATAAAAACCGTCAATAAAGACAATCCCATTTCAACATAATCTTCAATAAATTTAGCTCTCATGACATGATACATTTGTGATGTGTTTTAACAGTAGAGACTCTCATTGCATTCAATCCGCATTCGAAACGCGTGATAACTGATAAGCTCAGAATGTGAATTAACTTAACATGGTTATGAACTTACAAAAGCATCGTTTTAATGAAAATGTCAACCGATTGAAGACTTGTCAACATAAGGCTAACTACACCGGTGTCAACATCTATTAGCAATGTTTTCAAAGCTTCCTGGGCTTTCTTTTTTATTGGTATCATCAATCACCTTTCAATCAGTGATTTACTTAACCCACGCCGCATTTTTCTGTTGTGCCTGGCTCAATCGACAGTGACAAATTAAGTTCTATCGCTCAACGGCTTTCGTGGGCCACTTCGGCAGTGATAGGGAAGGATACTAATGGACTTTATTGTCCTTTTTGTTTTGCATAATCCTAAATTATGGCTTTGAATTCGAAGTTAAATAAGTTTATTGGGAATTCGATCAGAAGGCTTAACTTTGTATTGATATATTGCGTACGAGTTGAGTTGTTCTTGTTGTTTAGGGGCGGATTGTTACAGATCTTGCAAATCTGGCAATCTCAAGACGTTCGGCTGTATTGTGTAGTTAGATGGATTTTCCTAAGAGGACGGTTGCCGATATCATTTGACGGTAATCTTTAAGCTTAGATTATTTAATTGGTACTAATTGTATACATTGCTCATTAGTCTTATTACACAATAGGCACACGTTGTGACAACTTAATTATTTACCATTAATTATTAACTTAATAAAATAGGCCAACACTCTTTAACGTCTCTTAGATTATTTACTTTAGCTACATTTCATAGTCTTTGTTTTCTTTCTGTAAATAAGGATGTTTGGTATGTTATGGTATGTACATACTTATCTCCCATTTCCAATCCAATCGCATTCTTCTTCCTCAGACTTTTCCTCTTCAATCCCTGAGATTAAAACCAGTAATAGTGTTTGATCAAAGGAATTGAGCGTAGCGTAAAACATTTACAGATTCCTATCCTTGAGCCAACAAAACCCCGCGAGCGTGATAGTGTTTGTGTAATGTGTTAAGCTGAGCAGCTCGGTGCACCGTAGTGGCGGTTCGGTAGCGCTCCATGCAGGGGCGCGCGGCCGCCGGCCCGGGCGGGGTCCGCTCTACACCGCGCGCCCTGCCGCCGGTGCTGCCGCCGCCGCCCCAGTTCGCGACGGACCAGGAAGCGATGCCTGCCAACCAGATAGCCCAGGTGCCTCAATTGACCACGTAGAATCTACGTTTGAATCTATTATACTCCATTAAACAAATGAACTAAAATTAAGTGTAAAATAACGTGTGTACCAAAACTAGATAAAAGATGAAAACAACTCGCTGGGTTGCTAAGCTGACGCGTTGAGCGAGGAAGCTGCCAGCTCTTGAGTCTCCCGTGGAGTCCCTGAGTCTCTGAGACAGGTCTTGGAAAATACTCAGAGCGCTAGGGCTTTGGAATTATTTTAGGTCATTCCTACTCTAGAATTGTTAGTTTACTGACCAGTTTCCGAAGATCGCTTAGCACCAAATTTACTTGATATCATTGATTTTTATTAGCAAAGCTCCGCGGTAAATTTTTGATCAACATGCAATAATTATATTCTAGCGAACTGCGAAGTTCTCTGCGTTAAATTACGCCCGACATTTATGTCATCTCTCATGCTGTCAATTAAATAATGCCCCAAATATTATAATTAAAACTGACTGTTAATTGCAAGCCCGTTTTAAAAATGGGGACTGACGTTTTGGGGGCTTTCATTCCGTCAATTCTGAATAATATACGCCATCGCACTTATTACACTCATTATGGTTAACATATATTTTAAATATAAATTGGTGGCAAAAAAGTCCACAAGATTGTCGATTAAATGCTTTTATTTTATTTTCAGAATATTCTAGAAGTTAAGACTATGATCTAATAATATTTGTGAGCAGTGGAAGTTGTGTCTAACTGGCTGAACGATTGCTCTAATAAGTACTTAGAGATCCAGATACGTTAAATAATATCTGAATAGATTTTGATGATGGCACACTGTCAATTTATAAGTTAGGATTAATCTATAGGAGAACTTTTTATCGCAGGGATAATCCCTTAAGAGGGTGAAATTGGAGGTGGAAGACGTGGAAGTGCTAGAAGTTTGTATGTAAGTGCCATTAACGAGTTGCCACGCCGTCAAAGTTAGGGGTCCCAAGACTTGTTTTGGACACTTGGGGCAATGGTTGTCCATGGGTATTGATAAAATGTCGAATTGATGGATTCTTGCATATTTTTTATGGATATAGTTAAGTTCCCCACTGCGTATGTACTAAACTAACATTGCTATGGACTCATATATCTTCTGAAAATAAAACATTTCTATTTATGTATATACTACCTTCTACGAGTATATCTCTGTCTATGTCTTTGGTTCTGTGTGTAAACTGTAAAGAGCGATGAGCGATCCCCCGCTAGCTGTCTCCACTCTGTTTTACATATTTCAATATTAGGTACTTTCCAGAAATATGTAGCTACGTAAACGGAACTACTAAAACGTAGAACACTAAAATGGTCGTGTAATTAATTAATCAACATCTACCCACGGATGAACGGAAGTTTCCTCGTAACTAAGCCTCTGGGGATTTTGGCAGTCTTATTGTTATTTGATTTGTTTAGACGGAATCACTCTTGCAGAGAAGATTCCCATGGTTATAATGGTCGCAATGATCTCCACACCGGTGAAGCATGACTTAAATTGTATCAGAGAGGCAAAGATAACTAATTATCGATAGATCAATAATTATAAGCTCAGCATAAAGATAAAGTACTAAGAAGGTTATTGTTGTAAAAAATGTATATGATTTGTTATTGCTGTGTGCTCTGTTTTATGTCGAGTGAAATATGTCGCGTTTTTTAATCTGTTACGGATGTCGGATGACACGCAACTTAAAGCTAGTCCGAGGCCGTTTTAATTAAGGTGAGCGTCAGAATGACTGACCAAAATAGCGGAGCAGTGTTAGAGTACCATCATAATTTACTACCTATTTGCTACTATTTACTACCTATGTTCACATATTTGCTACCTAAGTTTTAAAAAAGAAATAAATTTAATTAAGTCGGCAGTCATTCTGACGTCAGGATGACTGCCCACATTTATTATTTCGTGGTTAGACCCTATATTTTGCAAATTTCTATGTACTGGGAATTACTACCTATTTGCTACCTAAGCATATATTTTTACCAGATTTTTTAGGCAAAAAATGTCGATTTTATAAGCATTTCAAATTCTGAACAAAAAAATAATGCGTAATAATCATCCTGACGTCAGAATGACTGCCCACTTAATTAAATTTATTTCTTTTTTAAGACTTAGGTAGCAAATATGTGAACATAGGTAGTAAATAGTAGCAAATAGGTAGTATTTTATGATGGTACGCTAACAAAATTTATTTTGTTCAGAATTTGAAATGCTTATAAAATCGACATTTATTGCCTAAAAAATCTGGAAAAAATATATGCTTAGGTAGCAAATAGGTAGTAAATCCTAGTAAATGGAAAGTTGCAAAATATAGGGTCTAACCACGAAATAATAAATGTGGGCAGTCATCCTGACGTCAGAATGACTGCCCACTTAATTAGAATTATTTCTTTTTTTAAACTTGGGTAGCAAATATGTGAATATAGGTAGTAAATAGTAGCAAATAGGTAGTAAATTATGACGGTACTCTAACAATTTTTTCTTTGTGCAGAATTTGAAATGCTTATAAAATCGACATTTTTTGTCTAAAAAATCTGGAAAAAATATATGCTTAGGTAGCAAATAGGTAGTAAATCCTAGTAAATAGAAAGTTGCAAAATATAGGGTCTAACCACGAAATCATAAATGTGGGCAGTCATCCTGACGTCAGAATGACTGCCCACTTAATTAAATTTATATCTTTTTTAAAACTTAGGTAGCAAATATGTGAACATAGGTAGTAAATAGTAGCAAATAGGTAGTAAATTATGATGGTACTCTAACACTGATCCGCTATTTTGGTCAGTCATTCTGACGCTCACTAAGTAATTAAGTCTGGTTTATGACAAAAATAATTATTAAAGTCTCTGCTAATCATGCTAATGCAATTAATTTATAGTCTCTTTGATCATTAATGACTTTCCGAAGATTTTTTTCGCTTGTTTATGGCTCTACTGGTACATTGTGGACCTGTACATATTTCGAATATACGCATACTGACTGAGATATAAGTGTGAGAGCGATAGAGAATAGTAGAACAAGAGGTATAATAAAGAACGCTCTTTCTCTTCGTTACATCACACACGGCTTGAATCGCTTGTTGTGATTTCCACAAAGGAAAATACAGCAAACCTGTAAGCTAGGTGAAGCAGAGTAAAATAATGACATTGTTATATCGAATGTAGGCAGTTAACAGATCTGCAGACAAAGACGTTGGCGATGAAGATGTGCATGTAAAGCCGTTACTAGGTGAATTTGCTTCAGATAAAAAATGTACTAAGTAATCAAACTTGTTGTTTATATAAATATTATCCATGTCTCTACACTCTACGTCATCGAATGACATAGAGACGTGGATAATATTATATGTATATTGTTGTGACGGGGCAGCGCTACTCTAACCGCCCCAGTTTCTCCACGAAAGCTAACAAAGCTTTGTAGTTGCTTGCCGTGGGTTTTACCGCCAATCTATGAACACCGTTTCGCAAGCAGGTGCGCTTACGAGATCTGTGCATATATGTCTGTGACAACCGTGGCGAGCATGTCATTGTAGGAAGTTGCAATTAGGGCTCGCGGTCGTGTCCGGGTTTCGTGTCAACGTTTCTCATACCCGTGTTCGTGTTACACGTACACGGGTTTCTGGCCCGATTTACACGGGTAATTAAAGTCCGTGTAAATAATACCCGTCTACACGGGTACACGGGTATTATTTACACGGACTTTAATTACCCGCGGGTTCGGGGACGTCCTTGACGAGAAGCGTACGAATGGGTCGTGAGACTTAGATAGATAAGCGAAAGGCTAATTTTGTCAAATAGACCTTATTGCGTAACAGATAGAGTCGAAATTTATAAAACCTCATCAAAAAGTTATATCGGCTGACCTTTCCTGAACAGGTAGTGTTTTGTAGTGTCGAACGAAGCTGCAGGTTACATTCATAATAGACCTTATTTGCATTTGCTCAAATTATTTCGAACCCGTTCGGTTCGGTCTTAAGTACCCGGGTACCCGGGTAGCACGCGGTTTCGTGTAAACGGTATCCGTGTATTGGACACGGACACGGGTACCCGGCGGGTTCGTGTAATTCGGGTTCTTAGTACCGTCGGGCTTAAGAACACGGGTATCCGGTTTGGCGGGTTACACGTGTACCGTGAGCCCTAGTTGCAATACATTAAAGTTTGCGGAGCGGGGTAGCTTACCGTTGGAGTTGGTGCCTATTCGGACTTTGTAAAGGTGTGACCCAAATGTTTCCGCTATTATTTACAGAGATTTAAAGCAACAACTTAGTTCTAAACAACTTCATTACAAGGGTTACGTGCAAGGTATGTTTTCGAGGGCTTAGTTAATAAATATTCATGTAATGTAGCTGTTGCTAAAAATATTTTAGCTATATTAGTCAAATTCTGATCGGTTTTGTAGTTTGAAATCTACAAAAATGTAAATTCAAATATGTTCGCTTTTAACACCAAAATTAGATTAGTTCAATAACTATGTTCATATTAGGACAGATCAGGAGCTCTAAAAATAACTTTCAAATTTTTTTCCGACTGCTGGGAGGTTACCATGACGTACTAATGCGGTTCAGTTTAGGTCGAGAGAAAGGGACAAGGCTATACGAGTCATATATCACTGTCCCTTTCCCGGAACTTAAACTGAATCGCATTAGTACGTCATGGTAACCCCCCTGGACACTGGCTTACGCGTGTAATGTAAGTAGTGAGCGGAACAGCAATAATATTATATAGTTAACCCCGTGTTAGGTGGCCTAACCAGAGATCGTGCAAGTGCAAGTGGACTATAGTATAATGGGTATTAGAATTTGACCGAATATTATTATTGATAAACCGGTGGGAATCGCTAGCCTCCTTACCACTTACTACTAGTAACTATACTTACTGTTAGAGTTTGTGCCTATTCCACTAGTTTAGTTCCAGCGTAGTGCTCCAAACGTACATAGCTATTATTTACTGAGATTTAGAGCGCACTAACTTGAATTTAATGCTGCGGTTGCCGCCTTGGAGAAGTGCAGGCTGTATTGTGTATTCCCATTGCTTACAGCATCAGAGTCCAACGGTCAGGTAGCTGGGGAATTCACTTCTTCATTCATAAAGGTCTCCTAACTTAGCAAGCCGAGCCGCTAACTATTGTTTGTCCCTTTCGATCTTGAACATATTGATCGAAAGAGACAAACAATACTTTTACGTGACTTTCGATATTACCCGACTGCACCTTATAGATAATTAGTTATCATTGCTTTTCTGATACAAGTCTTTTACCATTCATTAAAGTTGTTCACCAGTGTGAAGAACATTGTGACCATTATTACTATGGGAATTAGCGGCTTGCTAAGATATAGTCGTCTATGAATACGGGCACAAATCTCTACCGAGAAGTTGGGTAAATTAAACAGCGGAGCAACGGAAACGGTAGGACAGCTGTAAAATGTGTAATTGAGAAAATTGTTTTTAATCATGTTTCCGTATTAGAAAATGCCACGGAACATAGTCGTGAGTCATTCTTCGAGATTTTAAGCTCCAATTTCCAATACATTTAGAGGAAATCTCCTGAGCAAAATGCGCAAGTATCGCCTTAAATGTCGCACGGAAACTAGAAGTTTTTTATTGGCGTATATGATCAATGATCAAACTAATCTAATAATACTGATGTGAGCTAAAGTAGGTACTGTGAAGTTCATTACAAATTTAGTTTAGTATAGCGCTCTTCTTATACTAGTTCTTAACAGATTGGTATACAGTGTCAATAAGAATGCCGCACTGACATTGTTTCAACTGTTTCTATTCAAGCCCCTGCGGCTATGGCTGAGGAGAAATTGGATTTTTCTAGCTTCCTGAAGAAGCTTTGTTGTTTTATCTATTATGTGATGTTGGAAATATCTTTGTGTATTGTGTATAGTAGAGTATATTATGTGTATTTGCGTAGCACTCTGTAGCCCAAACGGTGTGAATTTTTTTCTTAAAAAAAAAAATTAAAATATACAGAGCCTGTGTTTATTGTTTGGGTGATTCTACCCTCTCCGAAGTTATCTGCATCGTGTACCGAGACGTTTGATTTGAACCCTTATCAAAATATTTTTTAGTAGTTTCCACGTGCACTGATCAGTGCTTAGAGAGTGCATTCAGAGGATTAAATTCAGAAAGGCCTAAATGCAAGACTGAACATTCTCGCCGATGTCTTTCTCGGGTCTGTAAGACAATCGGAACTGAATTTTACGTACCTCAAAAATGTCGTCAGTTATATTACAGACGAAGGCACCAAATCATTTTTGAGTGACAAAATACGTAATTAAAACAAACAATCTCAAATGGCCAATTTGTTGCCATTATCCCTTTGAATCCGTCAAAATGTTAATGAGGCGTACAACCAAAAGTCCGACTTCATTTGAAGTTCAAATCAAGCGTTGAATATTCCGTGCTTTGTTCCATTATTGATGCAAATTCTGCAGGTTAGCGGGGCTCGCCCCATTTTTCTAGGTTAATATATTCTCATAAAATTCAAAAGCGCTTCATTTGACGCGGATTTACGAACTGCTAGTAATTTAAAATATTACATGTAAATTCAACTAGCATGTGAGCAACATGGTAATTTGAATGAAGTGGTAATCAACTAGCAGCGATGGTAATGGAACCACAAACACTGCTGCTTATAAGTTTATCAGCATATCTCTTTGTGAATGAGGGTATATTCTTTTGATATTCATAGGAGTTTGGCCACCGCTTGGCACCTTATTTTGCGTTCAGATCAGACGTTAAGGTGCATGCAGACCAAAAGAGCATTCGCTGTTCTATCCCCCTACTCTACGAAATTCGATCGTTACACGAAACGTGATTCGTTGATTTCGTAAAGTGAGGGATAGAACAGCGAATGCTCTTTTGGTCTGCATGCACCTTAACGCATCACTTCATAATCATATTTTTTGTTACTAATATACGTTTGCATACATCCATGCTTGCGATGTGATGTGACTAGAATATATAGTATTCCATAATTTATTGTTTCAAAGATATTCCGTTCTGTGATCTACTTATTGTGTATTCAGTTACATAACTTTCGATATCCATTGTTCATACTTTTCTTGTAAGTGACAACAATAGTACTTGTTCAGGCTACATACCCATTTACCACGATCACTTTCTAAAAGTTCACACGACTTTGATTCGATGAATTATCAGTCAATTGAGGATAATGAGGAAATATCTCCATGAGAAACATTATACGAGAACATGGCGTTTTTCAACGCCTATAGTGCAGATAACGTTCCGAGAGGCAAATTAATATTTCGTGCTGAATAACAATTTTATGTATGCAATTATTCGTATGAGAGAAATTCAACAAAATCTATACTATATTCTCGTCATAAAGACAAATTTGATCCAAAATAGGATTCTTATTGACTATTTTATTCTCACATTAAAATCTCTACATACATATATGTTATTAAGTTACTGTAACCTATTAACTATTCACGTCGGATAGTAATACCTAAAAGGTGAAAAAATCGCTGCAAAGATGAATATTTCTAGATATATCCTTAATTAAAATAAACTAGATGATAGTTTTATCCAACCTAATATTAGTTTCATAAATCATAGCGTAATCCAGGCTTTATTTGTCGCACCGAGTGACCCTTCCCATTTGCCAGGAAGTCTGCACGTGGATGGTTCCTTTATAATCCAATGAATGAAATCCCTCTCGCTGACACACGTATCCGGCCGATTGTATATTGTGATTGCTCTTTATTAATAGCCAAATAGTCCAGAGTATCCGTATTACCCTTCATCTAATGAAATATTTTGTCTGAAAGCCAGACGCCGTGAAATTTGTGAAAATTGTGAAGAATAAAATTTAGGAAGCTGCAACAAGCTCGAGTGGGCGTAAATGCAGTTATCACATCACTGTAAACTTCGTTGAAGGTGTTAAATGAAGATAGCTTTACGTGAGACAGACACCCTTTTCGGAGACGTCGGGCTCGAGAGCGGGGAACAGCTGATACCGCGACTCCCGGCCTGACGCTCGATCGATGCCCGCTCCCCTCGCCCCGAGACACCCACCTCACTTTCCCGCTTTCTTTCCCTCAGTACGTGCTAGGGAATAATTACAATCGCTTACAGATTTAAATCAAGCGAACCAAAAAGCTTTCCGATTATGCAGCTGTAACGGAGAACAGTTTCATTGATGGTTTCGCTGTCTGATTCTTAAAGCAAAGAGAACACGCGGCTCCGTGCTCGGATTTGTACTTGCTGCTTATTTGCACCCCAGCAGTGATGGATGACGAGTCTTACGCGACGTCACAGAAACACTACTCCTTTCTCTTTGATGACGTTCATTACTTTGCGATGGAGGTTTCTTTTGTCTCCGTCTCCTTTTGATATTTGAGTAATCATTCATCGCGGATAGTATTTCTGCGTGGTGCCTTATTGAATAAAGTCGCCCTCATTTCGCCAAATGACACTAAAAATAGTTTTTATTTTATATAAATCTGTTGAGAAGATTACGTCTCAGAAATTAAACTCCTGCGTAGCCTTATTTCCTAGAGTTACGCATGAATTACTTTTTAAAAAAAACCTATTGAAACGATAAGTAATTAAAACGTCTTTGAAGTTAGTGAATTTTTCCAACCTTCCAAGAACAAAGCCAAAGCAAAGGGAGCGTGTTTTTCGTCTGTATATTTTTTAATTTGTGATTCGTAATTGTTTCGTTCTGGTTTTGGTTGTTCTTAAAATATTTAAGTAGAAATGTAGATTATATATTTGGGTTCAGATACTTTCGTATTTGGTTTAAGCCAACTTTTAGACTAACTCTTTATTTATCAAATATTTTCTATTCTATTTATTCGATATGTTATCAAAAACGGGCGTAATTTTAATTTACATTTGTAGCTGTCTGTTCAATACATTATTTGGTATGTGATGATATATGATGATGATGACGTATATATAATGTCATTTTTTGAAACATAGTTTAATGACGTGACAGGTGTCAAAATTTACTTCGTAGCGGCTGAGCACTGTGAGTTTTGAATGTCAATTGACGACAGTCATTGTCAAACCGGAATCAGAAGGGGATACGAAAGTACTGTTGACACAACAAATGAGACAAATGACACAACATTTACCAAGAAAAGCGTTGTTTATAGATGAAGGGCTCACGGAAAAAACATGTCCGGTGCTTAAAAAAATCATGGCAAATTCACACCTTATTCTGTTAAAAGTAGGGTGGTTTTTCCTTGTGTCATTTGAATTGTCTAGACATGTTCTTTCCGTGGACCCTTCAGATGAAGTAAATGATTAATTAATCTACTGTCTGGAAGTCTCTGCACTTAAACTATGAATATGTCCTAGATTTACTTATACACTGTTGTGTCAACAGTACTTTTGAATCCCATTCTAATCGCGGTTTGATAATACAAATGATACTAACAAATCTCCCTTTATCCTTCACAAGTCCACAAGAGTTATTAATACAATGAAACACGTTGACTAGGTATCCTAACTTGAACTGCTTTAGCTTTGAGTACCCACGGACTTTTAGGGTGCGGCTTCACTGACGCGGAGCGGAGCGGTGCTGTGCAAAATTGACCAATTACATTCTTCAAATTCGAATTCGAAACACTATGATGCGAACTCTTTGGCCGAGCTCCCACAGCTCCGCTCCGCTCCGCGTCAGTGGAGCCGCACCCTTAGCAGGAAAACGGTTTTCGAATTTAGGTGCGATTCTGATCTACTGATGTTTCCCAGATTTTAAACGGAAAGAGATATCAAAGGAGCCTTCTGAATAGGCAAAGGAAAAGCCAGAGCTTTTACCTACTTTAAACTGGGTTGTGGATTAAATGGAGATAACTGTAGTCGTCTTACAATTTGGGAGGAGGAACACCTACATTAACTACATATACATAAGTGCTGCATAATGTATACCTAGGCATGTTGTGGAGTTTGTGAATATGTAAAGCAGACATACAGATCAAAATTACTAAAGTTCCCCTAGGTAGAACACTCAATGCAGTGCGTGACCTACCTCAATCGAACCCCTACACCGATTATCGCCCATGAGAACTTTGACATTGCATTATAAGGTTTTTATCTATCTTTTGATTGCCGATACTCTATTTTATGCATATTTTATTATATCCTTCATTATTTCGATGTTGTTGACATTCAGTGGAAATATTATTTAGTCTTCGCATTTTTATAACGGTATCTTTTAGTTAACTCTTTTAAGATTTTAAAGAACAATTTCCGCCGAATGCCAAACGAGCGAATACTCTATCCTCTATCTATCCTCACTCTACGAAATCAACGAATTTCGACGAATTACGTTTTGTGTAACGAACGAATTTCGTAGAGTGGAGATAGAATAAGCATTCGCTCGTTTGGTGTAAACTCTCCTTTACGTACTAAATAACATTGACTCACCTTTAACGACTTGACCTATTTGGATTTAAGTATTTTGGACCACTCTTTTTGGATCTACTTCAATCGTTACATTTCAGCACCTCGGAATCAAGTTGTAATGCTTTTTCAGCCTGTGTACTTTACAATGCTACTATACAAAAATGCAATGTATTGTTTAATCAAATTTGAAGGTTATGTATATTATAATGTTATTCTAATATTAACTATTTCTCTCTAATGTCTAATATTTCACACCCGAAAGTTTTAGCGCATGAGAGCAGAATATATATGCATCATTACTCGATTCCAGCTCACATTTCACGTCAAAGCATTGTTATAAATGGACCCGGCGTTATCCGAGCGTGCCACTATTCCTAGTTTAATACGAGCGGTACAAAGCGCCATTCAAACCCATTATATACTGGGAGTATGAAATATGTCCAATTGTAGCACCCGAGTTTATTGTTTATAATTGTAACAGAAACCGTTAACCGCATACGCGTATTAAAACGGTCATATCGGCGTTATTGTTACTGAGGGTGTGTCTGGGCAATAATTATTTCATATTTCCTACTTAACGTCGTACGGTGGTAGCTAGCGCGGTCGTAAAAATGAAATAGCAATAAAGGGAAGGCTGTTACAGAGCTTATTGCTATTGTTTAATTTGAGGGTTTGTAAATAACACGCAAAAATACACGTTATATGCAAATGTTCTGCTCATGGACGCGACCAAAGCACATAACGTGAATAATGTACCTAACATAACGTTCTTTACACAAAATGTAGGTACTATCACCAACACAGTTTACTGACCATTCGTGCGCTTTACGCGCAATGTAATAAAGGTTACGAATGGGCAGTTACTAAACTGTTGACGTTTGTAGTAATTTCAGCACGCTCACTGACCAATTGGTAGACATTGCCTTTAAGTTTATGAATGGCTAGTTAACTGTGTTGACAATATCGTCAGTTGACAAGCAAAACTCACTAAGTAACAAATACCTACTTGGAAAAAAGCTCCTATCTCAGTTCTGATTTAGTACTGATAAGAGATAAGAGTAGTGACAGTTTTTATAGGAGTTGCTTGTCAGCTCAGCCGACGATATAATTTAAAGGTATCACTGAATAAAAGCCTAATAATTCGATTGTCCTTAGATTTTTGATTCACTGGCAGAGTACTTTTGAGCTATTTCCCTACCTATTTAACAAATGCTGAGAAAATGTTGTTTGTATGTTAGTGTAAATATGTAGATATGCATAGAAAGGGCTATTTTTAGGTACCAACTACATATCTTTAAGGACACATCTCACACATCATCATCCGGTTAAAAAATGTCAGAGGCTTGCATGGTTAATTTAAAATTTTATGCTTCTGTTTATGAAGTGAAAAATAAAACCTTTCAAAAAATTTTCAGTAAATAAATTGTTTAAAAAACTAAACCAAAGAAAACCTCAGCGAAGCAAAACGGTTTATTCAACTAAATCAGTGTTGTGACTGGGTTACGTACGCATTCGTTTGATTTACGCCCTGAAGGGAATTGTTAGTGGTTATACAAATAGGGGCGGCACACTGATTGGATGCTAAACGCAAAGTGATTACAATATGGTGTCATAGGTGTAAATTACCATATCGTTCAGTTTAGACTACACTTCTTGTTTTTTACCGTATGTATACTACAGTGTAAGGTTGTATACAAAACTTTATCCCACAGGACAGTGTTTTGGGCTGTATCCTATTCGTAATTTATATAAAAAGATTAAGTAACAAAGCCATCCTTTAAGCCGACGACATTTCCTTATTTTTTTCGTGCAACGATGGTGATTAAATAAAGAATAAACTGTATAATTCATTTGAACTAATATTAGACTGGCTTTAAGATCATAACCTCTAATTAAACATCTCTAAAACAAAAATCATGCAGATAAAACACTGGCAAAGACACAAGTTGAAATGAATCTATCCTACAAAACTTAACATGAACTACTGGAGGTTGCAGAGTCATGTTTTCTACTGGGAGTCGAAATAGATTCTAGTTTCAATCGGAACGCATGTGCTGATAGAATATCGATGAAAATATCCAAATTTACATAGGTACTACACATGCTCTATCCCACTTTAAAAAATGTACGGTTTAGGTGCCAAAAATATGTTTTATTGTCTTAACATTAAGGTCGTGTAAATTTATTTTTGGCACCTAAACCGTAATGATATCGTTGACGTCGACTGTACTAACTTAAAAGTTGCAACAAACGCCTACGACGCCTATGCCCATTTAATGTAGTTGTAGAATCACTATTCTTGCTACGAAAAAACCGGCCAATTGCGAGTCGGACTCGCGCGCGAAGGGTTCCGTACCATTATCAATTTATTGTTCAAAAAATACAGTTAAATCAACCTACCTCAAAAACTATAAGAGATAATTTAATCAAACCAAAAATCGTTGATAGAGTTTATAAATGTGCATAACATATAATTTTTTTAGAATTTTATATCGCGTAGTTTAAGAAATAGAGGGGGGGGGGGGACACATAGCTGATATCTCGAAAACGATTTGCTTAAATAAAAATGAGATGTATAAACCTTCATATCATTTTCAAAGACCTTTCTATTAATACCCCACACGCTTATATGTATACAGCTAAAAAAAAAATTCTATCCCTCAGTTACATGTATGGAGGGCCCCCACCCTAATGGTTTTTTTTATAATTTAGTATCATAATCATGTAGCGGTTCATACAACACATATCCTTACCAAATTTCGTTACTGTAGCATTTATAGTTTCCGAGTAAATCGGCTGTGACAGACGGACAGACGGACATGACGAATCTATAAGGGTTCCGTTTTTGCCATTTTGGCTACGGAACCCTAAAAAGGTGGTTCTTACCCACCATATTGGCAAATATAAATGAAGAAGGGTGTTACCTACATAATTAAAAAAAAAATCTTTTTATACTGACTTTAGTACCTATATTCTTGAATTGTGTTCTTAAAAAACTAAATCATTTATTGAGCGTAGACGAGACCACTTTTCTAGAAATCAAAACCTTAGGAAAAGAAACAAGCTAGCTAGTAGGTACTTTAACAAACATAAAAATCATAGTAAATCTATCGTATTTAATTGCATTCTTCGTTTCGAGGAATTTTTAATTTATCCTTTCAGCAATTGTTTGAACGTGCTTGTCGTCGTATCACTTTGTATTGAATTATTTGATTCTAAGAATTATCAATTAATGTTCACTTATACCAAACAAGAATTAGAGATCCATCTTATTTTACTATACTGGCCAACTAATTTGACTACTGTCAACGTGAAATATACACTTTGTTGTAGTAAAAGTGGTCAGATATTTTCATACTAAACGGTCATAAGTATGTTGTACCCTAACTATTTAACTGCGACAAAGTGTTTGACACTAACGAATCTAACGATAGACTCACTTTTATACTATTTATATATAATGCCTCAATAGAACAATGCCTAGAAATATACTAGATACACACCACCATTAAACAATACAAGCACTCGTAAAAAAGCAACCCATATCCTAATAGTACGTACATTATACATTCCATTCCAGAACACAATAGCAGCTTAGGTTTCTAATGCGATAATTACGAGTAAATAGATTCTTTTTCCAGTTAGATTAGGCTCCGGATTATTTTGGCCTCATTTATTCAACTTGCAGCATCACCACTAAACTTTCGTAATGAAACATTTAAAAACCTCATCATTACCGCATTCCGGCAGCACTTCTGTTTGATGAAAACAATAGGTTGCATCCATCAGGGTTCGGCAGGCACAATGGGATGCAATCTTGTTATCGCTGTCAAAGCTCGCCATTTGATATTGTGGGTTCCCAGATGACGTATACAGCGTAACAGTTTCAGGTATTCCAATTAATGGCGATGCGAACTGAAAGCCAAACATATCCAGGGCCGAGTCAAACCACTGTTGTATTATTAATTTGGTAGTAATAAGATGAACAAAGCTTTCAATTCAAGCTTACAATGATGACCCGCTTCGCTTAACACACTTGATTAGTATCTATAATATTTTTGGCCTAAAATGTTTGCTTGAGATTTATAGGTCACTAAAATAAGTTTTGCAATAAGTAGACAAACAATGAACCTTGTTGTTAGTCGTCTCTAATCGTCGGTGCATTTTCAATCTGTCTTTTCTCCGGTAAATTAAAAACAAGAAAGTAAATATTTTTCCTTCAAACATGGCTTTATGACCTATGGAAAGTTAAAAAAAGTATATGTGGCACCTAACGGCTCATTACCGTCACGTCATAATATCAAATCTGTCTACTAAACTGAGGTCTCCTTCCTCGTTACAGGTCATCGCCCTAATATGCGGCCTGCTAGTGGTGATCCTGATGGTGCTGGGGCTGGCGTCAGCGGACTGGCTGATGGCGGCGGGCTGGCGGCAGGGGCTCTTCATGCACTGCATAGACCCCGAGGCACCCACGCCGCTGCCCTTCGATATCACGGCGCAGCCCGGCTGCTACGCCGCCAGGCCTACTTCTTACATTAAGTGAGTGAAAGGCCTGGGTGCTTAGCCAAGTTGCCAGTCGCTAGCGCTTAATCGTCAATCGCAGCTAACTGCCATTGTCGCTCTAATATGAAAGAGTGACAGAGAGGGAAAACTACGATAAGCTACTAAGCGCTAGCGCTTGGCAACTTGGCTAAGCATCCTGATGCCTGTGTGGCAAGGCAAGCGTCAAGTCTGACGCGGTGTGCAGCGGCGCGTCGCCGTCGAGCGTCCAAAGGTTTTGAACAGCGTGTACTCAGGCCACTTGCATGCATTTGTTTAACATGGACCCCCTATGTCACGCCCTGCTTGAGCGTTCACTGAATTTGCGCACTGCGTTTTGTTTTCGAAAGCTAAGGGCTAAGCTTCTATTCTACAGTAATGTTATTGTATTTCTCTCTCCTTTATTTCACGGAAATATATGAACTTATGTATAATACTGCCTCAGTTAAATTAAATGAGACAGCTATATAAATTCGACCTTTTCAATAAAACAAAGGGGAATGAAGGCTAAAAATAATACTACCATATACCGAATACTATTACTACTACTATATTTAGTAACGAATCATTTTTCCCATATTTATACACTTGTTCTATGTAATTTGGTTTTAAGTGCTTAACATCCAGGTCATGTATAAAAATACGCTTTTGGTAGATTTGAAGCGGAAACATATACTAGAGCTATCTGTATACTCGTATGTATAGCTTCGACAGGCCAACCCCATTGAATAGATGACTCTTGAGACACCCGTAGCGCACATCACATCTCATATTCAGTGAGTGCAATTGTTAAGGATATGTTCCACGCATGTGGGTTGAAAGCGAAAACGCGTGTAACCCCACAAACGGCACAGAGGGGCGCCATATTCCGAAAATTAAATTGACGACCTTCGCGAGGGTGACAGATGGGAAACTCTCAGGGGAAATTTTAAATCTATCGATATTGGATTTGTCTGAAGTTTGTCCATCCATTCAATCTAATTATAATCGCGGCTTAAAGACAGTTGTGCAAACTGTCTGTATAATGATACTGAAACCATATTTCGTTGAATGAAATATGGGAAAATGATGTTCTGTAAAATTATTGGACCCAAAAATTCTGTCGTCATAAGCAACTACTGAATTTTTAATGTTGTATTTTCTTATGTTCATTTTGAACTGTAACATTCCTGACTGAAAACAGACTAGAAAGATATAAATAATCAGTCTGGACTATGTTACAAGACCATTGACTGTAATGCCTTTGCCTATTATTTAAACATATAACATATAATATAAAATAGTGCAATATAGCTATAGTAAAGGTTTCGAATAGTAGCTAGTTTCCGAGTAGATCATATCCTGGGGTTGACTGATTCAAGAGCGGTGCAGCGGGTGATTTGTTGCCGCAACAAATCAACTGCTGTATGGCCCTTGAAGCCGTCTACTAGCATTCTCTGAGCCGAGACAGATACAATGCATTTTCTAGTGGTCTACTACGGGAAAATTATTTATCACCCGACCCTTTAGGATGACTTCAATTTAATTCTTAATGAAAATCGAAAGTTTACAATGTATTTAGATACCAAAAAAATACATCGTTGTCTTACATTATTAAGTTCGAGCAATCGCTCATGTCCTCGATCGTATTGATAATAATAGTTACGGTGAATAGATCAATAACGAAAACTTTCAAGGCAAGTTAGCAACTAATGTGAACAATCTAGAGAGGCAGGAACATTATATGGATAGGGAAAAATTTGTTTATCAAGTCAGACACAGTATACAGGGCAGCTCTAATGAGCCATATAACAATAAAAATAGCTGAGCATTTGTAATCCATATTACAACGGCATAAGGTCCACCGATGGTCAGTTAATATTGATGGTTGTATATCTAAAATCTATTGCTATCAGGATGCTTAGCCAAGTTACCAATCGCTAACGCTTAGTAGCGTATCGTAGTTTTCCCTATCTGCATGTCACTCTTTTATATTAGTGCGACAAAGACAGTTAGCTGCCTTTCGTTTACGATTGACGATTAAGCGTTAGCGATTGGGAACTTGGCTAAGCACCCAGGAGTTTTATTCCCAGACTGCAATAAAAGTCGAATTTAAAGTCCGAGGGCCTATCGCGAACATCGAAAATTTGAAGCTACTCGTCACTAATTTTTTTACAGCATGTCTCATATGTGTTTTTATTAAACGCACAATAGAAAAAATACTTATCAGTAATATAATATACAACTAAGACCTAAAAAGTAATAATGAAATTAAAAGTAAAAATAAAACTAAATAAATTATTAAGTGTATACCTACCAACATATTTACAAATAAAAAACTGGGACGAAGTCAGCGCCAGATGGTAGGGTGCCCAGAAGGCTAGTGGCGTTGCCACGCTGAATTGCGATTCCGATTCGCTGCGCCAGGAACGAACCAGCCATCTGGTCACCTGTAGCATCCGTGAGACGCTTCGCCAACTACTTAAACACCCTCTGTGCTCCGAGTCCCCAAGGCCCAAAGGTTTCCACCCCAAACGGCTCAATCATGCAGCCAGAGTCAATCGCTGCATATTTGCGCCGTTTGAGTTTTTCGGCGCTTTCGGCGGCGTCGTCACTCCGATGTCACCACATTAGACTAACACAGACATAACAACTGGCTACAACTTTGCATTGCCGGCACGATAGGGCGACAGACCAATATTTACGCCCGCGCCTTCGGGCACTCAAAACAGGATACTTTTATTCGACCGAGACCCCTTATTCATAAACGTCTACTAAAACCGAAAAGGACAAACAATACTTGGCGGCTTGCTAAGTTAGGAGATATTTATGAACAAAGCCCGGACGACGGGAGCAAAAATGTAGTTAATATATTTTCTCAAACTTGCTACGGAATGTTGATGTTACCTACTTACTTTAAATTAAACCCGGAAATACTACACTGAAAAAAATAATTTGTTAATGGTAACCGAACTTTCGTCAACCTGTAACTTAAAAAAAGTGACGAGCGAAGTAAGGCAATATCTTACCAAAATCAGTTCGGTTAATTTTCTACTAAACAATTGATGTTGTGTATTGCTAAACAATATTAGTTATATCGTGTGAAAACTGTCTGTTGTATATTACCATAAGTTGAGTTATATTTAGTTTACAATTCAGTTATTGTAGACGTGCTGTATACAATAACTGAATTGTAACTAAATATAATAATAAATTTACTGTTTGTCAAAATCTTACTGAATTCACAACTTACTTTAATCAAATTTTCTGCTACGCTTAAACCAACTGGCTCAGTAATGTTTAACATAACTTTTTGGTTACCTATAACCAAATTAGAGTATTATTTTAAGCAATTTGTTTCATTATATTTAACCAAATTATTTGCCTGCATGTAACCAAACGAATAAGTTATACACGACAAAAATACGTTGTTCATATACAGCCAAATGTTTAATTATTTTGACCAAATAGTTTGCCTACTTCTAACCAAATGAATAGGTTATACATGACAAAAATACGTGGATCATATACAGACAAATATCAAATGAGTTGTAAATAGGGCTCACTGCCTGTATAAAATCCAGTACGTCTCATCGTCACCTTTCTTATCCCCTGGGTGATGAGACGTACTGGATTTTATACAGGCAGTGAGCCCTATTTACAACTCATTTAACTACAAGTAGGGTGTATAAGCCACATCGATGATTACCCAAAAAGAAGTAATACTAAACGAGCAAAAAAATAAACATTTATTTTAATTAACTTTATTAATTGTAATAATAGAAACATTCAAATAATAGAAACATTCATAGTCATTTATAAGAACGGTATAGTAATCAAAATAGTCAATCATTCAATAATACAATCGCGAGCAAAAGTACTTTTTGCATCACTTTATAGGTTTTCATTGCACAGAGTATCTTTGTAAACCAATTTATTTTTCTAAATTATTTTACGAGTAATTCCATTATTTTGCTTGATACATTAGCTTCAGAGTCTCTTTGATTATAAGAAAAATGAAGAAATTAAAATTATTTGGTTTACAAAGACATGACATGGTTTGAAATATCCTTATGTAACCTTCTAATCCCCATTCCCGAAGGTAGTCTCCCAGGGTGTCTGCTGGTGGAGGTACAACTTCCATTTTGGAATATTCAAGTAACTTGACATACATATGTCATACACATCACACAAAATACAGATCGCCAAGAAATGTTTATATTGTTTATCCAGATGAAATCGAAGTTTAGCGAGATGTAACGTAAGAGAAGTGAGTAAAAAAACACAACACGATGCATCTAATTGCCGGACGGACACGACGAGTATAAACAGGTTTTCCGCGCGGTGCGGGGGGGGGGGGGGGAGGGGGGTGTAACGCAACGCAAAAAAAACGTTTGGTTATTGCTAAGTATTGTCTATATAATGAAGTACGTTTGGTTACACATTGTATTTTATTTGGTTAGATAAAGCGAATGGTCTGCTAGAGTAGCAAACCCGTATTTGGTTTTACTCTACTAGACAAAACGGGTTATATGTAACAAAAATATGTATTATAATAGCAAATCATTGTTGAGTTAAATCTAAACAATTTTATGTTATGGATAATAACATCGTCTTTGTTAGAAGCTAGGACTTGGTTTTTGTTGCATATTGTCAATGCTTACTCTTAAATTAGACCAAGCGGTTTATTTACATGTGAACACTTGAATTTGTTTACTGTTTTAATGTAAGACGTATACAAGCATTTATTTACGAATAGCCCAACTTAGAATAACATTATCCGTTTGGTTTTTAATACGCAAACCTGTTTGTTAATAGAAATTAACTTTAGTAACGCCAAACCGAATTATGGTTAATGATGAAATAGCCAAAGTAGTTCAGTTAAATATTTTTTTCAGTGTATGTATCCGGTGTCATGTGCTAAGATGATATGTAAAGAGATTTCATGTATTTATTTCACACCTAGGACTGCAAACAAACTGTCTTTTGTTTTGAAACGTCAAACTGTGACACTAGGTCTTGACATTCAGCCACAGAAAAAAAATAACCTTGGAACTAATGTCTATACCACCAGTTAAAAAGATACCTCAAACAGATTAAAAAAAAGTTAGGCGGGAATGTTTTTTTAATGTTTTACGATACTGTACTATTGGTTTATTTACAAATTAAATAGTATGGTTCGGCGAAATCAGTTCCTTTCATGGCAAGTTTGAGAAAAGCACTACGGCGAGAAATAGGGTTACAGGCTGCGTATCCCTATCTGGCCTCAGTTCCTTCGGCCAGATATATCTACTTGGCCTGTAACCCTTCGTTTCCCGTCCTCTATAGTAATGTACTATTTTGATCCCGTCTTTCGGGCTCTGTTTATGAATAAGGATAATTTTTAAATCGTACATACTACATGCAGTAACAAAATGGCCGATATTCGCAGGGCGTCGGCGGGGCTGTGCGTGGCCACGCTGGCAGCGGACGTGTGCGGCGCGCTGCTCACGGGGCTCGGCCTGCGCGCCTCCGACCACCGCACCAAGTTCCGCTACTACCGGTTCGCGGTGCTCGCCATGTCGCTCGCACGTATGTATACAAAATGGCCGATATTCGCAGGGCGTCGGCGGGGCTGTGCGTGGCCACGCTGGCAGCGGACGTGTGCGGCGCGCTGCTCACGGGGCTGGGACTGCGGGCCTCCGACCACCGCACCAAGTTCCGCTACTACCGGTTCGCGGTGCTCGCCATGTCGCTCGCACGTATGTATACAAAATGGACGATATTCGCAGGGCGTCGGCGGGGCTGTGCGTGGCCACGCTGGCGGCTGACGTGTGCGGCGCGCTGCTCACGGGGCTGGGACTGCGGGCCTCCGACCACCGCACCAAGTTCCGCTACTACCGGTTCGCGGTGCTCGCCATGTCGCTCGCACGTATGTATACAAAATGGACGACATTCGCAGGGCGTCGGCGGGACTGTGCGTGGCCACGCTGGCGGCTGACGTGTGCGGCGCGCTGCTCACGGGGCTCGGCCTGCGCGCCTCCGACCACCGCACCAAGTTCCGCTACTACCGGTTCGCGGTGCTCGCCATGTCGCTCGCACGTATGTATACAAAATGGACGATATTCGCAGGGCGTCGGCGGGGCTGTGCGTGGCCACGCTGGCGGCCGACGTGTGCGGCGCGCTGCTCACGGGGCTCGGCCTGCGGGCCTCCGACCACCGCACCAAGTTCCGCTACTACCGGTTCGCGGTGCTCGCCATGTCACTCGCACGTATGTATACCTTCTATTTACCTTTGAGCGTCTCACATCATCAGCGTATCTAAGGACATAGGCCTCTCCAACTGTAATTAAGTATGCGTATAGACGCATTAGGAAGGAAATGCCCATAATCGTCACGCTGGGCAAGCGGTTTGGCAATAGCAGTAATGTGTCCATGATGATACTGCTGCCCATCATCAATCTCATCAAAGAATGTTCAGTGACACTTAGTCGACTTTTAAGACAGCCAGGCGAAAATTTGGGGTGGTGACAAATGTATTCTTGCTGCCGTCACCAGACGGCGGGTAGGCGGTGAGTGGCTCACTGCTGGGTAAATGCCCCTTTATTTCTATGACTCCCTAACTAACCCAAGGTACCACCCGGCCAAGAACAAGAAACACTTCACGCAATATTTGCCGGCCGGGATCATTTCGTCGGTTGACAACCAAAACTCATTAAGTAACAAATACCTACTTGAAATAGAGATCGTATCTCAGTTCTGATGCAATACTAACATAAGAGGTTGCTAAGAGTAGTGACAGTTTGTATAGTGAGTTTTGGTTGTCAGCCGACGATTTACACTTTACAGGAATCGTTATCCATTAATCTTTAGCCATTTTGGATCTATTGAGGTACCTACAGATAGTCTTGTCTTCGCTGCGTTCTTCGGAAAACATTTTCAATGTACAAAAAATAAGTACGCTAAAAATGTAATGATGGGAAACTCATACCGTTAATATTCCTGAAGAAGCAATGAAAAAAAATTACTACAATGACATAAAAAAACATATCTAATAATCCTATCAAGCAGAATCCCCGCACATATCAAATTTATTTTATGACAATTATTATAAAAATGTACTCTCTTAAACCATTCGTTTGAAACAAAACTTGTTTTCGTATAATTTGAATGATTAATAAACAGTTTGATGCCATCTATGTATTGGGGCAGGTAATTTAAAACGTAAACACACGAAATGAAGAGACGATTGTAGGTCAAGCTTAGGCTATTAAAATAACGTATACCAGCAATTTACAATCCATTATACAAGTAGGTCCAATAATGAGTTTTGTTATTGTTAGTCGTACTGCCTATATTTAACATTAACACTCGATTAATATTTTAGTAATCTGTGTCTATTTCGTAAACCAAAAATGTTTGTGCTCCACTGGTTAGGTGGTGGTTTTATAATATTATTTCCATAATTTAGAGACAAATTATCACTGTAACATATCGCTACAACTAGATATTTTTGTAGCGATATGATCTTTGTTTAACCCTTAAAAGTAATGTATTTACCACCTTATTTTGATACTTATTCTGCCACTGACATGGCATGGCATCAAAGCCAATGATAAGTGTTTTTAATTAAGGGTAAAGTAGTTCTCTTTTCTGTTCAATCCTTACCTGGATTTTACAGGCTATCCTACTTTCAATATTAACGACACTTTACCTCAAGTAGTTACACGTAGTTAGGTGATAAAAGTTGTAGAAGTTTTATCTCGGTCATTAATCAGTACCTACGTTGCTTATTTCCAGTGATGTGCATCTTAATAGCGCTAGTCATCTACCCGGTGTGCTTCGCCGCAGAACTTAATTTAGGTAAGTTATTTATTATACTTTCGGACCAACTCTTTATTTATCGATCTAAATTGAGCTTTACACTGACAGGACAATTACCTTATATTTTTGACTTAAGACAGACGACACATTGATGCAAATCCTCATGCGGCGTGCGGATGGGACAGCGCTATGCTTGATTATAGTAATGTCTCGCTCACACACCTCGCCGCACGTGGAAACCGCGCCAGTGTGTCGCCTGCGTTTTACTTATTTTTTATTCCAAAAAGCCTGTGTGTCTGTGTTGTTTGCTACTGTGCGACTTCCTTCAAACACAGAATAACTAATAGTACCTACTACGCTCAGAAAATTGTCATACATAAATTTATACCTACATTATTTGCCTACAAGCAAAATTGAACCGTAAATCTTCGTTGCGCGACTTGCACTCCTTAACAGAGCTGCGAGGTTTGACATCGATCATCGAGACAGACAGTATATTCAGTATTATGAGCGAGTACGGCGTGATACGTAGATGATAGACGACTGTCCCCTCGCTGACCTATGCCCGTCCGGCACACAGGCCGAATATGCCTAAGGCCGTGGGTTTTCTGGCGGGCGACCAACATGTGTCCGCCGCTGACTACGGTCGAATGTTTTGTTCGCGAATTTTTGAGGGTGGGTTTTCTGACACGTCGTCGGTCAACCCCCACAAACCAGAAACCACCCTCAAACATTCGCGAACAAAACATTCGAACGTCGTCGGCGGAGACTCGCGTCGGTCGCCGGTCGCTTCCAGAAAACCCACGGTCTAAACTGCTATAAACTAATACGATTCAATTTAGGTTCGGCTGGTCAGTTTTTGACAGTTGTTGTATGGAAGTGACACATCGCGATTCAATTAGGTCCTAAACTGAATCGTATTAGTAGATCGTGGTAGCCCGTCTGTACAGTGAAACTAGCGCTGCCAACCAAAGATCACGCAGGACATTCGCGAATAAATTGCGGGACTTCGCTGTAAAATGCGGGACGGGACAGGAAGAATGACATTAACATTAAAAATCAAAGCTTAGTAAAGTTTTAGATCGGTTCAATTTAGATGCACCCGTCGCTTCTTCTTCGCATCTCTTCGTACACGACGTCGCGGTACATTCAAATTAACATGATGCAGTCTTGAATTGCTTCATTTACGTATTCATATTACTATTTTAGTATTTCCAGTTTAGTATTCCCTGAAAAGCGGGGACAATCGGCGTCCCGCGCGAAGCCTTTGCGGGACCCATACTTTAGGGCCCCAGAAACGGGACGGCCCGCATATAGCGGGACAGTTGGCAGCCCTAAGTGCAACCCCCTGCTAACATTACCTTTATGACAGGCAACAGGTCTGTGTGGGAGTTCGGGTGGGCCTACGGAGTCGGCTGGGGCGCCGCCATCTTCCTGTTCGGCGCTGTGGTTCTGTTGCTGTGCGACAAGGAGAGCGAGGAGCTCTACTACAAGGAACGAAAAGTACGTTGGAATATAAATCTTAGACATCACATAGGAACGGACAAACGCTCGTTATTTTGAAAACATAACCCTGTATCGTACAGTAGAGACTTCATTATCTTATAATGTTAACATATTTTATTGTAATAAAACTATTCCGCCCGCAGACCACGAACACTGTGAAGTCTTCGAAACGCCGGGATGAATTTAAATTTAATTAATATACGCGAGTTTATCCGTTTTCATAGTTTTATTTCTTGTGTAATCCTCGCGGTAACCGAAGAAAATATTATACTATATTGTAGCACCAGACACACCACCACTACTAACGCCGGCTAGCGGCAAGTAGCAGAAATAGATTAAGTACCGAAGTCCTCGCTAGATGGCGCTGACAACCTTTTAAATGGCGCTAACGTTTGTTCGACTTGGACTCCATAAGTAGCCTCGTTGATTTTTGTATTAGTCCGGGAGCTAAACTTTAACTTGTTCGAGAAAATTACATTAAATCCTACAGTATATTTATTTCAGGAATATGATAAAACATCGTTTTGTGAATATATGAATCTAATTATCCCTGATAAATGTGTGGAGGTTTTTTCATAAAATCAATATTAAGATTTAATTGTTTAATAAAAAGAAACAATAAATCCTACAGTAGGGATTTATTATCCGAGGGGCCTAACTGAATATTTAAGACAATATTTTAAAAAGTCACCACTGAATAATCGTAGATATAGTCAGAAAAAATAAAATTATTTTTAAAATTCATAACAATCAAACAGAAATTAAACAAATGGTGATTTTTTACTATAATGACCCGACAATTATTATACTCATCCAAAGAAAAAATTACGTCAGTGACTCAATGCTAACTATTTTTTTTACAGTTTTAACTGATTTACAAGCAGGCGCATTAATTCTACATTTTATTTTTTTAATGTACCTCTTGTCAATAATTAGTTGTGGCACAATACCAAAAAAATCCCCTATGCATAGTCTAAGCATTTCCTACAATTTTCGAAATGGTTATTGTTAAAATAAATCGGAGCGGCGCTGACGTCATAAATGCGCGGCCGGCCGCAGGGCAGCGGATAAACGTAGGTGGGGTACTATGTACTCTATGTAGACAGGGCGGTGCGTCAAATTACAGAAGGAATTTCGTAGGAAGGAAGTAGAAACGTCTTAAATAAAAATTAGTAGTAAAATAAATAGGTATTAAGCAGTTTTTGAACTGACGATTAAAAATGTAGGCACCTAAACAACTTGTAACCTAACCTACTCGTATTAGGGGCCTGTATTTAACACGTTCACTGCGGCTTGAGGTAAATCCGCCCCAAGCTCGACTAAACGCTGGTGCGGGGCTAAAAGTTCAAGTTTTCTCTGTGGTGCGGGAGCTGCCGTCGTTTACTTATAAGGCGTACGATAAAGACAAATATACATTTCTTCATGTTTTTCAAAGCCGTACTCGTTGGTACAAAAAAATGTATGAGGTCGAAATAAGCCTCTAACGCACTGGGTAGATATTTTATCCACACAGTGCGGGCTGAGGTTTATTTATGCCTCAAGAAACTGACCTCACGGCCGCACCGAGCGGGATGCTGGCGGCGCGGGAGTCGACCGCTGACCGTTAGTGCGGCTATAGTTGTCGATAAAGACAATACAGTACCGGTCAAAAGTTTAAGTTTCGATACAAAATAGGCTTTCAAGTGATAATTTTTTTAGTGTTTACAGCAAAATATTTTTTCTACTTATATAATTATTACTGATTCAAGAGCTATTTAATATTAATTTGTCTTAAAATATGAACAATTTTATACATCGGATCAGATAATAATTCGTATTCGTAGGCAAGTGAAACTGTAAATTTTTGATGATTATTATATTAGTATGAACATCGCGTGGGCATGGCTGCCAAAAGCTGTCACAGCTGCCTCGGTGTCCGAGCTGTTCGAAAGTAACGGTTAAATAAAAAGGAATAACTAAATAATCAGTAATATATTAGCTGAAAACTAGTGTCAACTTAAATGCTGGAAAAATGATAGCCCAAAAAGTCGAATTTGTATCAAAATCGTGGTGCGAACTTAAATTTTTGACCGGTACTGTAAGATAAGATATAAACACTGTGAATCATCCCTTATTTACTACATATCATCTCTATACAGGGTGGAAAAAGATTTTGGGTCAGTGAGGGTAGCTATCAGATCCTGTGTAGCTACGTGAAAATGGTCTTAGAAGACCTTCCCGCGATTTTCAATTAAAGAAGATTAGCGTTTTCAGATTTTGGAAAAAGTATACAGGGTGCGAGGAAATGGTAATTTTTGACAAACTTTTTTTTTATGCCAATCGATCCTGTTTCTGTTCAGGATCAAAAGCTTGTATGGAACCAAAAAAAATTTTCGGCCAGAAAAGCCGCAAATCGGGATTTAAAATTCCCATACAAATTGTATGAAAATTAAAATAATTTTTTCACGCCTAATTTTTTTATGCCAATCGATTCCATTCCTATCCAGTACCAATAGTTTCCTAGGGGTCAACTTACGGCAACGTAAAAAAAAAAACAAAATAAAAAAAAACTGTTTTCATACATTGACTATGGGAAAGTGAAAATTAATTACATTATCTGTGACGCTAATTAATGTTGCTAATGATTTCATACAGTATTATTAATATCATTTAGCATAGGATGACTAATTATCGTGACAGATAAAGTAATTAAGGTTTCACTTTTTTTTCCACAGTAAAAGTATGAAAACGGTTTTCTTGAAATTTTGGATTTTTTTGTACAAACAGCAACACTCCTAACGGACCATTAAAGACAGAGCAGAGAGAAAATGAAAGAGATAAATATGGTTATATTATGTCCACTTCAAATTAAATAATACACGGGAATGTTGATCGTTCGCACTGTTCGCAACTTGGTCGAATAACACAAATCGGGTTCCGAAATCTTATGAGACTAGTATCACGACTTCGGCCGAACTCTGCTGACCAATGAGGCAGGCATTGCTACGGTTAACCAATGATCGCTCGCGGTTTCTTCAGAAGGTGACATTACTATGGTTACGTAATAACAAAAACGTTTAACCAATGATTGATCTCGATTTTTCCGGAAGCTGACGTTACTATAGTTACGTTATATATAACATCCGCTTTAGTCCTGCAGACGTCAATTTAACTTCAGAGCCGGTAATTTGACTGCTAAGCTGCTATGTAGAAATTTTCGTTCATTTTCCTTTCAACGGCTGTCACTGTCAGATATTTTTTCAAAGTTAGAATTTCAGCCAGAAACTATCTAGTCTCTATTAAACATTTGTATGGCTACTGACAGATTAAAGGATTATAGGTAGACTGTCAAACGTCTATCTACCATATTTCCACAAAGGTTTCATAAGTATTCAACTAACGTCAACTAAGAGATGTGATGAATTATAATAAACACAGCAATAGCATTTGTCTCTGTCAATGAAAAAAATAATTTAAAATTGCCCGATAACATGGCTATTTGTAAAAATATCTTGACTTGGAAAAATACCTCGCCTATTAATGTCAAATAAATCATGAAATCCAATTTATAGAAACAGTGATTAAATTACTAAACGGTTTTAGACAAATCTATGAAGAACTGTCGTTATCCAGTTTCCACAAGGAACAACGACATCTAGCGTCTAATCATGGCCGATAGCTAATTCTTAATATTCGTAGACGAAGGAATTTTTATTATGTCAACTAGTTTTCAAATACTGAAATTTTGACGCAACAAAGATTCGATGACATATCATCGGGGACCATCGGAAATGTCGCGATCGTGCCTACTAACGAAAAATACCGAACCCATAATATTACACGACGAAATTGCATCCTTTGCCATGTGGCTCAACATTCCTATGTAACTGACATGTGGCTGTAAGTGTGATTCTCTTTCATGCAATATTTCCAATTTCTGAAGTGTATACCTAGCTGTGTTGCTGTTTGTACATTGCCATAAGTTGACCCGTAGGAAACTATTGGTACTGGGTAAGAATGGAATCGATAGGCATAAAAAAATAAGGGTGAAAAATATTTTTTTATTTTCAAACAATTTGTATGGGAATTTAAAATCTCGATTTGTGGCTTTTCTAGCCGAAAATTTTTTTTGGTCCCATACAAGCTTTTGATCCTGAACAGAAACAGGATCGATTGGCATAAAAAAAAAGTTTCTCAATAATGACCATTTCCTCGCACCCTGTATACTTTTTCCAAAATCTGAAAACGCTAATCTTCTTTATTTGAAAATCGCGGGAAGGTCTTTTAAGACCATTTTCGCGTAGCTACACGGGATCTGGTAGCTGCCCTCACAGACCCAAAATCTTTTTTCATCCATTAGATTAACTTGATTTTTAATGGAAAAAAACCGACTTTTCAACCTCGGACTCGGACTTAGGTCTAGGTCCTGGTCCGAGTCTGCTACCGGGTTCGGTACTCAGTTCCAGTCCCATTCGAAGGAAATCGAAATCAGCAAACGACGTGTACTATGCATTGTTGAAGGGTTCCGTTCAAATCATCGTCAGCAGTTCCAGTTCATCAAATGCGACAGTTTTGAATGAAAATGCTTGATTTTTTGATGAAAATACAAAAATGTCTATAGATAAGCATAATACGTATGATTTTAAGATTTGAGGAGATAAGACCCCCGACCCGATATCTCGTTGACCATCATCATACAAGAATCATAAAAAAAAAATTACACACTAAACGAATTGATAATCTACTTTTTAGATTTGGAAGTCGGTAAAAAATGGCGTCTGAGACCTTGTATCGAAGATGGTCGACGCGATGATGATGTTTTATCGATAATTCAGCGATAACTGCCATTCCTTTCACTAGACTTAGAAAAAATTTAGTGCGTTTTGAGGCCTAACAGACCTCAAAAATTGTTTAGGTATTTTTTCTTTAACTAGAGGTCAGACCCAAGGGCGACGCTAAGTGTATTTTAAACATTTACTGACAAATGAAGACCACAAAAAAGAAAACACCTAATCCTTGTCTAGGCAAAATTATAAAAGGTTTAAGTAACTGCTGAAATTTGAGGTCTATTGGACCTCACCCGCACTGTAAATGAGCTTAGGTTTGGGCTGATTCGATCTCAACCGCACCAGATTAAAGTTCACTACGATTTGTCCCGCAGTGAACGTGTTCCCGACGCAAAATGAGGTGTTACAATTATTCAAAAATGTATATATATAACTATACCTCTCTCTTTCACGCACAGCGCACGGCATCGCCGCACACGTATAGTAGGCACATGCGCGGGAAGGCGGGATTTAAAAAATATTCGTTTTAAGATTAAAGCTGTTAATGTCGATTGCTCGTAAAGCACTTAATATATATCAAATATTTTATTTTTATTTTGCGTGTTAATAAACATATTATCTAAGAAATAGATCATCGTGGCTGTACGTTTTCATTGAAACGTCTTATAAGCAAAATAAAGTAATAACAGTGAAAAAAAAAATAGATGCAACTGTGTCACCGCGGAGAAAAGTTACTAAGACGTTTATATCTTTATTTTGGTCCAATGACCAAATTTTCGAATTGCGCAAGATTTTGTAAGTTACATTTTTTATCACATAAGGAAAAAAAAATTAAGGTATAGTTTTTTTTGTATAAGCTTTACGAAAAAAACTGGGGATTTTTTTTCCTTAATTATAAATCATCTGAAACAATCGAATGAATGCATAATCTCGAGGGTAGAAATTATTGAACGTGCTGTTCCAATTATTGACCTTCAAGTCCTCGACCGGATGAGAAGCTCTCGCGCGGCACTGGGGATTATTGCATGGTGTGAATCTGTATAACCTAAATATTCATTAGAAAAAGCTTCCGAAACTGTAGGATTTAATGTGACCAAAAACTTTTCTTCCCCCGACTATATTGTATCTACCATCTACCATCAGTGGAAGATATTATTTAGTGTTGACGGTTCCCGGCTCACTGGATACTATCTAGCTCTTACTAGGCGATCTGGACGGTTCCCCGACCTGTCTCCCAGTAATCGGCCCGCTGTAGTGTTATTAAGTCATCGACTAAATAAACAAGGTGCGCATACGTTCGAAGTCGTCTCATTGCATCCCGCTCCTGCCTGTGGTTCCTACATCTGGCTCCCAACGTTCGGCCGAAGATACCCCAAGCTGGCGGATTCCGGCAACAAAGGATCTTCGAAGACTCCCACGTCAAAACCTACGCTGAGAGTGGGACTGAGACCACGTAGACTTCACGGATCGCCCAAAGCCAAAATGACGAACATATCGATGTCTGCCGAACAACTACAGCAGTTGGTGACGTCACTTACGTCCGCAGCCCTTCAAGCCGCAACAGCGGGTGGTGGCAGAACTACGGCATCATTTGCTAACTTGTCATTTTCGTATGACGGCACTCGAGAGTCAGTACGTGTAGAAGAATTCCTGTCAGCGGCATCGGTATACAAAAAGGTGAATGACATGTCGGATGAAGCTGCTGTAATGAGTCTCCCTTTGATATTGAAAGGAGAAGCTTCGACATGGTGGCAAGGGGTAAAAGGAAATATAATCACTTGGACCGCCTTCGAAACAAGATTGCGACACGCATTTGCGCCCAAGATGTCTGGAGTCCAGATATTCCAAGAAGTGTTTTCACACAAGCAACCCTCAGATATGCTGGCAGAAACATTCATTGCAAAGAACAGGTCTCTGTTATCCCAGCTACGCTCACCCGGTCTGACGGAGGAATTGCAAATAAATGCTATCCATGGCCAGTTACACATTAACATACGCGAACGGATACCACGTGACTCAGTAACGACATTCGACCAGTTGCTGACTGCTGCCAGGAATGTGGAACAAGTGTTACGCGAGAAGGGTTCATCGGTACTGTCCACTGGCCACCTCGACAAGCAAACTGGTCAAGCAGCTCACAAAAAGAAGCAGCGTTGCGACTACTGCCGTGCTACGGGCCATACTATCGAAGAATGTCGGAAGAGACAAAAGAAAATGGGTGAAGTCAAGGAGATTAAGAGTGAATCCACCCAGGCGCCTTCACCGAGTACTTCGACACTCTTCTGCTATGGATGTGGAATGCCTGGTTACGTAAGGAGCAAATGCCCTAAGTGTAAAGAGGCTCAACCAATCAAGTTGGAGAAAACTGGGTTTTGCGCGCTCGATATCAACCCAGACGCCCGCCCGAGAATGCAGGTAGGAGTTGCCATCTTTGACGTTATTGGCACTGCATTTGTTGACCCTGGCGCTAAATCCAGTGTGGCTTCATACCAACTCTACAAATGCTTAAGACAAAGAGAATGTAGTTTTGCGAAGCAGACCGCAAACTTAAGTATGGCAGACGGTATGAAACGACGGGAAGATGTCTTGTCCATTACGGTGCCAGTCAAGATTTGCGATCGAATTGTACCTACAACATTCGTAGTACTTCCGCACGCTAGGGAGAACAAAACTTTGCTGGGTATGGGTTTCATTGAAGATGCAGGCATGGTGATCAACATACCTCAACGTTCTTGGAGCTTCGTGGATCGTCCCGATATGAATTATGATTTCTTGCTCGAAGAACCGGAAACGGTATCAGTGGCCCAATTCGAACCGGACTTACTCCCAGCAATAGTACCCAGGCACACTAAACCGGTATACGGAGATGTACACAAGGTCGCAGACAAGGACTGTGCGCACGACCATGTTCCAGCCAAACGACCTCGTCAGACATTTGATGGGTATGCACCGGAGCCACACCATTTGGATTACATGTTCGCCGACGCGGTACAATCAGTTGAGGAAACGGAAGTGGAGCTGTCACCTAGCTCTCAAGCACTTTTTACGGCTTACACTGCTGACGATATCGACCTGTGTGCATTGGAGATCGGATCAGTCCAAACTGGTACTATGCGTGATGAAACTAAACCCTATACTATCACAGCTGACGCGAGCAACTACGCCATCGGAACTGTATTAGTCCAGGGGGAGGGTGAAGATGAGCACCCGATTGAGTTTACCAGCAGACGTAAATAAAACACATCCTGCCCTACTCGTCGAGACGTCTTCGTGGACAGAGGGGGAGAACATGTAGCACCAGACACACCACCACTACTAACGCCGGCTAGCGGCAAGTAGCAGAAATAGATTAAGTACCGAAGTCCTCGCTAGATGGCGCTGACAACCTTTTAAATGGCGCTAACGTTTGTTCGACTTGGACTCCATAAGTAGCCTCGTTGATTTTTGTATTGTATCTACCATCTACCATCAGTGGAAGATATTATTTAGTGTTGACGGTTCCCGGCTCACTGGATACTATCTAGCTCTTACTAGGCGATCTGGACGGTTCCCCGACCTGTCTCCCAGTAATCGGCCCGCTGTAGTGTTATTAAGTCATCGACTAAATAAACAAGGTGCGCATACGTTCGAAGTCGTCTCATTGCATCCCGCTCCTGCCTGTGGTTCCTACAATATTGTATAAGATATTTTTTTAATAACACTAACACAAAGTATATAGTTAGTCAAATGACGGGCGTTTGTCCGATCCCCGGACATCACCTCTCCATTGCTACACAAAAGCCTCTCTTATTATGATGCATATGGACGCATTAGGAGGTAAATGCCCATAATCGTCACAAGCGGGTTGGCCATCATTAATTTTCAATAAATAAAGCCAGATATTACCAGGGGAATAGTTGGGGTACACAAATGTATTTGTACTGCTGTCACCACGAGATTTTAATTTGAACCTGCTTTAAAAAGTAAAATACCGGAAGTAACTTGTAAAGTGAGTGAGAACATCTTGGCATTTCACCGTAAAAAAATGAACTAATGTCAATGTCACCGGGTAAAAGATTATCTCAAATAGTAAAAAAAATATATTTGACGTAGGTATAAGTTGTTATTATCTTGTTGATTTTTTTCGTTCTTTGAGTTATTTGTTTGTGATTGTGAAAATGACTTCCGACTTATTATTTCATTGCAAGTTTGAGATAACTACTTGGCCAGTAACCCTTCGTTTCCCGTTCTCTATAGTAATGTACTATTTTTCAAACATGCAATGAAATATTGTCTTTACGTTCCTTAAAATAGACGGAAGTATCGTTTTTAGGGCGCAGTAACTCACTGGGAGGGAAATGGAATTTCATAACATTTTTCAGGCCTAGGCATGCAAAGGAGCTTTTTTTTTATTTCAACAACATTGTCATTATTTTTTTTTGTATTTCTTTGTATGTTTAAGAAAAGCACTATACATGCCTCGGCGTGAAAACGGATTTCTGGCCTCGTTACCTATCATCTATATAACAACTTGGCCGTAAATCACTAATTTTCCCGGCCTCTGATGTAATGTACAATTTCCTCCTCCGCAGGTGGTCCAGACGGAGCGCGGCGCGCGCCCCTAGGGCCGCCCGCGCCTGCCCGACCTGGTGCCGTGAGCACCGCCTCGCTAGCACCTCCACGCACGCCCGCTGGGTCTGAGACCGAGGTAACCCTGTACCGTGACCATCTATACGAGGGCTGTTAAGGGTCTACACTTTTGTTTATGCTTTTTTAATGTGATTCGACACGAGGTATGGTCGTGTTTAAACTTTGGCATTTGATAGTGTGTCTTATCCTTTCACATGTACAGATCCCTTATAACCTGGCCGCGATATATTGGTCTAAGGCGACCGGCTTAGAGGTGCGAGTGGAAGTTCGCATATCGACATCTCGCTCCTACTTATGGATTCGCTCGCCGTCGGTCGCTTTAACCCTTAATTGCATGACCTTGACAAAGATTTATTTTATATTTGAAATCTGACATGGTGTCAATGAAGTCGAGAATACATGATGGATATTATACATCACTATGCATTTAACGGGGTAAACCGATGTCGTGATACCTTTAGGGTGAAGACTCATATTTCACCATGCATAAACATTTTATCTATTGAAATTGGTCGTTTAGTATGAAATGCGTAACCATGTGTATGCGTCCAGAAAGTTGAACACGGCCTAATACTTAACAGCCATTTTCAATAGACAACAGGTGTACGCATGCTGATATATGTGTCATATTATTCATAATTCTGTCTCTTAACCTTTCGACAACCAAGAGGCGAAACGGTATGGTACACTCACGCCAAGCAATCGTGTCTTTTGAGCGAAATTTAACTTTACGGCGTATGTTCCTACTGCATTAGCGTAAATAGCTGTCGGCCAGTACCGTCATTGGCGCCTAAGTCACGATTTTCCGTTGTTGTCTAGCAGACTGTGGCGGTCAAAAGGTTAACTTAGCAAGCCTTAGTATTGTTTGTCTCTTTCCGGCTTATAGAAATATTAATAAGACGGAAAGGGACAGTTACGGAATTATTCTTATCGGATTGCTAAATTAGGAGACGATTATGAATAAGGGGGGTAGTTGCAGTGTATAGTTTTCCTTCGTTTTTATACGGAAATGCCCCGAAATCACGTGTCAAGGAAATGTTCCGACTGAATATTGATGTCTATATGTATGACCTTCAGTACACATTTAATTTAAACTAATTGAGACAGAAAGATGGATTCGGTAATTTCCGTGAAAATACGAAGGGAAATTATTGTTCACTACATATTTTAACGACAAACAGATCTCAAACGGACTGGGCGGGGTTAAAATATGAGTGATAATCATGAAAGTTTAAATCAATATATTATATGTTGTTCACAAAGACCATATCCAGTTTTTAGAACGTTGTCGAATTATGTTACGCAACTGTTTTTTCCTACGTCAGCTCAAAATTTCATTTGTTGTAATTACAATTACAGCACTTTCAAGGTGAACATTATTTCTTTGCCATTGGGCTTACTATTTTTCAGATATAAGGAAAGAGAAAAATCTAAAGCAATTGCCTGTAAAATTCCAAAGACACATGTGCAATTCCAAGCTCTCGCTATTATTTTACAAATTACGAGACACATCTGTGTTTATTTAAAGGTTTTGGCATTTAAGTTACTAAATTCGTTTTTAATTACTAATTTTAATGATTATTTTTCTTAGCTACCCGAAAACAGCCCTGAATCTCGTATAATAAAAAAAAACACATTGTCAGTGATCCGTAATAATTTTAGAAATATAATATGATGTTGCGTAAGTTATGTTCGTTGTAAACTGCATGTGAAAATGTAATTTACGCAATCTATTTCTCTATAGAACATTACGGATCCGCTGCGCATTGTGTGTATATTGACCACATTAACAGTAAAACCACATGATATCTGATATTAAAATGACTGCTGTAAAATGTATCATTGAAACTTGGAAGTCTTATTGATCTAATTTATTTAAAGTTCGTGGTATCGTATATCAAAAAAGACAATTTATTTGAATTAAATTCTATTCAAATTGAATTGCCATTTCTGAGGTATGGTGATGTTAATGTGGTATTATGTTTGATCGGTACAGGAGTGTTTACCCGAGTATATCTGTCATGCAGATGTAGACCCTACAGTGCGGTGACAAGGTCTACTTAGCATTGATAGCCCTCGATGACTCGCGTCATATTTTCTTAGGCTCATTTCGTAGTACTTGCGCTGATACTAAATTATATATAAGATTAGGATCTGTATCGAGTCTCAATTATTGAAATAATGATGATATGCAAAGAATCTGAAATGTTAGCTTAGGCTATTTTGGACCATAGTCAGTGTAAGTGCTATGATTCTAATTAGTTTTATACTACTCATTTGTATTTATTTTATGTTGGAGTACCTATTTTATGATAAATCGGAAGCTCATAAAGCTAATATTTTTGACAAATTACAAGTTTATTTTTATTTTTGTGATTTAAACGGCGTTTCGACGCGTTTTATTTTAGCCATACGTTACTCGTAAGTTTTAGTTGTAAGTTTCGTTTTAAAGTCCCGCGCCACGCGCCGGGCGGACGCCGTACCTAGAACGTAATCCGTTCCAAAGAGCGTTCCCTTATTTATTGGCTTTAATTTATTCGTCCTACGTTGCGGTTGTACATATGGTTTAGTTTAGTGGCGCGTGTTAGAGTGTCTCTGAGCTGGCGTGCGCGGGGGCGGCGACAGGGCAGGCGCCGGGAGGCGACTGGCGACTGCGCGAGTCTACAGACTCGCGTCGCAGGACGGACTTAGTGTTAGTGCACAACTAGTGTAGTGACGTTTCTAGTGAGCGCAGTAGCGACCCTACTGCCGACGTTCTCACTTACATGTTAGTGTATTCATTAACGGACGCTACGTACAGTTCGCGGACTGTATTTTCCTCGACGAGGTAACCGGCTATGATACCACTACTGAGATATCTAAAGGAATTAAATGTATGTTTTGATTATAGTTACCTTTAGCACGATATACTCGCTGTTGTGTAAAATCTATTTTATTAATGTTTATATACATTATAATTACTGTCCCGAAAATGTATCGGTTTATTTCTCTGGATTTCTTTTAGATCTTATATATTTTAGAATCTCGTTTGATTACGTTTGATCTGAATTTGCAATATTTACTAAAGCTTTTTTGGAATTGAATATTGTTTTAAAAAATCATGATATTTTTTTATTAAAGTTTATACATGTAAAAGGAATGTTTAACGAAATAATTATCAAATACATCTTACTAAAGTGTTATTTGTAATTAGCATAACGGTTACGTGTAAGAGTAATCTAGTTGTTACGATTAAGATATTGTAAGAGCATTGTTAGAGCGTTTATAACTGCTATTCGTTCGGTCTGGCGATGAATTTACTAGTGGACAGGCGACCGTGTCGCGTTCTATGCTAATTTGTAGTCCTTGGTTGTGGCTTTAATTCCATAAAATAACATTTATTTTGTGATAATTTGGTAGCTTTTCTTGAGGCCTTAACGGAATACATGACGTAACTGATGGCCCATTGAAAAATTGTCAATTTACATTTTATTTAAGTAGTCTTGTAGGATGATCTTCTATTTTGTATAAGGCCAATTAAATTTAATCATATTTTTTAACTTAGTCATAATAAGATCTGTTCTACCACTCACTCGATACTCGATCGAAATGTTTTATATCCACACTGCCATTTAACTTAAATTATTTTTCTTTCCCGAGTCATTTTAATTATATTAGTGTGATAAATTATTGTATTTACTGTAAGTGTACATTTTACATAATATGGTATCCCTAATCCCTTTGAACGTCAAGTAACTAACCAGTTATGTTCGTGACTTACCTTGTACTTGGGCAATTTGCTAGAGCGGTACTTATCAGCGTGCCTGTATTAGCTTAGTTGCATATTCGCACAATTTAATAATAGTAAAGTATGTTCATATAAAATGACAAAAGATACAATGAAGATGGAATGTCTACTAATTAATACTAACCAATTCTCAGCCGACCAAAATATATTAGTTTAAATTTGGATTCTACCTAGTTATCAATACAGTTGAAAATCATAACTGCTATAATAATAAGCGAGGATAATCGTAACCGGCTGTGAAAAGGTTAACCTTATTTGGCGCAGGAGTCAACATTTGTACCTAACTGTTCTACGAGTACGTCCTAAAAGGCGTAATTGAACAAATCTCAGTATGTTAATCTTATAATACTCTCAAGGAATCTTGGCGTTTAAGTATCTGTAATCAAAAATATTATATGTAATTTAATTTGTTTTATGCAGTGTAAACAATGCACGCTTATTGAAATTCCATATAATTCAGTAGAAGAACATACATAAATGTACGGAATGATTATTACCAACAAATAAAGAAAATAAATTTGCATAAGATCCAGTAAAGGCCATAGTCGGATTTTCATAGTAAGTCAGCCTTTAAATCAACCAGACTCTAGTTTTTTTTTGTGAGTACCTCTTATGGTGAAGAATATTTCTGCTGAGTATCAACGTCCTATCGGTGACAGTTTTTGACTTATGATTTTTTTTAGTTTTTTCTTTAATGTGTTGTATCTCAGGATGTATAAAAGCGAATTGCTTCAAATTTTGAAATAATGTTCTTTATTTAGATATGCATCGAATTTAAAAAAATGCATATCGATTGTCGTATAAAAAAAAGAAAAAAAAAGACCAAAAAATTTTTCATATTTTTTTTTTGTGTACCTATGAAGTAGTGACACCTCTATTTTCTTTTTCTAATTATAGACCATACATTGGCCTACTAGTTGCCTAAGTATCAAAATTTTCCAAGCGGTACTTCTTACCAAAAATCGGCAATATGTGTGGTCAAGTTCTGCATTCAATCGGTGTTTTTCAATGTAGTATACAAACTCTTCATTTATATTTGAGTTTTCTTATCAGGTTATCTTATTTAAGAGTAAATGCTAATGACAACTTAATGTCATCATGATGCAAGCTGTTTATTTCATTATTAATCGGCCGTTTACCATTTCAACTAGCGTATCTCGATAATATTTAACTGCAATATATTATTTTTAATGAATATCTCATAAATAATATCGAATTACGCTAGTTAAAATAATAAACGGCCGATTAATAATGAAATAAACAGCTTGCATCATGATGACATTAAGTTGTCATTAGCATTTACTCTTAAATAAGATAACCTGATAAGAAAACTCAAATATAAATGAAGAGTTTGTATACTACATTGAAAAACACCGATTGAATGCAGAACTTGACCACACATATTGCCGATTTTTGGTAAGAAGTACCGCTTGGAAAATTATGATACTTAGGCAACTAGTAGGCCAATGTATGGTCTATAATTAGAAAAAGAAAATAGAGGTGTCACTACTTCATAGGTACACAAAAAAAAATATGAAAAATTTTTTGGTCTTTTTTTTTCTTTTTTTTATACGACAATCAATATTCATTTTTTTAAATTCGATGCATATCTAAATAAAGAACATTATTTCAAAATTTGAAGCAATTCGCTTTTATACATCCTGAGATACAACACATTAAAGAAAAAACTAAAAAAAATCATAAGTCAAAAACTGTCACCGATAGGACGTTGATACTCAGCAGAAATATTCTTCACCATAAGAGGTACTCACAAAAAAATACTTGAGTCTGGTTGATTTAAAGGCTGACTTACTATGAAAATCCGACTATGGCCTTTTGGATCAGGGTTACTTCAACCTGTCATGTTCTTCAACTGATTAATAATGTGTTTTTAGAACAAATTGTACTCTAACGAAGTTGCCCATGTATGACCATAATAATTATGTCCATTTTCTTAGGCAAATTACAAGTCATATCAATGAGATTGAATAAAGTACCTAGTGAAAAATTTGATGTTGTCATTTACCTGCGTTCTCCTGATAGAGACAAACAGCCTGTTACTGGTCACGAGACATGACCGTTGGCTTTTATGAGATATACATATTTTCGTTTGATAATTATTCATGACTCTGAGGACGTACATACGTGAGCTAGCATGATCATTGATTACCCAGCACCGGGCCTGGCGTTTAAAAATATCGCACACGTTCGTGACAATTAGCTGTTCATACTCTCCATTGTTAGCAAGGATCGGACAAACGCCCGTCATTTCGAAAAAATGACCCTGTTCCGTACAGCAGAGACTTCCTTCTCTTATGATGTTAAAATATTTTATTTTATAAGATCTTTTTTTAATAACATTATCACAAATTATCTATTTAGGAGATCCCAATTCCTTCTTACTTGTATGTACCCTGATTGTGAATTTATGACAAGAATTTAGAATTTTTGATATTGAATTTTGATCTATGGAGTATATAATTATTTTCTTCGGTTACCACGATAGTTATTCATGAAATAAAACTATTTAAACTTATTATATCGCGTATATTAGTTTCGAACAATTATGGTGTGCACAAGTATCTAAGAAATAGTCGGGATCTCCTAAATAGATACTTTGTGTTCGTATTATAAAAAAAAATATCTTAAATTAATAAAATATGTTAACATCATAAGATAAGGAAGTCTCTACCATACGGAACAGGGTTATGTTTTCAAGATGACGGGCGTTTGTCCGATCCTTGATTATTAGTCGTGCACCGGCTCCGGACTCCGGGTAAACTGGTAGGCCCTTAGTCATTTGGTCCCATGGAACAATTATACCCATACGCTGAGTCACCGGCCCTGAATAGATTAATTGCAGTGCCGTTGTGGCTTCCGTAGGCCTATCACGACCTTGGAAAATTGTAAATTTCGGACAATCTGTCGTTTCGGACGCGTCCGGTCCGCTCAATAGGACGAAACATGTTGAGCATTCATCGACTTAAATTACGAAGAGTAAGTCGGTTTGATAATATTCAATTCATATGACAGAGACATGCCCGGAATTTACGACTTTCGGAGTTCGCTTGGTCTACTGCGCACTGCGATCATATTTAACATGGACTTCTAACGCCAGCTCAAAAATGCCCCCAAAACAATTGTTCAATTGTGCCAAGATGGCCAGGACATAGCGCTTTTCTTGACACTGCGCAGAGTACGGCGCATAGTAATCTTTGACAATTGTTTATAGAATATAGATAGCCAATCAAAACTTTGATAGACTAATCACAACTATTTTTAAATAGCGGTTTAAGTTTTAATAAGTTGACATGCAAATTCAATACCGTAATGCGTTGAAGAGGGGGTGACATTTGTCAACTAAAATTCTGGCCCGTCTTTGAAAGACAATTAATTTAGTATGGCGTGAGGCTTCCAATGTTTTATTTGTTCGTAGACTGCGCACTACACGTATATAGACGTTTATATCTGTTGAGATTATAGAAGTACCTCCAGCAATAAAATACAAAATTATCAAAATAGTTTAATTAGGTACACTTAGTGGAATTGTTAATATTATCACTTGCATAATTTTATTACAACAACAATGCCAGCATTGGTTTTTCAAACTACCTGTTACATTAGATTAATACGGCAGTCTTTCTGTGTTACACACATAACAAATACATGAAAATTAAATGAATAAGACGAATTCGCGTTTTACAAGGACATTCATATGATTGAGTTTATTCCATAATTTCTACTTTTGGTTAACCATTTGACGTACACAACAAGTAAATTATGGAATTGTTCTAATACATTTTCCTGTTTCTACTTGTCTTACGAGTATGAGTCAGTTACTGGGTGACCAATTATATCAAATCATCAACATCTTACAGGAGTTAATAATAAAATGATCTCGATGATAAAATATTGGTTTACAACATGAAATTTATATAACAAATGGACTACAAACTAGTGTAAACCCTAGACTTCGACGCCTGTCACTGCCTTGATACTTTTGATAAGCCTGGCGTTCGCGTCTTTATACTCGACGGGTTGCGCGTTCATCACAGTCGTTTTCAGGCGAGCCTCGTCCTGTGGAGATAACAGAGATTGTTCAAGTTTGGTAAGTACATCTACACCGATTGTAACAAGAATAGTCTGTTTAACTGATTCGATGCGTCTACCATTTTCGGAAACTTAAATGTGCAGACCAACACTCCTCGCTTGTCATACGCCATATGTTAAACCTTAATAGGTCATCCGTCACACCTAAATTTCACTGGCTTTGACACATATTCAGTGACAGAATAAGTTACAAAATGAGGTGGTAAATATGTTACCACTATCCTATTAATGGTTAAAGATATGCACCTGGCGTGGAATCCACACTAAATGAATCCAACTTACGACCCATTAGGTGAGAAAAAAATCCCAGTTGTGGTGTGATGGGCGGTAACAGGTGGGAATAACCCCACTGAATCAGTAGTTATTTTTTCAGTATCCGAATAGGATACTGAACATACCCTTATACGGCTCACTACTTATTATTACTTTGCTGTGTTGCCTATCCTGGCCCCAGCTGCCTCGTTGAGGGCCGCGGTACGTTATCAATGTGATCAAGCAAAGACAGACTAGCCTCATACTTACGCTATAAGTCTCCATCTTAGTCCGGAACTTGAAGACGAAGGTCCTAAACTTGATGTCTTCGAAGACGGCCGAGTAGCCGGCCTTGTCGTACTCGAACATGCGGCCGATGTCCGCAGCACTCTTGCCTATCATGGTCGCTGCGGCCTCATTGAGGGCCGCGGTACGTTATCAACAGTGGCGGCTGTACCTTAAGTGCGCTCGTGCGCTGCACTACCATAAAATTTAACAGAATCGTCATCAATTGACATTTTCAAATATGTACCCATTCCGTCCATACGACATTCCTATATTTTTATTTTCATATTTAAAAAAAAATCTATGAAGCCGTTCACTGTAGCGAAGTCCATTAAACTATTTTTTTCGCGTGTACAGCGCGTACTAAAAGTCATCCGTGCGCTCGGCGGAGCGCACTCGTCATCAAGTCGAAATTGTATGGGAATCGCGTAAACACCTCTGGCGCGTGAGACGGAAGATGCTACGTACAAACTGTATGAAGAAATATGCGAATTTGGAGCGCCGTCCCGATTGGGCGGTGCCGATGACTTCCGGAAGTTCCCGACTAGACACGAGGCGGCGCGCATCGGCCGGAGAGACGTAATATCTTTGCACTTGTTGTTTCTGTTTGTTATTAATTTGTTTATTAGCATAATCATAAGATTAAAACTAGGTAAAGCAAATAAAATAATATTTTATGAAATGTGTGAAAATAAATGTGCAAATTGCATTTTTTAATTACGACATTATTTTCCATACTAACTATACTAAGTGCACCACCGGTTCTCGAAGTCAGCAGCCGCCACTGGTTATCAATGTGATCACGCAAAGACAGACTAGCCTCAAACTTACGCTATAAGTCTCCATCTTAGTCCGGAACTTGAAGACGAAGGTCCTAAACTTGATGTCCTCGAAGACGGCCGAGTAGCCGGCCTTGTACTCGAACATGCGGCCGATGTCCGCCGCACTCTTGCCTATCATGGCCTCGGCGGCCTCGTTAAAGGCCGTGATACGTTATCATTATCAATGTGATCTTGCAAAGACAGACTAGCCTCAAACTTACGCTATAAGTCTCCATCTTAGTCCGGAACTTGAAGACGAAGGTCCTAAACTTGATGTCTTCGAAGACGGCCGAGTAGCCGGCCTTGTACTCGAACATGCGGCCGATGTCCGCTGCACTCTTGCCTATCATGGCCTCAGCGGCCTCGTTGATACCCGTGGTACATTACCATTATCAATGTGATTATGCAAAGACACTAGCCTCATACTTACGCTATAAGTCTCCATCTTAGTACGGAACTTGAAGACGAAGGTCCTAAACTTGATGTCTTCGAAGACGGCCGAGTACGGCCTTGTCGTACTCGAATTAATGTGATCAAGCAAAGACAGACTAGCCTCAAACTTACGCTATAAGTCTCCATCTTAGTCCGGAACTTGAAGACGAAGGTCCTAAACTTGATGTCCTCAAAGACGGCCGAGTAGCCGGCCTTGTCGTACTCGAACATGCGGCCGATATCCGCCGCACTCTTGCCTATCATGGCCTCTGCAGCCTCGTTAAACGCCGTGGTACGTTATCATTATCAATGTGATCATGCAAAGACAGACTAGCCTCAAACTTACGCTATAAGTCTCCATCTTAGTCCGGAACTTGAAGACGAAGGTCCTAAACTTGATGTCTTCGAAGACAGCCGAGTAGCCGGCCTTGTCGTACTAGAATTATCAATGTGATCATGCAAAGACACACTAGCCTCAAACTTACGCTATAAGTCTCCATCTTAGTCCGGAACTTGAAGACGAAGGTCCTAAACTTGATGTCCTCGAAGACGGCCGAGTAGCCGGCCTTGTCGTACTCGAACATGCGGCCGATGTCCGCCGCACTCTTGCCTATCATGGCCTCAGCTGCCTCATTGAGGGCCGCGGTACGTTATCAATGTGATCAGGCAAAGACAGACTAGCCTCAAACTTACGCTATAAGTCTCCATCTTAGTCCGGAACTTGAAGACGAAGGTCCTAAACTTGATGTCTTCGAAGACGGCCGAGTAGCCGGCCTTGTCGTACTTCGAGTACTTGCCGATCATGGCCTCAGCGACCTCGTTAAAGGCCGTGATACGTTATCATTATCAATGTGATCATGCAAAGACAGACTAGCCTCAAACTTACGCTATAAGTCTCTATCTTAGTCCGGAACTTGAAGACGAAGGTTCTAAACTTGATGTCTTCGAAGACGGCCGAGTACGGCCTTGTCGTACGAATTATCAATGTGATCATGCAAAGACAGACTAGCCTCAAACTTACGCTATAAGTCTCCATCTTAGTACGGAACTTGAAGACGAAGGTCCTAAACTTGATGTCCTCGAAGACAGCCGAGTAGCCGGCCTTGTCGTACTCGAACATGCGGCCGATGTCCGCCGCGCTCTTGCCTATCATGGCCTCAGCGGCCTCATTGAGGGCCGCGGTACATTATCAATGTGATCGTGCAAAGACAGACTAGCCTCAAACTTACGCTATAAGTCTCCATCTTAGTCCGGAACTTGAAGACGAAGGTCCTAAACTTGATGTCCTCAAAGACGGCCGAGTAGCCGGCCTTGTCGTACTCGAACATGCGGCCGATATCCGCCGCGCTCTTGCCTATCATGGCCTCTGCGGCTTCGTTGAACGCCGTGATACGCTGGTCGCCGGTCGGGTCCGATACGTTGGCCTGTTGGGTTGAATTTAAAGTTGGGATAACCCTTTTCCAGGCCTCGAGGTGTTAGTTGGTTCGAAAAAATGTAATTTATTCAAGATTATTATGTCAAAGTAATTAATTTCAAGACGAGTTAAATATCCGGTTGTGGTGGACATAGGCACTATGCCTGAAACTATACTTCATTATCTCTTATTCTTTGTGGCAACAAAAAAAAAATTCTATATTTTATTTTACCACTATGTCGGGTTTATTAATATGTATACCTATACCAAATTGCAGATTTCGAGTAGTATCGGCCACTGAGCTATGCTGCGGACAGACAGACAGACAGATGGACATGGTGAAACTATAAGGGTTCCTTTGTATACCTACTACGGAACCCGCAACTAGCTAAATGCAAGAATAATAATCTGACGTTTCCGTGAAAATACGAGGCCAAAAGGAAAACGTTTCACATACTATTAATCACGTTTTAAGTACAAAACCGCGTATCTCATAATTAAAATTGAATTAATCATCGGCGTAACATTGTTACGCTTATGATTATGACTAATCCAATGTCAAATATAATTTGTACAGTAATTAATAAACATATTCATACAAGAATATCTTTTAATTACTGTACAAATATGGTAAATTCGTGATAACATTTATAGTGGTCATCCGAAAAAACCTTTTGAATACGTGCCATGGCGCACATAGTCTTTTATAATCAGTTAACTTAAGACAACAACACGTTGCACGGTGGTGTGAAGTGAACATACTTTGCTTTCAAACTAAATCAAATTCAAGTACTTATTTAATGTTCACTTACTCTAATAGAAATTTGAAGCTTGTGCCAGAAGTGGTTTGCGGTCAAAAGTTCCCGAAACTGAAGTGCACTGTAATAACTTTTCACCAAACGCCCCAGTTAAACAGAAACTTTCGGAACTTCGCCTTAATCATTTTGTAACTTACCCCCAAAAGCAGCCGGTACTTATAGTTGGGGTATTCTCTGTTGCACTTCTCGCACCTAAAGAGTCCATTTTCTTGGTCCACCAGCTTTTTGTTGCACTGTTCTTGGGGACAGGCCTTGTATACAGCGTTGTCGGCGAACGTGAACGTTAGGACGCCGAGGAGACTGAAATGTCATAATAATGTATAAAATCACTTCGAAGGCCATTGTCGGTCATAAGTATAAGTAGTATGGAAAGCTATAGCTTCTCGCGTCAGGGATATAACATTTTTGTTCAACGCATAGCGTCCAACAGAACTACACTACACAACTGGAATGGAATGAGGGTTTTTCAATCCATAGTTAAAATAAAAGTATCCGTCAGTTAAAATTATTACCATCCTTATCTGAGGTCATCAGTCAAAAAAAGATAGAGCTAACATTTATTTGTCAGATACTGTTAACTGGGGATTAAAAAATCAGTACTAAATTAAAAAAAAAACGGAGTGTGGTATTACCTACGAATTTATTCATTCTATTTTGTATTTGAACTGCTTTTTAAGCTACCTAAGTATGAGAGTTTTGTAAGTATGGTAATCCATTAGGTGGGTTCACACTGAACGTGCACAATGTCATAGGTGAGGCACGTAAACTAGCCGCCTCGTGCGCCAACTTCCTCACGAGGCAGCATTTACTGTTCACCTGTGTTCGCGTGTTCGGTTTCGCACACGAAACCGTATACGCGTTGTACGCAAAATGTGTATAGGTACTATAGGTAACCAATTCTTGAATTAATACTTTCCATCAATAAATTCTCGCACCTATTATTCTACATATTCGCTGTCCTGTCTGGCTTTTTGCTGCTATTTACGTACTGGTGGGACCTGAAGTTACCTACCTAACAGCTGGAGCTTTGAAACAATGAAATAAGAACAAAATTCGCGTTTACTCCACCTGTAGTAATCGCCCTTTTCTCCAGAACCGAGCTGTTTAGCCTCTGCTTCGGAAAAGGTAATCCATTCGCCGCTGCCGCCACCGTAGGCGCCGGATCTGGAACAAATGAATTTCTCAGGTTAATTTTGGTTTCATCGAACCAAAGCCGCAGCCTTAACCACGTGACTCTCGCTGTTTATTTCCCCGCCAGAGAACATCGTATGTCATAGAAATTTCCAATCGAAATACCCCAATCGGTGGTTTCACCTCCATGTATGGGTCTAAACATGGTTGAGGAATGATTGGAGTTGATAGTAAATAATATATTTAAATAATCATGATCTGTACGCTTAGCACATGATTGGTATGTCAGTATGTCGCCGCGAGATAGATTTTCCATCTTTTACCAACTATATGAATAAAAGAGGGATGGATAGTCTATCTCGCGGCGATATATTGTCGCACTGATCCTTTGCTAAGCCTTCTGAGCTATTTACGAATGTCACATACCGATTGATCTGAGATCCATTTTCTGGCGATTTCATAGAATTACGTTATTGATAACATGCAGATACATGAAGATAGCAATAGAAAAAAAAATCTGAAATGTTGACTCGCCTTAATACTTAATAGGTATCTAGCCGAATTTTACATACACCAGAGTACGTAGCCAAGACGCCCACCGCTAACGCACAGTAGCGTAGCGTAGTTTTATCTCTGCGATAGTCATTTCAAATAGTTCGACAAAAGACGGTTACGTTTCGTTTGCTACTGCGCTTTAACGATTGGCATCTTGAATACGCGCCCTCCTCTTAAGAAAACGTGTAGTCAAATTTAAGGACCCTGTAAGTACGATTAGTACCCCGAATTTTATATGATAAAAATAAATTTATTTAATGATTGATTTTACAATACATATATACGAGTAAGTATCATAATGCCCGAATAGGAAATTGTCCTATAATAATTATCCTTACAACGTGTGCATGAAAATGACGTCACGCAAGGAAAGCGGCGGTTAAATACTGGCATTTCAATCTGAATTTACAACATTTCGACAGAAACTTGTGAACAAGATAGTGCTAAATACTATTAGATTGTTTTACGTGCGACCATTGACAAGTACGAGTATTACACATAGGTCATATAATGAAGGAATCTATGGTCATTTATGATTAGATTAATGAGATATTTTTGCCTATTTAGGATATTTATTGTGTAAAAAAGACCGTGTTCAATTGAGGAAATAACAAATACAACGAAACCAGTGTTATTTAAACTTGTGTGTGTATCTTGTGGAGTGCTAAGGAAAGTTTCTATAATCATAATATGGCGACGCAAGTGCTAATATCGTACGAAATTTTATTGGATGGCAACATAACAAAATCATTCACGGAGTTCCAGCAAGTATTATATAAAGTTTGCTTGGCCTTGTTAATTTGTAATTTGTTATTGTCTATAATCACCCTCACCTTTGGAGCAGTATCCTGGATTGTATTACGAGAGTGGCGGCAAACTAAATATTACGTGTTTCTCAACAGCTGCATAGCGTGTGAAATAAATATGATTGGATCCTATTTTCACTATGAACAAAAGTATGACTTAACTATAGTCTTATTTATATACGTAATTCCAAGAACCATTTTAATCCATTGGCTGCTTTCAACTACTATAATTTTTTACATGGAAATAGTTAAAATATTTAATATCAGTATAAGTAAAAAGTACTTGAAATTAAGTATATTCGGCTGGGTGCTGCCTTTCGTTGAAATACTACTGGTAAAATCTGTTGACTTTTTCTTTAAAACAAGTATATTAAAGCAATTCCACTATGTTATAAACATTTTACTGTTATTGATAATCTTTGGACTATATGCCACATTAGTTTACAATTTATTTTTAGTATCAGACTCACAGAAAGTGACACCCAAAGAAAAGTGTACTAAGATTTTTCTGGCTACTGGAAGTTTACTAACGTCTGGGCTGTCTTCCATACTTCCTTTAATGTTAGTGGAGATATCGCACACCAGTTTCACACCATGGCTAGTTGTGTTAATCATATGTCGGTTGAACGTTATGGGGGCTCATTTTGGTTTTTATTGTTTCAGAGCACATAGGAAATTATGGGCTGAATATAGACAGAAACGGAATACAGCATCACTATTATCATTGATTTAAAAAAATATTTTAACTTTCTAAATGCTCGCGATTCCTAAACGATCCGAGAACGAGCGATTGCAAAGGAGCATTCCATGGGCTGTCTCGTACAAACGAGACAACTTCGATAAACCCACAATTTTGAGGAAAACCGTGTTCGTACGGGACAATGGTGGACATTTTCGTGGAATGCACCAAAAAAAAATCACGTTCGTTTCCATTGTGTTACGAAAGTTAGTCATATAAAATATGGGTAACTACGTAACATAAAATTGATGAACTGATGCCTAAACTCATTCAAACTGCATTTTTTTAATTCACTTTTGAAATCACCTGTCAAAACTCGATTGTGTTGCATTCCATTGCGGGCCGAATTATTTTATATGGATTTCCTCGTTAATCTTTCGCTAGCTCAGGTCTCAATATTGGCACGACAGTTAAACAACAACTTTGCCACCTTGTATAATAAATAACTATTGCATGGCGATTGGCCAGGCCAGATCTCGCCAACCAAAGTTGTGGGATATTCAAATATAGCTTTTTGTTTCCTTTGTGTTATAAGATACAAACAGAGATAGATAATTATAATAAGAGATTTAAACTGTACAAACAGCAACACAGCTAGGTATACACTTCAGAAATTGGAAATATTGCATGAAAGAGAATCACATGTCAGTTACATAGGAATGTTGAGCCACTTGGCAAAGGATGCAATTTGGTCGTGTAATATTATGGGTTCGGTATTTTTCGTTAGTAGGCACGATCGCGACATTTCCGATGGTCCCCGATGATATGTCATCTTCGTTGCGTCAAAATTTCAGTATTTGATAACTAGTTGACATAATAATAAAGATTCCTTCATCTACGAAAATTAAGAATTAGCTATCGGCCATTATTAGACGCTAGATGTCGTTGTTCCTAGTGGAAACTGGATAACGACAGTTCTTCATAGATTTGTCTAAAACCGTTTAGTAATTTATTAATGTTTTTACGAGGTCAACAAGAATTTATGAATTAATGTAACAAATAATAAAAACCATATAAAAAAAAGTATGTTTTCTTCAAATCGAATGCCATGATTTCATCATCATCATCATCAGCCTATGATAGTCCACTGCTGGACGTAGGCTTCTCCTATTAACTACGCGTATAGACGCATTAGCAGGTAAATGCCCATAATCGCCACGCTGGGCAAGCGGATTGGCGATCGCAGTAATGTGTCCACTGTGATGACGCTGCTGCCCATCATCAATCTTTGATCAAATAATGGTCAGTGACACTTCAATCCCTTAGTCGACTCTTACGACACCCGCAGGAGGAGTTGGGGTGGTGACAAATTGTATTCTTATTGCCGTCACCACACGGCTTGCCATGATTTATCTAACATTAATAGGCGAGGTATTTTTTCAAGTCAAGATATTTTTACAAATAGCCATGTTATCGGGCAATTTTTAATTATTTTTTCCATTGACAGAGACAAATGCTATTGCTGTCTTTATTATCATTCGTCACATCTCTTAGTTGACGTTAGTTGAATACTTATGTAACCTTTGTGGCAATAGGGTAGATAGACGTTGGACAGTCTACCTTTATAGGACAGTCGACCTTTAATCTGTCAGTAGCCATACAAATGTTTAATAGTGACTTGATAGTTTCTGGCTGAAATTCTAACTTTGAAAAAATATCTGACAGTGACAGCCGTTGAAAGGAAAATGAACGAAAATTTCTACATAGCAGCTTAGCAGTCAAATTACGGGCTCTGAAGTTAGATTGACGTCTCCAGGACTAAAGCGGATGTTATATATAACGTAACTATAGTAACGTCAGCTTCCGGAAAATCAATCATCAATCATTGGTTAAACGTTTTTGTTATTACGTAACCATGGTAATGTCACCTTCTGAAGAAACCGCGAGCGATCATTGGTTAACCGTAGCAAGGCCCGCTCCATTGGTCAGCAGAGTTCGGCAGAAGTCGTGATACCAGTCTCATAAGATTTCGGAACCCGATTTGTATTATTCGACCAAGTTGCGTCAATCAACATTCCCTTGTATTATTTAATTTGAAGTTGACATAATATAAATATATTTATCTCTTTCATTTTCTCTCTGCTCTGTCTTTAATGGTCAGTTAGGAGTGTTGCTGTTTGTACTTACCTACACTACCTCTTGTGACGCAGAGCAGAATTTTTTATTATGTTTGTGTCATTGTATCTTAATATTTAATTATTTGGAGTGTTATCCAATTTTAACATGTATATGTAAGTAGGTGATTTAATGTAATAATTTCTAGTCAAATTACATTTTTATATGTTGTACCCAATTGAATGCTAATTATTATGATCATTTATAAAATTTCTTAGGGAATCGTTTTCCGTACACTCGCGAACTCGAATTACGGATCTAATTGCAACTGTTCGAAATGTAATTCATATCCTATCATTATAAATCGCATAATATTATTATAGCACCTTATCTACCGATAGCAAATTTGTTTCCTGTGAATATGATACAAGACTGAAGTTTGTTTAAAATGTTTTTTGTTCAATAAATAGTTCTTAATAAACTGTGTTGGTCTATTTTGAACATTTTGGACGCCAACGAGTGATATAAGTCTTGGTCCACAGAGAAATATAGACCTACCCGCATGTGATTAAAATTCAATTTCAGTATTGACATTTTGTTGATGTGGCGTCTGAGTGACAGCTTTTGTATTTGATGTGGCGGCAAAAAGGTTAATATTTTCTTCTTGGAACACTGCAGGACACTTCACTTGCCTTTAAAAAATCTGAGCCAACGTTATACAGAATCAACCTTGAATGAAATCGACTGTTCATCAATTTTGTATGGGAGCGTTCTTTTTTTCACGATTTCGGGGTTGGTTTCATGTCACATAGTAGAAGTTGCTCAGTATGACTTATAAATAGGGACGTCTACGTCTGAGGTTTCCAGTGGCTGATGAGTGATGACACAACCTACAGGGTTATTTTTTCACCAGTACAATAAATCAACATACGTAATAGTAGTCCAAGTTACAGAATACTAACATTTTTTGTTACTACCCCTTTAGAACAAAAAAACTAAAATACCGATGTTTGAACTTATCCGCAAACCTAATAAGAAAATTGGACGCATTACGCATTATCAATGTACATAACTAGCAAAACACACGAACTGGCAACTGTTTGTTTACAACGTCATCGCACGTGGCATGGCGGCTTAGAAAAGCGGCAATGATAATTAACTTATGATTATGACTTGGCAAAAAAAATTTACTTGATCCCAAATCTTCCTTCATACTTGCACTAAGGACAGAAACTTTCTTCATTGAGGCGTATTTAAACACTTGAAATCAACTTTATGCACAATGATTGGAATAAAAAAAACATACCTGATTAATGGAGTCCATTTCTCATACTAATTAATTAATTCACATACTTAAGCAAGTGTTCAAAATGTTGGCCGTGGTTATCTAAACACACTCTTGCCCGTTTTTGACTGTTTCCTTCGATATTTCCCAACACAAGTCTGTAGTTCTCACTTTTAAGTTCATCAAATGCACTTATTATTAGATTTTTTAAGTCTTTTAAATTTTGGGCCTACCCTCACCCCACAAAAACAGTCACACGGGGTCAAATCTGTTGACCTGGCTGGCCATAGCTATAACACTGGCATTTTCCAGGCGGGGCACACTTTCTTCAGCGTATAGCCGCTGGGCTGCTACTGCATTTTCCCCAATGAGAAAATAACTACGAACCATTTCGTACGAGCAATTTCCGACTGAAGGTAGTACGATGCGGCGCGTGCGCACATACCTACGTCAACCGTGACACTGACCGTCCCTGACCTAGTCACCGAGATTGAGGTAACTGCTATATTGCCAACTCGTGCGCAGGTCGCTCACCCCTTTCCGCCGCCCTCTGCGTCCCGCACCCCGTTGACGTCTTATCATTAGTAGGCCCATTATTTTGCATTTGCATGAAGGATAAATTAATAATAAATGAAAAAAAAATGTCAATTTTATTTGATAAATGTAATCTATTATAGATACCAAATATGTGGGAAAATTTATTGTACCGGTGAAAAAATAACCCTGTATATTTACTCACCATTATATGTTTATAAATTATGGCCCTATATCAATCAGGCCGTGTATCTATAAATACTTAATATATATTATACGGAGACAGGAAAATATTTACCACGCTCTAAAGTGAATCCAACGTTTTCTGTTTGATTTTACCTTATTTCTAATTTGTTTCGACGTGAATTTGACTGTAATGCGATAAACTTGGACGATTTAACTATCAAACTATCACAATATATGATACAATTACCACAGTTTAGCTAATTCAATTCCCGACCATTTTGCCATTAAAACAGGCAGTTCAATTGCGGGGTCATAACTCATAAGATTTCGGAGCAGGGTACATAGCCAACATGCTGATCGCTGACGCTTAGTGGCGAACGAAAGGCAACTGTCTTTGTCACACTAATAAGACTGAGTGATAGATAGAAAACTACGATACGCTACTGACTGTTAGCGATGGGCAACTTGGCTACAGAGTTGGGCAAAAAGTAATATGATAACTTCTGTATATTACATTTGTATGTGTACTTTGTAATAAATAAATAAATAAATATCTTGGGACATCTTACACAAATCGACCTAGTCCCACGGTAAGCTCAATTAAGGCTTGTGATGTGGGTACCAGGCGACGATATATATAATAGATAGATACATATAGATACTTAAATACATAGACAGCCATGACCAAGGAACAAACATATGTGCTAAATAAATACACAAAGAATGCCCTTGCCGGGATTCGAACCCGGAACCTCCAGCTTCGTAGGCAGGGTCACTACCAACTAGGCTACGGAGGCTGACTAATAATATTTATTAACAATAATAAATATTAATAATATTTATTAACTTTGTAATATTCATTACAAAGTACACATACAAAAGTAATAGGAAGGAGTAATCATATTACTTTTTGCCCAACTCTGCTTGGCTACGTACTCGGATGTGTCCTAATCCATGGTGGCCCTGCCAGCTAGCGTGAGCTAGCTTGTAGCGTCAGCCACAGAATAAATAAGAACAAAAGTGTCACTGCAAGCTAAATCCATTGATGCGTCTCGTACAACGCTACCGGGCCAATCGCGTTAATTCACGCCTAATAGAAGAAAGAAGAATTCCAATGATATGTTATTGATGCATTATTTAGGCATGAATGTTTGTAAGGTAAACAAAAGCAGGTTTATTTGTTTTCGAAGTGCTACACTGATACACTGATCCAGACAGATTTCACTCAACGCAGCATGTACTTATAGCGGCGACGGGGAAACGCGAAATGACACCTCCGTGCTCAAAGGCTGAGTCACACCAGTATGCCTAGCACATGATTTGTATGTCAGTATGTCGCCGAGATATAGGTTTTCCATCTTTTACTAACTACATGAATAAAAGAGGGATGGATAGTCTATCCCGCGGCGACATATTGTCGCACTATTGTCTGTGCTAAGCCTACAGATGCGTGCTGTAACGTGCACGTGGCATGCTCGTTGTAGCGTAGGAAATGTCATATTAGATGGCATACCGATTACGTGGCGTGCAGTGTGCCATTTACTACGACAATGGCGAGGAGACTGGAACGCACGATTTTTTTTTATAATTTGCCAATTGAAGGGTTAAAACGCGCACGTGACGAACAGGCCTGTAGCCAGGCATGATGAGGGTCATTGTCAGTCCGAAAAACAAAAGTTGTCCACTCGGTGGTCAAAAGTTAAAAGCTTTTATAAATCTATGTTACGATTTGATTAGATAAGACTATAGACCGGGGAACCTAGTTGTATGTACCGTAAATTGTTTTATCCCAAAATTAGTACAGGAATTCCTTAACTTTAGGTATGTCCACCGAAAAAACGATAACCTAAATCTGAAAATGACCCATGAACATCGTCCAAAGGTGGGTTACCTGGCGGAGATGTTGACGATGTCCATGTTGGCGCCGCCGTTGTCGTACCAGCCGCGCAGCTTGTGCGCCTCGGGCAGGTCCGGGTTGAGCCGCACCATAGTACTCGCCAGGCAGGAGAGAGACTTGCTGCCGTTGAACTCCTACACTACGACGCGTACGCCACGCATTAGCCAGGTATGATGAACGTCCAAAGCTGGCTCACCTAGCAGAGATGTTGACGATGTCCATGTTGGCGCCGCCGTTGTCGTACCAGCCGCGCAGCTTGTGCGCCTCCGGCAGGTCCGGGTTGAGCCGCACCATAGTACTAGCCAGGCAAGAGACTTGCTGCCGTTGAACTCCTACACTACGACGCGTACGCCACGCATTAGCCAGGTATGATGAACGTCCAAAGCTGGCTCACCTGGCAGAGATGTTGACGATGTCCATGTTGGCGCCGCCGTTGTCGTACCAGCCGCGCAGCTTGTGCGCCTCCGGCAGGTCCGGGTTGAGCCGCACCATAGTACTAGCCAGGCAGGAGAGAGACTTGCTGCCGTTGAACTCCGTTAAACGGGCTCCCTGTATAACAATCATCATCATCATCAGCCTATGCTGCCGTCCTAACTAAAAAGGACGCATCTCCCTTAGAACTACTATAAGAGATGCGTCTTTTTTACTTAGCACGGCAGTATGGTAGTCCACTGCTGGACGTAGGCCTCTCCTATTTACTATGCGTATAGACGCATTAGGAGGTAAATACCCATAATCGCCACGCTGGGCAAGCGGATTGGCGATCGCAGTAATGTGTCCACTATGATGACGCTACTGCCCATCATCAATCTTTTATCAAATAATAGTCAGTGACACTTCAATCCCTTAGTCGACGTCTTACGACACCCACAGGAGGGGTTGGGGTGGTGACAAAATGTATTCTTACTGCCGTCACCACACGGCATAAAACAATACCACAATAAATAAGAGCAAAATTGTCACTGAAGGCTAAATACATTGCAGCGTATTAGTACAACGCTGCCGGGCCAATCGTATTAATATGCGCCGAATAGGTATCCAATAATAGTGATCATTTATAAGAATTCACATAAAATATTGCGCGGATACCACTGATCCAGATTTTGGTCAACGCGGCCCGTCCTTGTAGCGCAGGGGCAAAAACACGCCCCAAAACTTATTGGTTAAATACTTATTGGTTAATTACAAAATGACGTACTTCCAAACAAAAGATAGTCGCTATCAAGTTAAGGTGCGTTCATACCAAAAGAGCATTCGCTATTCTAACCACCCATTCTACGAAATTCGATCGTTACACGAAACGTGATTGGTTGATTTCGTAGAGCGGGGGATAGAACACGCACCTTAACTAAATGAGACGTGATGTTCTTTTATAATTAGGGGTCGGCATTATGGGTGCAAAACTTTAACAAAACTTGTCAAGTGGACTTGACCTAGCACATAAATCCATAATTATACATATCTACACATCCACACATTGTATTTAAGATTCCAAGACAGGGAATAAAATTGGATACAGATTTTTCAATAATATTCTTATTTTTCTTGGCTAAGATGTTCCCATAATGACAATTTTAAAGTTTTGTTATAGTTTTGCACCCATAGTTCCGACCCCTATTTATAATTAATCGCTGCGAATGCTGAGAATCACTGAGATGAAGTCTGTCTAATGTTTACCTTAGCAGATACTACAGGGTTAGAGCTGCCGTCAAAGCTCTCTGCTTCGCTGCCCCACATTGTAAGTGCCACCTAAAACAGAAGACAAAGTAGATAGCTACAATTCCAATGACATTGAAGAACTTGAAAGCCTTGACATATGGTCGCGTTTTTTATTAATACCAATATCAGTTCGGAAAAAATCCTGTGAGGTGAACGGGCGAACAGTTTAGTTCTTTTTCGCCGTTTTATTTGGGAATTGGGATTCACGGGCTTACAAATCCCTTTGGAGTGTTGTACAACCAATTCACGGGCACATTTTTTTAGATTTTTTGAATACTTTTTAACATTTCGAATACTTTTTATCATAACAACAATTTGTTAAAATTATTTTTTAACCCTTAGGTGCATATGATTTAATTTAATTATTCTGAAATGACTTATGTAACCAATCGATGCCAATTAGAACTCTGTTGCTCAGTGTGTTAGTCGCAAAAGTCGCAATTGATTACTTATTTCGACATGTGTCATTTCGGTCGTATCATTTATGATACAGTATGCACCTAAGGGTTAAATAATTTTTTTTAGGGAGATGTTCTTTCGTCAAGTCTTATTTTTTTATTGTCAGGCAAAAGGTGTGGTAATATTAGAACACATTGTTTTAGAATTGTAATAAAAAAGAAGTTTCATGACGAGTTACGTCGAAAAACTTATTTCGAAAAAAGGTTAATTATCTCTGGAACCAAGCCGAATCCAGAAAATTTTATATAACATTAAATACTCTAAATATGCTCAGGAATTCAGCATTAAAATCTTTCGGAATGCTCACGAGCACCGTGTATACATCAATGAATAAAGGCGTCTGAACTATGTATACTCAAAATAGACTGAACGGCGAAATGTATGGTAAGGTTACTTACGGCGCCGCCGGTAGAATCGACGAGGGTGACTTCTCTCTTCTTGAGAAGCTTGCCCGTGCTTCTGGCCGTCAGCTCTTGCACGTCTGACGCAGCGCGGCACACGCCGATCACATCTACAATAATGAAATAATGATACACTCGTAATAGTTGTTTTTAGTACAGATGGTGCCTTTTTTGGCTCTAGTACGAGAAGTGGTTCATTTTACGTCAGGTCCAAAACTGCGGAGGGCCATCTGTACTAAAAACGTCGTACGAGACGAGACACGTGCAAAAAGGAAATTCGTAACTCGTGTCGATTTAAAACACTCCCTTCGGTCGTGTTTAAAATATCGCCACTCGATTCGGGTTTAATGTTTTTCGCACTTGTGTCGTAATGTCGTTAATTTTAACTTAAAAAAAAGCACTAAACAAATTGGTAACAATACACGTAGTCAATACCCGCTCCTTAACGCTTCCGGTGCAAAGTTGCCCATAACGCTCGCGGCATTTCCGCGCTGGATGGCTATGGCCTACCTCTGCACCAGAAATTGTTGAGTTTTACTTAATTCCGACGGTTAGAAAAGATTGAATTTAAACTTTCGTGAGACATAGTAACTTTAATAGTAGGTACATTTCGATGCAAAAGCAAACATTTTTTTCTCGATGAGGGTGAAAGTTGGAGCCCAAGTGAAACGAGGGCGACAATCACCCGATTTAAAAAGAGGTTTTTACACGTGTATCGAACGACTTTTTTCATAACAAGTGCCTTAAAAAGAGTTACTGTTAAGACTCAATTTCACCAAACTTTTATTCGAAGAATAAGGCTTATTCTCGCATAGTACTATCAAAACTGTATAGTAGTTTGACACTAGTATCTGAGAGTAAGCGATATAATATTTTCCTAACTAGTGCGGAAAAGTAAACTTGCTTTCTCTTTTGTACTATGGACCAGATTACCGTCAGCATTTCGCAGTGGTGGCAGGGTAATTGTAAGAACAGATGTTAATAATCATATATTATGTGACGTTGCAAGATTTAAATTCGAATATCGAAAAATCTTAGTTGTTCAAATGTGACCTTTGTAACTGTGACAAAGTGCTGATGTCGAATACTAGTGCAGCGTGTCGAGCACTAATACTTGTAAAATATTTGAACATACATATTATAATCTTATTAAATCCTCCTAAAGGCCGGCTATACAAGAGAAACAACAAAAATTTGTCATTGGAATTTTTACCTATTCTCTAGGAAATAAAGTTGATTTTAGTTTGCGAATTTTAGTCACTGTTCTCTCTTTTCTGATCGAATACAGTTTGCATTAATTCGATGTTAATAAGAACTAATGGTATGACGTAGTGTTTAGACGAGGAGAAAATGTAAAAAATATATATATGGGTAGGAAAAATATTCCATACTAACCAAGTAACGAATCAACATTCTTGTTTCCAATTTCGTTGATGGGGACAAAGTCGTACTTGATGGTGGGTACCGAAGACGCATCCTCCATGCACTCGGAGATGACTGTGTCGGCGGAGAACGTCATTTCGTAGTCGTTTTTCAGGCTGGTATATTGCTTGTTGGCGGTTTTGAGCTGGCAACGACTGATGTAGTACACTTTGTCAACCTGTAAGCAGTTTGATTAACTTACCCTCTTATTCATAAACGTCTCCTTAAACTTAAAACAATACAATACAATAACTCTTTATTGCACCTCAAAGACAATAAGTTTTTTTTTTAAGTTTATTTGACCGACTACTCCGAAAAATTCTCATTATTAAGTATCACTTTTTTTGCTTTTACGAAGGTTTAAGGTCTAGGGCAGTCTTTACATTACCAAAAATCCTTGGGATATGTTTTATTTTTTTATTTATGTACATTAATGCTATTTTGATGCATTTTTAACGTAAAATTTTTAATTTGGTATTTTTTATCCTACTTGTATCAAAGTGAGCAGTGTGAGCACGCTAATTTTTTTGTCAGTAGGTAAATGCTTTATTTGTAGTTATACTTTTACAAAAAGAAAATATTTAAAAAACCCAACAGTTTTTTTTATCAATAAATTTCTTCATGCTAGAATTTCTCAAAAAAAAAATTTCAAAAATTCATAACTCAAAAACTACAAAAAATCGGCTAACATACATATACGGAGGGTATATTCTGATAGCCCATGACGAAGGGAACCTAAAACAAATTTTTAACGTCAAGGTTTGGACCACCCTGTATATTATCTATTGCATGCATATGTTATTTTAGTAAGTATATTTGTGTCGTAGGCGTAGGGTAGTTTCATTTTCTTTTGTGCCATAAAGATTAAATAAATAAAAGACGGTCTTATCGATAAAGAGCGACCTCTTCCAGACAACCTTTGGGTAGAGGAGATAAGAAAGTAAAAGTTGATAGTAGGTGGTGCAAAACTGAGAAAAATGGTCTGATGCTAAGGAATGTAAAAATAAACACAAATATATATATATATATATATATATATATATATATATAACTTACTAACTTAGCTAGTATTGTTTGTGGATAGGAAGGGACAAACAACACTTAGCGGCTTGCTAAATTAAGAGATGTTTATGAATATAGTGGTTACTTATTTATTTAAATTAAATGGTTAATATGTTTTTGGAGCCAACCATGCTTATTATAGCTGAGTTTTGAAATATTGTATTTCACTCTCCCATTTTTTTTAAATTCCATCATAAATGGTACAACATTTCGATAATTCGATAACAAGAGTTTTAGTCAGGATCAAAATTAATTTAGAGCTGCACTAAACATCGTATGTACAAAATAGATTTGAAAGGAAGCTTTTGCGTCTATTTACTTGAGATGGCCAAGAAGTAGGTTGTTAGTTGTTAGGGACATTATCGCCAAAATCAGAAGCATTTGTATCTTTAAATTTTTTACAAAGTTTAATTCCTTAGGCATACATCATAAAGAAGGTTTGTTATTTGTTTTACTAGGGAGCAAAGTGATTGTTTAACTCTCGTGCAAATATTGAAACCCGAGCAAGCGAAAGATTCCAGAATTTGAACCACGAGCGCAGCGAGTGGTTCATAAAATGGTATCTTGAGCGATGCGAGGGTTTTAAGGCACGAGAGTTGAACAAGCTTTGCTGCCGAGTGAAACACAACATTTTTCACCACACTAAAGCGAGGAAACAAGCGAAATAAAACTCAAACATAACAAATTAGAAGGTATTTATTTGCAAGTTCTCAACTTCCAAAAAATAAACAAATCAACAAATAATAAAACAATTACCTCAAATATTTATCTTGGCGTGGCTTTTAATTTTAAAAGAAAAAAATAGTCGGATGCGTTCTGAAATTTGCATAGTGAAAACACTTTCATTCTCCTATTGTTTTTATTTGTCGTATTTTTAGACCTTTTAATTAAAAGCCCTTTACAACAAAATGTGGTATTTAATTTGGATTTTAGCATATTGAATATAATATTATGAAAGGTTCATGTGTATGAATCTGTTTGAAACTATTGAGTTTTCGAACGTACTGTCTAGTTCAAACGTCAAAAAGCTTATTGCACTCTCAGGCCGTATAAGTTATTGCTTTAGTCTATCCAGAAGATTAAAAAAAATTACTTTAACCTCTAGAGATTAAAATACAGTTTTGCGCTCTGAAATTGAAGGACAAACAGCGTGTTTACGAGCAGTGTGGTGAAAAGTATAATAATCTATCTAAAAACGAAATGCAATAATATTCCCTATTAATCTCATAAAGCCCACCATACTATTTTCTTGAAATCTTATTTTGAACCTTGCCATGTAAGGAATAGTGGTGAATTTAGTTTGTAAAATCAATCAAACAAAGGAATCGCAACTTTATCAAGTTTATAAAAGGTTTAAATGTCATTGAAGTGGTGTGTACATTGTAATATACATCACGCCTGACGAGGTTATTACTATTATATTCTATTTGGCATAATGATTGACTGTAGGGAATGCTTTATGGCCTTTATGCCATTAGTGGTCCTCATCAAGCAGTAATTTGTTTGTAAAGCAGCTCGTTCAGTGTGAATCTATTGAGTACACCTTTTATTATAATATTTTATGTAATATATACACCTTTTATGCTACTAAATAATTAATAAATATTCAAAAACATTACCTGCAGCATGTCATAGAAGCGGTCGACCTCGTTCCGGAACGCTGTGGCGCGTATCTCTCCGCTCTCATCGCAGAGATCCATGCTGAATAACTTGCCTTCTCCCTTGGCATTGCTCCATGTACGGATCGGGGATTTGCTCATCACACGGGCTTTGATCACCCATCTGTAATAGTAAGAACACTATAGTGAAAGCAGTTCTGAAGTCCGTTGCGCGGTAATTATGAAACAACAAAGAAAATAAAAAAAATCTAGTTTAAATTAAAGTGGTTCATGTACACAGACAAATGACTGACTGATAAGAACCAAATAATTGAAGATCATTCTTTATGAGTAGGATTTATGAGCGAGCCAGTGATCAGAAAAAACTGCTATTTTGTGAAGTTTCCAGAAAAAATTAAAGTTCTAAAAAGTAAGACTTTAATCATAGTGCATCAGAATAGAACAGAACAGAATATAAATATTGGATCTCTGTATGTAAGGCACCAAATAACAAATCAAGGGAACTTGATTGGTAAACACACAATCAGAAATAGGTATTATAGACTAGGTACAATCATCATCAAAGATATCGTTACTGTTTAGTTTAGGCTTTAAAACAAGGCAATCATGTAAATATATTTTTGGGTCAAAAACCGCAATGATATTTTTGATGTTGACTGTACACAGTGGAAAATAAATCACTGTATTGAATTTATGAGACTAGCACAATAACACAATTTTAACGATATACAGGGTGTAATCGATAAGTGTTTACAGGCCATAATTCCGTAAATATGAGAGATATCAGAAAACTTTTAACTGATACCCAATGAACGTTAACCAGCGAGTAAAATTACATTAATTACTTTTTCTAAATAGATGAAGTATTATTAAAAATACTAAGTAAAACGCTCCCATACATTTAGTATGTCGACTTACAGCCTTAAAAGAATGTGGGGTGTCATAAGAGATAAAAATGTTAGAGATTCGTTATTTGTACGAATAAATTGTAATAAAATAATAATACTGCCGTTTATGAAATAATTAATCTAATATTTATTCTTAAATTAAAAGGTGGTTATCTTTGAAAGAACGGTCACCTATTAAATGTATGGAAGGGTTTGAAGTTAATATTTGGGGTAATTCTAACTTTATTTCAAAAAAGTTTTTAGTGTAATTTTACTCTTGGGTAACGTACTTTCTATAACAGTTAAAAGTTTTCTGATATCTCTCATATTTACGGAATTATGGCCTGTAAACATTATCAATTACACCCTGTATATAATAAGAGTAATGAGGAGACTACCAGACAAATATGTGTCTATAGATGTCAAGAAATATCACTCACTTGTTCTGATATGGACTTAAACTTGAAATTGGATGAGTCATTTGTGACGAAAGCATGCTCGAGTCCATAGACGGAGCAGCCATTGGCTTAGACATTGATGTAGGGGCTGGTGCGGGAGACGGGCGAGGCACCGGCTGCATAGCTGGTTGAGGAGTGGATACAGCACTCTCTTCCGTCCAGGTCTGAGGGTTACCAAGTTTCTTGCCCACTTCTGAACCAGGAGTCAGTATAGTCAGGTCTAGGATTATCATGACTCTCCTGAAATAGAAAAGAGAAGTGAACAAAACTAGCCATAGAATGGTTCATATCTCTCAAAATGAGTCATTAAATGCAAAGAGAAGACTACTGCATAGCCATCAATCGCAATTACATGCATTTCAACAGTCCTGATATTTGTTTATATTTCATTTGTATTTATGTATGCTGGGATGTAACCTTTGTATTGTACAATAAAAGTGAGTTTGTCTTTATAACACTGTGATCTCTACTCCTGTTTTCATGGGTCAGCTGGAAGAGATTCCTTGTATAAATTCGTCTTTGTACCTACACTTCTTAATAACTGTGTTGTACTTAACACATGTTGTACTGTGTTGTAATACTATTACTTTATATGGCAAAACCAAAAGTAACTTGAATCTAAAACAGGTCCTTGTTGGGCCTGGGTACCTTCCGAATTGTGACATTGCCACACTGTGTAATTTTGTTGGCTGACAACCAAAACTCACTATAAAAACTGTCACTACTCTTAGCAACCTCTTATGTCAGTATTGAATCAGAACATATATTATGATCTCTATTTCAAGTAGGTATTTGTTACTTAGTGAGTTTTGGTTGTCAACTGACGATAATAATATGTTTACTGTGTAAGGAACAGGGGCTTGAAAACTTATTTAGATAACAACTGCATATTAAATTTACATCCATTTATTCATATTATAGTAGTATCATGTCTCACAAGTTTAATTTCAATAACTGCATAGGTATTATTAGGTTCTGTTTGAAAATGATATAATGAACCGAATGATTGTTAACTACTTGTTCTACTGGCAGTATAATTAGTTTGTTTGATTAGTATGCAGTCAGGTAAAAAAGTGAATACATCGCTCATGGAATGCAAAACTACCACATTTCGAAAAAAACTGTGTTGGAAAATAGACTATATTTTCCTGAAATATGGTTGCTTATTCCATACTTTTAAATTTCGGAATGTGGCGGTTTTGCATTCAATGAGCGACATGTATGTAGACTACCTACTCTCTACTCTTTTTTTCACAAAGTCAAGATTGTATCCTTTACCAATAAATCATATTTCTTATCTTTACCTCAACTCAATACTATGTTTATACCTATACATAACCACTCTGCAACCTGTCAAAACCTGTTTACTATACCAGCTTCAAATTACTTCAAATGAAACCATTTTACTAAGCAAAGTTGTATGGAGTTGGAGTTATTGCAGATAGTTTAAAGTACTATGAAACAAAAAAATACACTTACTTCTCTCCTTTCCCGGTGTTTTTTAGTAAAGATGTGACAAATCTATCAATCTGGACAACTGAATAATCAGACAGCTCTCCGGTGATCAGCTTGTCGTTCAGCTGCGTCGCCAGCATGGCGAAGCTGTGCGAGTGCTTGCCATCGGAAACCAGCAGTCGGAACCTCTCATTGGCACCGCTTCCTTGAATCTTCTTACTGCCTAACACTTGCATTATTGGCTTGTCATAATGGCCACCATTCATTATAACCTACAAGATAGATGTATATAAACGACTGAAACTGGATAGTATACTTCGTTTTGAAATAATATGATATGATTCTATGATAGCTTACCTCGAGAGATCCTTGTGAGAGTTGGTTACTCATTTTTGACCGCTTGTATGAACCACCGGTACAATTATTTACAATAAAAGTATGATATCAGTAAATCATCGATACGCAACAATTAAATAAAAAGGAATCAAACAAAAGAAGGTGTAATATAATATTAGTCGAAAATATCTGCAGCCGCTTGGAATCTATAACAATACTTCGCGCCAGTGCTGCCAGCGCATATCTTCCATTTGGGACGGTGAGTAATCTGAAAAGGGACGGTTTTTGCCACAAAGGGACGAAAATGACCTTGGATTTTTAGAAATCAGTTTTTAGTACATACGGTGCTTCTTTTTAGCACTAGCGCGAAAAAGTGCACTTTTTATGCCTACTTCAAAACTTCTAAGGGCCATAATGTACTAAAAAACGTCGTTCGTTACATCATTTTTATCGAGCCTGACTAGTTATTAATTATATATTATTTTTTTACTCTTGACGCCCAACCGTCCTAAAAGGGACGGTCGCCGGGAAGGGACGGTCTGGAATAAAAAGGGACGGAAAACCGTCCTATTTAGGACGATCTGGCAACACTGCTTCGCGCCGAATTTGGCACTTTTGGCAGTTATGACAGCTGTCAAAATGCACATTTGTGCGTTATGTTCCGTTCAGAAAGTTTTTATTTTCGAAAGAATATCTTACATTTATTTGTTATTTACTGTAAAATGCAAAATATCTACTTATAATTTCATCTCTTCTAGATAGTTAAATTTTTGTTCATAATCGATTAGGCATTCTTCAGAATCGATTTTGTGTATAAATAATCACTCGTTTCGAACTTCATTTTTTTCGCACTAGTATCGTAATTTACTATTATGTGCTCTGCAGGCTTAGCACATGATGGGTGCGACAGTATGTCACCGCGAGATAGATCTCCCGTCCTTCACTAGCTATATCAACAAAAGAGGGACGGATAGACTATCTCGCGGCGAGATACTGTCGCGCCAATCATGTGCTTAGCATACAGATTAAGGAGTAGAATTATGTGCATAAGGGTGCGGCTCCACTGAGGCGGAGAGGAGCGGAGATGTGCAAAATTGGCCAATGAGACCGCATCACAGTGTTACAAATTTGAAGAATGTAATTGGTCAATTTTGCACATCTACGCTCCTCTCCATGTCAGTGGAGCTGCACCCTAAACATTAAATTGGTACCTTTTATTTTTGAATGGATTAAATTATAAATTCTTGCTTATTTGAAATAGCAATATTCAATGCAAGTATGCGTGTTTTGTGTTTGCTATTTCAAATAAGCAGGCGTTTATAATTTAATCAATTCCATATCATATTACTCTTTAACGGCTGCTTTAAGCACTTGCGACCTTAGGCAGTAGGTTACATTCTTTGGTAGATCAGTAGGTACTTTAATCATAATCACCTTTGCACCAGAAATTCACCCGCCAACCTGACGTCAGAATGGCGGCCGACATTAATTTCTTAAAAAAAAATCTCTGGAATTTAAAGATTTCATTCATTCGTTACTCGATTTTTTTGCTGGCATTAACTCCTGGCGTATACCACAGCTCCATTTGTTGATGTACACCCGCCATCCTGACGATCACGAAACTGGAGGTCCTGGATTCAAATTCCGGCGAGGGCATTTACATGTCGCCGCCCCAATATTACAAGGTTCTATCTTGCACTTTTGTCAACTTCAAAAACAGTAATACTCCGCTTTACGCGACCCGGTTTTTAAATTTAGGCAATTAGTAAGTAAATATTAAAGCGTTTATTTATAAGCGACAAAAATATACAAAGTTAAAACTATAATATTATCCAACTACACTGTAAATAAATATATACTAAACTAAATCTAAATCTAAAAACGGCCCCCGCGGCATGGTACCAAAGATGCTGGCAGCATTACCCCGCTGGATCGCGAGGCTGATCTGTTGAGCGAGGTAGCTGCCAGCTCTTGGGTCACCTGTGGTATCTTTGAGTCTCTTTGAAAGTTGTTTAAAGAGACTCAAAGCACCAGAGCCCCACGGACCCAGGGTCTCGACGCCGAAAGGGATAAAATTATAGTCAGCGCCGAGACCACTGTATTTTCCTACCTTAGCACTTTCAGCCGCCTCTGCTGCTGCTGCTGCCCTTATGGATGTCCGGTGGAGATGTGACGGGGCTAGTAAGTAAATTGATATCTGGTTGGATAATATCTTGCGCGCGGCACATCGCGCCACCTCGCATCGCATTCTTCTACCTTCTAACAATAAGTTTATTACGTTCTTTAGTGTTTTAAGTAAAACAAGTGTACTAGAAATACGCAAAAATAACGAAAACGCTTGAGTTTAGTACTTTATTACAAGACACCGATATACGCGAAATTCGCTTTACGCGAGTGATGGGTTCCAGAGAAAATCGCTTAAAGCGAATTTCGCATATATCGGTGTCTTAGTTATTATTGTATGAACTTTGTGTTTTTGTCACTTTTAGTCAGTTCAGATTTAATTACCCCGAAAAAGTAACATAGAACCCACGACAAACCTGTAATATTGGGGTAGCGATGTGTGTTTATCAGTTTATCACAAATAGGTATTTGATTATTAGTAAAAAAAGAGCCAAATTCAATTTTTTTATGGAGAGCCGCGAAGAGCTCTTCGCGCCTATAATTTTTGAACTTGTGATAGTATATGAGGAGTGTCTTTTCTAAAGGGCTTATTTCTACTTTGTTAACAGACTTAACAGAGATTATTTCTCTTGTGAAAACATAGAAGAAATAACCCTTGTTGACAGAGTGGAAATAAGCCGTTTTGTTAAGATCGCATATATGTGACGTTATCTGGGTAAAGGGCCCTCATTGTCAACTTATGTCGGCGCTTCGCTAACGTCTCGCAGCGTTGTATTTGTATACGAACATGACGCCATAAGTAGGGTTACCAAGCTAAGATCACAGATATGCGGGATATTCGCGAATTAATTGCGGGACTTGGCTGTCAATTGCGGGACGGGAATGACATTAACAAAATAATGCTTAATTTCAGATCGGTTAAATTTAGATGCACAGTTATACACGTTCAGTAGGTACACGGTGCTCGCAGGCTATAGTCGCCGTCGCCGCCGTACATTCAAATTACATGTCGCAATCTTAAGTATATGCTTTCATTTACGTATTCATATTATTATTTTAGTATTTCAGTTTAGTATCCCCTGAAAAGCGGGACAACTGGCGTCCCGCGTGAACCCTTCGCGGGACCCATACTTTAGGGCCCCAGAAACGGGACGTCCCGCATATAGCGGGACAGTTGGCAACCCTAGCCATAAGCGCCATCGACATTTACCCAGATAACGTCACATATTTATTAAATATCGTCGTGCCATCAACATCAACATACGATGGGATTTAGATTACCTAATGTCGATTTGTGTAAGATTGGACAATGATATTTATTATTTAAATGGAACCTTTTAATTAGAGGGTTAGAGAGTAAATGATACCAGAAAACAAAGATTTAACGAATATTATTATCTTTATTACTAAACAACAATTAATATCACATCACAGCTAGTTACATAGTTAGGTAATAAATTGATACTTCACATCACACCGTGCTTTTGCGCCTAAACAATCGATAAAAACGGAAGCTTTTTATCCACTCATTTGCTTTGAAATTTTGGTTGAGCTTTATTCCTATGTAAAATAAGGGTGACAGCTGGTAACCACAGACCACAGGTTACAGCCATTACCAGGAGATAACAAATCTATATGTAAAACCGCCATTTAATGGCACTACTAGGGTTTTATGTCCTTATTAATATTATAAACAGTACCTATCGTCTAAAAGCGACAAGTCGTTACGTATACAATTCAGAATATTGAATATCAGTTAAAATCAACCGTTGCATAGATAGTTATGGTCATTTTCTACGAAATACAATTTTGAGGATCCCATGGCATGAGTTGTAATATTATGTAGGTATGTTACATAGTTTTTTTTATATGGTCCAACAGTAAAAAAGGCGACAAAATAAAATTTTCTATGGGCAGACAACTTTACGGGCATTTTTTTTTTCTTTTTGTCGAGTTTTTCTGCTGCCAGGAATTGTTGGATAGTGTATATTTATGTTATGTACTTAAAATATATTAATTTATTATATTTTAAATTTAATATAATTGATAATGATAAGACATAATTCGAGAGGTTTTCTATAGTCCTCATTCCCGTGGGCGATATTTGCGAAATTCCGCCTTAGGCTGTCCATTCTTCAATAATGCTTTAGCAACTAAGCATCGAAAAACTATAGGTATATTAGGCATAGGTATATTATACATTATAGGCTAAATAACGAGATGGGACGATTTTAAATATATTTGATTAAAGGAAATAAAAATTAAAAATATATACAAATATACATAAAATGACATCAATTACTATTTGAGATCTTGTGCGCATGTTTGTGTGTGCTTATTTTCCGTTTACATGTTACATACAGTATGCGCATAAAGCTTAGATATTCAAATGTTGACGCTTCTTTCATTATGTAAAATCGTCAGTAAGTTTTCATACAATTTACTAACAACAATATTTAAATAGGACAAAACAAAATATATTTAATTATTTGCGAGTACCTAAGAGGTACTTGAGATGCAGTAAACTTGGTGTACCATCGTTCTCTCTTGTCTTTCCAACACTTGTTATAATAATGTTAATACTCAATACGAATTTACTCGTTACTTTCTTATACTTTAATATACCAAGTATCCCAACAAAGGATTTTGTAATATACCTATCAACAGTACATAATTATCATTCAAGGGCAATGGACTTTAGGCAACCCAGTGCTTTTAAGCAAAGGAATCGAAGCATTCCAGTGACTTTAGGCAATGGCCACGAGGCATTCCAGTGTTTTCAGGCAATGGACTAAACTAAGGCATTTCAATGCTTTTAGGCATTAGATTCGAGAGATCCCAGTGCTTTCAGGCAATGGACTTAAGGCATCTCGATTCTTTTAGACTGTGGCCTCGAGGCATCCCTGTGCTTTTAGGCAATGGCGTTGAGGCATCCCAGTGCAATCTCGTTCTACTCGTAGGTACTATACATATCTTTAAAGCCTTGTCACTGTGGTAGCTAAAACTTTCACTTAGTTTACATGATTCCCCATGATATTATGTACCGAAGTATATTATGGGAAATATCACAATGCCCTTCCTAACCACCTTGTCCTATATATAGGCATGATCGGTATGGCAAGCGTACTACATTAACGAATACAGTGGTGAGGCAAAAAATAACTTACCTAAGTATTTTTTTAGTCTAAGTAAGTCTGAGAACCAATCACTTTCGAGATGAGAGACTCGGCGATAAGAGATGGATACCAGGATTAAAGATAGACCAAAGCAAGTCAATACTGTCTCGATATTATGAAATATTATGAAGCCAATATACACTGCATTAATCGCGCGAGTGATAGTCTCTCCACTGTACTCCTAGTGTAGGGGTTTTATTTGACTATTAAGTCGAACTAACAATATTAAAAGCCGTCGATGCTTCCAATTCTCCGCCTGTCAGTGTTGGGCACGTAATAACCGTCTGCGTCCCGCTGGGCGCCGACCATGGCGGCGAAGCCAGCGGTTCGCCCCAGCTCGGTCGTCGAATGGTTCCTTGCTCGGAGCTCTTTTATTATTTCCTGAAAAAAAAAAACACTAAGGTTTGTTCTCTGGTCTGAAACCACGCTCATATAATGGCACACCTCAGTCAGTAGCGATAAAACGTATGAAACAAACACGTTGGTTGGTATTGGTACTCGCAAAGTCTAAGCTCATAGGTGCACGCGCGTCTTGCTTATATGAGTGAGATAACATGCCAGGGTAAAACTGTGCCAGGGTAAAATTGCTGCTCAGAATTATTCAGAAAAAATCCTGTTAATAACTATAATATAGGTAGCTAAAATACACGCAATTTTCCGCTGGAAAAATTGATAATCCCAGTAACGTGACGAGGTGTCATAACATCAACATTTTACAACTATTTACACAACAACAACATGCGTTTGTGCTATTCATTTTGTAACAATGGTTTATTGTTGGACATTACAATTGTCGTCACACATGCAAATTGCGAATAAACTATTATCCACTTGGATACTGTGGTGCCACAGGGTACTGCCCAATACTTGTTACTTACTAAATATAAAGACTGCTCATCTCAATAGGTACCTATTAATAGAGGATATCTTCTTTAACTTTATAGTTCCGAAATCAAGTGTTCATAAATGACGTGTCGCTTTGTCCATTTTTTAAAATGCTATTCTTGCAACCTATTTAAATATATAAACTAGTATAGTCGAGAAGTTAATTATAAGTAAGCAGAAGGTCAATTATTGAAACTATGTAAAAATTCAGTCCGAGACCCAAAATTATGATTAGATGAGTAAGTGTAAGTTTACAATATGAACAATGAACATCAGTTTTTTGGTTGTACTAACTATGTATTTAATAAAAAAATAAATAAAAATATATAGGTACAGTCTGTATTATTCTACTCATCTCTGTAAATGCAAAACTATATATATCCATTGTAATGTAAATGCAGAAGGTCATATAAGTCCCGCCACTAAAAGGCTTTTAAGACATACTTGTTTTAATTTAACTAGTTTATGTAGATGACCATTATTGTTAGCAATTGCAATGGGGACGACTCGGACTAGTGATTCATAGTAAACCTTGGCTGTTAAAAGGTCCCGACCCAGCCCTACTTATAAAAAAAGAATTTATGTCATGGCTCATAACCTCGGAAGGTTGAGTTTGGTTAGTTTGCTTGCCACATGTAAAAGTCATTGAGGTATAAGGAAACAGGTAAAGTTAATAGGTGGTATTAACTTTTCCTTCCGATTAGTGCTCAATTATAATAGTATTTGTAGTTTTATTTTATGTACCTATCATCATCATCATATCAGCCGAAAGACGTCCACTGCTGAACATAGGCGTCCCCCTCTCTTCCCGTAGGTGTCTTATGAGTCGACTAAGGGATTAGTGTCACCGACGATACACTCGACCCGGGTATGTCCTAAAACTACTATCAACACCACCGGGGGATGGGCAGCAGCATCCCTAAAGTGCGGTGGAAACACTGCGATCGCCAACCCGCATGGCCAAGCGTGGTAACTATGGCAAACCCCCCCTCCCTTATTATCGTAGGTACTTAATTTAGGGTAAAATAAGATTGACTACTTATAAATAGCAAATTCCTGTACCCTTATCGTGCCTACTAGCTAGAGTAGGCGATTTATAACTAAAAAACAAAAAGTATAATTACCGGGTTGAAGTCAAATTCATGATCGACCTCCATCGGCATGAGCTGATGATGGAGCCGCGGCCGGTCCATCACCTCGGGAAGCGAGCTGCCCTCAAGAATGGTATTCACCACCGTCTGAAATAGAGCAAACAATGTACATAATTTTTTTATTTTACACCATTTACACAACTCCCTCATTCTTAAACGTCTCTTAACTTACGCACTTGTCCCACCGCGAGCGAGTAAGCTATGGGCTATCGGCTATAGAAACAACCAAAAGATGAACGCTCCCGTGTGAACAAAAGAGACACGGCGACTTTTATAGCTCATAACTGAGTGAGGAACTATAAACACCGCCGTGTCTCTTATTATTTACATGAGACCATGGGAGCGCTTATCATTTGTTCGTTTTTAAAGCCTCATAGCGTACTCGCTCGCGGTTAGAGAAGTACCTTAGCAAGCCTATAAGTGTTGTTTGTCCCTTTTGGTCTTATAGACATATTGATAAGACCGAAAGGGTTAAGCGTTTAACCCGCCGTGAATTTTTCATGGTGTGTGCCCGTGTCGCTACCAATCCAAAATTACACCGTAGATCAGAGCTTGCAGTTTAATGAGACTAATTTATACGTCATAAAACCAAGTCATACCTTTCTCATTGGGGTCCATATTGGCACTTATACAATTTTTTCTTCGAATATTTTTACTAATACCGTTTTTTACTCATAATCATCATTACTCCGAAAATTTTTTCTCATACTTTTTTTCTTACTAAAAATTATACTTCTACCTACAATGTTCATAACGATTTTTGTTTCGAAATTTTATCCTCCTAAAGTCGTCAAGTAGATTAATCTATACTCATAAAGTTATTTGAAATAAATTGTTTACTTATAAACATTTTCCCATTAGGTTCACTCTGTTGTGGTATAATTCTTTTATGAATAACATAAACTATGTAGTCATAATGGGCTTGGTGCAGAAACTGTTGTGGCATACTCAACTTTAGCATATTTCTTTGTGGCAGATTTCGAGTTGTTCGAATATTATTCGAGCATAATTTCGATGCTCCTATTTATGGTGAGGCATAATCTGGATGTGCATAAAAAGTATCGGCATAGTTTGTTTTAGCATAACAGAGAAGGAATAATTACAACCTCTCAATATAATCGAGGTAGTAGTAATATTTTGTACATTACTTACTGTGTTACTGAGCTGAGTACTTTTTGGTTGCTAAAAAAAAATAACCTCGAAGACTAAGGCGGGAGCAAAGCTCCCGCCTTAGTCTTCTAACCTAACCTATCCGAGTCGGATTTGCCCCGGAAGGTTTTGTTCGCTCGCTTCGCTCGCTCACTGCAGAAATTTTCGCCCTCACAGCAAATTCTGCCTGACGAAAAAGGCAAGTTTCGAACATGTGGCTACATGCCCAAAAAAAAATGCAAATCTAATTTCTGTCTTATAACACTCAGCGCAAATAATGATATGCCAAGATAGTTTCGGACAAAATAATATTCGAAATATTGTTATTTAAGCCTAGTGATGTTTCTGTCTCATTAAGTTGATGCCAAAATAGATTATACCAAGTCTGTTATGTCCTAAGCGTTTCGGACAAAAAAGTTTAGAGGGAACCCGTTTAGTACAGTACCTACTCTGCCACAACCTGATTTGTGCAGGTAGCTAGTTTACAGTAATAGTACGATTTATATTTAATTAAACAAAAATAATTCATACATAAAACCAGTACAGATAAAAATAAATACCTATAACATTAGAATATATAGCATAAAATAAGTATAGTGAAAAATTATATAAACATAAAAGTTAGTACTAAAAATATGTATGAAAAACAATATTATGAACATAAATAATTCTATGTGATGATAATTATGAACAAAGATTATTCTAAATACCGATCATTATGAAGTTAAATTGTATAAGAAAAATTTTCGGAGTTCCAATAATCTAAGTTGCAATTTTATAAATACTTTGGCGCACCCTTCTCATTGACCTAGGTACATATTTATTAGACTCTGCTGAGGTGAGCTGCATATGAATTGTCTGATATATCCGACTACGGCTGTTAAAAGGTCTTAAGATTAAGGGAGCCAATCATTAGCAATAAGGACAGCGTAATCGACATCGGAGTCTAGTCTTCACTAGACTAGACTAAAGTAAAACAGAAAAGAGAAAAGAAGACTTAGACACTTCGTGCATTCCACGAAAAAGTCTACTTTATCGGGAACGTGACGGCTATGACAGCTACCTTCGAAATATAATATGTGGAAAGTGCAAGAATTCTCTATAAATACAAACACAAACACCCAGTTAGAAAATTAAGATCCACTAAAAATTGTATTCGTAACTTTCTTAGATGTACGCGAAGAACGACGTCACGTATTCGACATTCTGGTTGAATGCACCACTACGATATTTTTTCGATTCCGCTGTCCATTATCCAGCTGTCCATTTCGGTGTCTATACCACTAATTGGAGTTCGAGGCCAAAGAAACTCCGAAAATATTGCCACAACAATGAAACGTTCTTACAATAGTAAATCCTTATTTCGTAAAAACAGGCGTTGTCATATCTTATTTATTGGTAATTTTAATTCTTTAATTCATAGAAGCAATTTTATTTACTTATTTTCACGTAAATATAAGATATGTTAATAAAAACTTAATTATCCGCAATTATTAGTAACAAAGTTGATATTGTGCTGGTATCACCTCAGGTGTTAATAACATTTGGTACAGCAATTTAACTACACATAAATTTAAACCCTATTTCTGCATACGTTTAGAAAATTGCACAATAATACTTTTGTAGCGTGATTTATGTTCACATTTCGTATTTGTAAAATTCCTTTGACCTACTAATTTCTTTGGCAGTGCTATAGTTCTCCATCTAAATTACCATACAGATCTAAGGTTTTTTTTCCTTCCGTAGGTTGTTAACAAGGCGACTTAGGTACTTGGTCCAGCCATGTTAAAATACAAAAAAAGCTTTCATTTTACATTTCCAAATTTCTTTCCCCATAATTTTAACCCGTATATAAGGCAGAGGCTCACTTAGTAATTTAACCCTACTGTCTTAATAAATATGGCACGCTGTCGTTTGTGTTCACTGGTAATTCAACTACTTTTTAAAATAGGCTTTGAAACATAGGCTCTTATCATTTTAAGTTCTTTACAATAAAATTTTGTCATATCAATGTTAGTTTAGAAAAAAGAAAAGTTTTTAGGTATATACGTGTTTATATGAAAATCCTAGTTGTGACAGCCATATTAAACAAAAAGTTGTACAAACATTACAGAGTATGTAATGTTTTTATTAGGAATTATTTTAAATAAATAAATAAAATAACATAAAGGTTGTCGAAACCTGAAAACTTTACTTGACAATGACATAAGAGACTTTGACAAATTTGACAGTAACGCATCTGTCGTAGTTTCTTTGGCCTCGAACTCCAATTAGTGGTATACTATAGTGCCATTAATGTAGGTAAACAAAACATTACACATAAATAATTGACTCTTTGTTATTATGTACCTACTTAATTATATCCATTTACATTTACATTTTCCATAAATAATTGTGAAATGACAGGTTAGTTTCGTAACTTGTGAATGCTATGCGTATACATACATGTCCAACACAATAGCATGCAAATCATAACAATAACAAATAATGGACCATTGAGATGCCATACTATTTAAGTTCTATATCCTGGTGTTAACAAACGTATGAATACGTTTTGGTTCATGGTTTATTTACAGATTTTAGAGATTACAATTGAATTGCTAAATATCCTATTGTAGTGTAACTTGCTTTTCTATAATGACATTATTTATGTAAAAGATTTAAGCAGATAAATTTTGAATATTGTTTGGGGTGAAGTAGATTGCGATCGTGCTACATAACTACTAAGAGGATTACTGTTATGTTTACATAATATGTAATTTTTATGGTGTGATTATAATATTACCCGCATATGAGGTTGTTAATTATCTAATGCAAATACCAGTTTACTGAGCGCACGATAGACAGTCACGTTATCTATTACATAATGAGTACCACAACACAAGCTTGCCAATACTTTTAAGAGTTTTTTAAGAGCAATGTGTGCTTTGAAACGACCAAAGGCTTAACAAGTTAGATTAAACATTAGGTACCATTAAAGTATGTAGTACGCTTTAGTAGCTACAGCTACAGCTGTTTTAGATTTGGTCTTAGGATAAAGGCTTGGAATTTGCAATTCGTTTGAAATCGTGTAATGGGAAATACCGCAAATGATTTTTTTCATGTGTCTTGCTTCTTTTGTTTATTTAAATTTACGTAAACCTCTGAGAGACAGTGGGCAGGGCTAAAAGACAAGGAAGCACTGCCTTAGAGCAGTGTAGCATAGGTATTTAAGCCCCAACTGATTTGGACTTAAATACCTAAAGCAAAAAGCAAGTTCGCGTTAATAGCGCAGCGGCAGTTCATGGTAAGCAAACCGAATGCCGGTCTTCCTCACGAAATGTATATGCCTGTCGGTCTTCGCCAGTCTACGGTAAGTCAAAATTACTACGAATTCATGTTCAAGAGTAAAATCTTGACTTACACTTACTTGTTAGTCATGTCCACAATCCACTTTACATGAAGGAATTTAGGATATAGCACCTGAAACTTACGAGTATCCGGTAGGACATAATACATACCAGCCCGACTTGCGTGGTGATCTTAGTGCCGCCCGCCGCTCCAATGACCAAGTCCACTTGTCCCTGCCGGTTGACCACGATGGTGGGCACCATCGAGCTGAGCGGCTGCAGTCCGGGCGCCAGCATGTTTGCCGGCGATGGCGGCATGCCGTACTCCGACTGCCGGTTCGGGATGGCGAAGTCGTCCATCTCGTTGTTCAGCATTATTCCCAGACTTTGCGAGCGGCGTTGGGAGCCCCAGCTGTGTAAAATTGATGCATCAATGATAAGTTATCTGCCTTAAAGCTCGTTTGGAATTAAGCATAGGTAATCAAGACTAAAATTTGCAGAAAGATGGATAGTCTAATAAAATATTTACGAGGAATCCTTCTAATTTTCATTTTCTTAGTTTAACGCGAGGATATAATACACAGCGGCGACAGCGCTGCCGTCAGGCTGCCGACGATGATCTGTGCCGTTCCGTGGTCGTCAGCGCCCTCGTAGAGAGCTCCGTCATGCTTCCAGTAATTGTTGCTCTGATCACTGCTCATCAGTTCCGGATACTCACATGTAGTTGATAGTACTAGTGGCAGCGACGGCACTGCCGTCAGGCGCCACGACGATGATCTGTGCGGTTCCGTGGTCATCCGCGCCCTCGTAAAGAGCTCCGTAATGCTTCCAGTAATTGTTGTCTCGATCACTGCTCGTCAGTTCCGGATACTCACATGTAGTTGATAGTACTAGTGGCAGCGACGGCACTGCCGTCAGGCGCCACGACGATGATCTGTGCGGTTCCGTGGTCGTCAGCGCCCTCGTAGAGAGCTCCGTAATGCCTCCAGTCATTGTTGGTCTTGTCATCGTTCACCAGGTCGCGGAAGGCTCTCGCCCACTCTGCGTTGGACATGTTGCGTTCTAACTGTAATGAAAATAATGTAAGTATACTATATGAATTAAGCTCGTTGATTGGAGCTGACATGCATGATTGGAAATGAGTCTCTTTTTAATACGATTCAGTGCGTAGGTACTATATAAATAAAACCCACTCAATTGTTATAAATCTGACAGCGCGTTTACCATGTTAGGTATTTGTTGACCATTTCTTGCTCTTATACTGTCTCAGCAGCCAGAAGATAAAATAAATGTAGATAAGATTATCAGAAGTTCTAAAACGTTTTACCACACAAAAAAACATTTCCAGCAAAAATTTGAGCCGATAGAATGTGTATAGAATGAGGGACCAGGAGAATGGAACCATGGTGGTGAAGGACGACAAAAAGGCGATATACCCATAACAGATACACCCATAACATGCATTACCTCAGGGATGGAGTACGACAGGTCGGATCGTGAAGCGTCCCCTAGCCCTGTGCGCTTGGCGTAGGCATACTTGAAGGCCTCGACGACGCGGTGGTAGTAGAGCCCGGAGCCCCGCGGGGCGGCGGCGCCGCCGACCCACCCGTCCAGCATGTTGAGGATGAAAGCCAGCACGGAGCCCGAGCCCGGCAGCGGCACCGAGTACAGCGTGTGGCTGTCGGACAGCTCCACCGATATCGGCTCTTGCCATTCCACCCTGCGGACCGAGTTAAGCGTTTACTACAGTTTAGGGTTCAGATTAGGATTAGATTGTCCAATTCTTATTCAGGTAATGGTATATAAAATAGAATTAGTTGCCTTAGCAATGTGGAAAATGAAATTAGCGATCGAGATTTGAGTTTCTGACTTGCGGTATGATGTTTGACAAAACCAGTTTGCAGGAATATAGATAACGAGATTGTGTTACTTATCTGTAGGTATATCGCAATTCTACCACCCCAGTGTGTCCACCACAGTGTCTGTACCACCGTCGGGTTTTTGTTGACGTTGGCCCTTATTGTCTCTAGGTTGATGTAACACCTCTGAAGTTGCAGGCGTCTAGTCACCACAATCATGCCACATCAGCATCACCCACAATTCGGGACTAAAACAGCGACCCGTTGTGCATCGCCTCCGCCGCTATCACCTCCAGAGTCCGACCCAGCGTCGGATGAAGTCACCCTCCTTGTGCATTCGTTGGTCTCTAGGTTGGTGCGACACCTTTGGAGTTGCAGGCAACCATAGACCAATGTCTCATGCTATTTCCACAAGTTGGGTGTAAAACTCCAAACTTCTTAATCTAACCTGTATTGCCTCATGTCTTCCTCTGTAATGATGCCCCCGAACTGTTCGATGTCGCGGACGAGCGCGGCGGTGAGCGACCCGTTGTGCATCGCCTCCGGACCCGCCGCCGCTATCACCTCCAGAGTCCGAGCCAGCGTCGGATGAAGTCACCCTCCTTGTGCATTCATTGGTCCCTAGGTTGATGCGACACCTCTGGAGTTGCAGGCATCCATAGACCAATATCTCATGCCATTTCACCCACAAGTTGGAAGTAAAACTCAAAACTCCTTAATCTAACCTGTATTGCCTCATGTCTTCCTCTGTAATGATGCCCCCGAACTGTTCGATGTCGCGGACGAGGGCGGCGGTGAGCGACCCGTTGTGCATCGCCTCCGGACCCTCCGCCGCTATCACCTCCAGAGTCCGAGCCAGCGTCGGTTCTTTGATGAAGTCCCCCTCCTTGTATACTTCGTTGGTCTCCGGGTTGACGTACAATTCGCTGAGAGAAATATTTGCATCAAACAATTTCATACATACTAATGGTAAGTGTGAGAGACCATATGAATAACACAAAAGTTAAATTCAAGTGACTGACGGCACATGGCAAAATTAGCATGTAGGTAATAAAGGTTACATTACACACACTTGTGCAATCATTAAATTCATTAAACTATTTTTTAAATTACTCAATAACAGTAAGAGTTAAGACACTAGTTTCTTTGATATATTAATTATATTTGACCTAAATAAAAAACTGTAGCTCATGCAAATTACCCTCACGGTAGCCTCTTACAAAACTGTAGGCTTGTGAGATTGGATAATTTTATGATTTCCTCTATGCTGAAATCGGCTGTTGTAGCTCAAGAGTAAAAACGATATAACCCGGTACTAATATCAATGAGGAGAGTGTTCGGTACATACTTGAAGGTAAAGGTCCCTACATAACACCGCGGACTGTCAGCGTATTGTGTAATGCTCGTTCACTTCGTATTGTATGCTTGACTGACGTCAGTCAAGTGACTGATGTCAGCGTAAGAGGAAATCAGGCTTAAGTTACGTAAAGGTTAAATTTTACCTCATTGATGGCTGTGCCTTGATCCTGTCGCTGTAGGATGCCAGCACTCGGCCCATATACTCTGTGACTCGATGACCGTTCCGACACAGCTCGATCGTGGGACGGACGAGCTCGGCCCACGGCAAGCGGCCATATTCCCGATATAATTCGCCGTACCTGAAATTTTTTGTCATTTTAAAACGAGATTCCCAATCTGTTAGAACACTTAGAACCCTGTTAGAACTATTCGTCTATTAATTATTTCAACACCAATAATATCTACACCTCGTGGTATCGTGCGTAGGTTGCCATGCTTGAAGAACACCTAAAGGTGCCATTGCTCTGATGGATGACAAATAATTCGTTAAATGCATTCTTTCTCCCACAGGAGACATATACAATTATACATGTACTGTTAGGCTTGTTGGACTTTGATGCGAAAAGGTTGATGAGTACTTACCAATGTACTTACCAAGGTACATAAAACCCACAAAGGTGGGGTATCAGCAAGAAACCTAATTTATAGGATCTAAGTATATGCTTAGGAAAACTGTGCATTATCTACTGCTAGACTTTGGAATAGTTTTCAAGAATACTTACGAAAAGCATAGGTAGTCGTCGCGCCTATATATTTTATCCTATTAAGGGCTGATTTTTCAAATCTCAGTTAAAAGTATCCGTTAGTTAAAATTATTACCATCCTTATCTCAGGTCATCAGACAGAAAAGGATAGAGCTAACATTTAATTGACAGATGCCGTTAACTGGAGATTGAAAAACCAGTCCTTATTCAATCAGTAATATTAATATGACAATAAAATGTCTTCGTCTCAATTGGACTTAAGGTAGGTCCTAAATTGTCCTAAACAAACGACAAATGAGATGAGACAGTTCAAGGTCTGGTCGTAAATGTCGAACAACATCAATCTATTTATTCTAATTTGAATCGGTGTGTGCAGCGGATATAAACCGGTTTTACTGACACACCTAAACGTATTTATAGGTATCCCCATCTTATGCATAGGTACCTATTCAAATTTTTCGTTTCTTTGCTAAATAAATATACGGCTGTTGGAGCTGCTAAGTTATGGGACCAGACTTGTGAGAGCATTAGGTATAATAAATTGATAATAATACTTATAGTAAACAATGGGGATTGCATCATCTTGCAAGTTGCGACTGCGATAGATACCTAATATATGCAATACTTATATGATTTAAAAACACGTTGAATGGTAAATTTGACCAGCAGCATTGATTTATACACCTTTAAGCAATTAATTTGCCGATTCTTTGTACCCGATTTAGGATTGAAAATTTCCGGATTAAATCCAGATTCTTTCCAAACAGCTCGTTTTTTCGGATTTTTTTCGAATAAATCAATGAAAGTTTCCACTATAATTTTCAACTCTAAACCAATGCAAATTAGATCTAATTTTCACTTTTACAAGGATAACGCGATGTCATCGAGGAAAAGTCAATTGAAATAGATGGCAAGGAGTGACAGTGACAGTGACATTGATTATTTCTGTAAAAACCCGAAAAAAACGAAAAAAAAAAACAAAATTTTCATATATTCCCGAAAAAAACCATTTGATTTATTCCGACATTTTCAACGCTAATCCGAATAACAATAGGTAAGACCCGTTTGTCTTTAAAATATGAACAATAGGTACAATTTACAATATTTTGATTCTTTAGATATGTAATCTAGGTATAAAACTCCATACTTTAGCGATAGACCGGTCGGGCAGCTGGTAGGTTGCCCCGGGAACTCGACGACCTATCTATCTAGACCGGATTAGAACAGTTTTACTGAAGGCCTACTGTGGACCGCGATCGTGGCTTGGCTCTCTCGCGCTTGTGTTTAAAATCGTGACATACGTAAATGTGACAGGGTGCAACCGCTGCGTGATCTCGTCTGAAAGCCGCCACCGAGAACCATGCATTGTACGTCCAGACCCTCGCAGAAGAGCATACGGTTACGGATTGCTAAGATCATAAATGAGCATAGATCATAAACCACAGATTTAGATATTCAGTAGATGAAGTAAATTAAGTAAATAGCACCATTTGTATTGTATGGGAACCAAGCGTGCCGACTTTTTAGCTGTCACTCAGACATCACGGTTGGCATTTAGTGATGGGAAATCCTAAACGATTCAAAGACACCAATGCCCCTCCACCCGCAACAATGCAGCCGTCTCTCTCGTATACATACATTTTGTATCTGTGGGCTCGCTCGCTCACTATTATATTTATTGTAGAACGAACAACAATAGTCGCTAAATTTGACGGACGAATGAGAAATGGGCTGTACTACGAAGTCGAAGCGATACGCGAGAGTATCGCTAGTCTCATATTCATCATCTCTTTAACACACAGGTCGATCAAACGCTTAAAGCAATGCAATGTAAACGTCGTTTTGTAACGTAATTCTATAGTTACTTAGGTACACCCTTGGACGCATAAATAAAAATACGGAAAAAAATATTAAAAATGAATTCACGCACAATATTATTTAAAAATTACTTACGTGTGATGGGAAATATGTTTTTGTTTTTGTGCGCTGGAAATATTTGGGCTGGTGCAGTTAATTATCATGCAATGAGGCATTTTGTATTTTTTTTCTTACGTGCGGCTGCAACAGCTGACGTAGGTATGTGGACTGTCATTAGAAATGGCCATCTCAGTAGCTGCTATTGAGTTCGGACACGCGAAGTAGATACATTTGCTTCTTCTAGTGTATATTTATTTCTGGGTCATAAACACTCACCCTCTCAATTCTCCCGGCACGGCGATAGCGAGTCCGCCGACGGTGGATGACGCGTTGTCGAACATATGCAGCGTGGAGGCGAGCGGCGCTCGCTCGCGAGCGTTCACCACGCGTACTCGCCGCGTGCTCGCGTCGTACACCGTGGCCAGGAAGCCACCGCCGAGGCCCATGCATTGTGCGCAGCCCAGACCCTCGCAGAAGAGCGTGGCGATTGCTGCGTCGACTGCGCTCCCGTTCTTCTCAAGTATCGAGCTGGAGGAACAAATTATATAGATTTTCTTTGAGTTATACGTAGGTTGTACGTGCCGTGTGGTGACGGCAGTAAGAATACATTTGTCACCACCCCAACTCCTCCTGCGGGTGTCGTAAGAGTCGACTAAGGGATTGAAGTGTCACTGACCATTTTACAAGATTGATGATGGGCAGCAGCGTCATCATAGTGGACACATTACTGCGATCGCCAATCCGCTTGCCCAGCGTGGCGATTATGGGCATTTACCTCCTAATGCGTCTATACGCATAGTTAATAGGAGAGGCCTAAGTCCAGCAGTGGACTAACATAGGCTGATGATGATGATGATACGTAGGAGATTGTAGGCCGCGTGGTGACAGCATCAGCAGTAAGAATATGTTTATCACCACCACAACCTCTTTCAGTGGGTGTCGTAAGAGTCGACTATGGGATTGAAGTTTTACTGACCATAATCATAATGGATACATTGCCGCGATCGCCAACTACGGGCATTACTTCCTAATAAAGCATCCATTCTTATAAGTAATAGATGCCAGGCAGTGGAGTGTAGGCTGATGATGTAATGTGATACGTAGGAATTTTGGGTTGGGGTACTATTTTTTGCAATATTTTCCGCCTATATCTTCCTATTAGCATACCTATACCTTTCATAGCACAACAAGTACACGTATTATTTCTGACATCATTTAAATACTGATTGATGAAAATGCATTATCAAAAATTTCTTTTGGATTAAATATTCCGGCACCACGTAATTACTGGATAATAATCTTATCAGCTCCGTGAGGCGTGATGTATGGGATTAACATTATAGAACCGGTGATAGCTTCTTATATCTTGTTTTTAACATTCACAATTGAAAATACTTAATGTGGATATCTAATGTGGATATTTGAACAGTTTATCTTATCAAATTTAACCAATTATTTATTTTACAAAATAATCTTACAATCACTGGAATCACTTTAAAGATGACCGATAGAAGATCAGACATAGTAGCAGTTTTAAACAGATAGAGTTGCCCTTTGCAGTACCTACCTTCTTGTTTTGTTTGTAAGATTGACCTGATTTATAGATGTCTGGCCTGTCCAGGTATTGTACCTACATAGTAATATGTGGATGACCGTCATTTGCCTGGGAGTCGGCGGGAGACAATCAGCGTCCTACCTATAGAACACTGTGTTAGCGTAGAAGGAACACAAGGTAAAATATCACACACCGTCCGATAGTAATAGCAGTGCTACTATCAGTAATATCAGCCCTCGAAACGAAACCCATTCACGGCGACGGTAGTGTGCGCGAACCGTGTCACCCTGACTTCGGTACTTGGCACGAAGTCAGCGTCCTATAGAACATTGATAGCACAGAAGGAAATCAAGTTACTATATCAAACATACCGTCCGATAATAGCGCATTCGTACCCATTGACGGCGACGGTGCTGCGCGCGAACTATATAACCGTCATTTGCCAGGGAGTCGGCGACAGACAGTCAGCGTCCTATAGAACACTGTGTTAGCATATAACGAAATCAAGTTACAATATCAAACATACCGTCCGATAGTAGCGCAGTCGAACCCATTGGCAGCGACGGTGGCGCGCGCGAACCGTGTGACCGTCATTTGCCAGGTAGTGGGCGGCAGACAGCCAACGTCCTATAGAACACTGTGTTAGCGTAAAAGGAATTCAAAACATAATTATTAAACATACCGTCAGAAAGTAACGCACTCGAACTGATTGTCACTTGGCAGAGAGTCAGTGTCCTACAGAACAATGTTAGCGATGTAGGAAATCAAAGTACAACATCAAACACACCGATGTATAGTGTCACACGCACCGTCCGATTGTAGCGCACTTGAACCCATTGGCGGCGACGGTGGTGCACGAACCTTGCGACCGTCACCTGCCACGGAATCAGCGACAGACAGTCAGCGTTCTAGAAGGAAATCAAGCTACAATATGAAACGCACCGTCCGATAGTAGCGCACTCGAACCCATTGGCGGCGACGGTGGCGCGCGCGAAACAGTGTGACCGTCACTTTCCACGGAATCGGTGGCCGACAGTCAGCGTCCTATAAAGCTCTATAAGTCCTACGAGTATATTGTTAGCATAGAAGGAAATCAAGTTACCTCTTTCGGTGACACTACGTCGACAGGCGGGGTCCTTGTATGGGTAACTACGCTTAACTCTCACACTGTCAGCGAAAGTGTTACAATGTGAAACATACCGTCCGATAGTAGCGCACTCGAACCCATTAGCGGCGACGGTGGCGCGCGAACCTTGTGACCGTCACCGGCCACGGAATCAGCGACAGACAGTCAGCGTTCTAGAAGGAAATCAAGCTACAATATGAAATACACCGTCCGATAGTAGCGCACTCGAACCCATTGGCGGCGACGGTGGCGCGCGCGAACCGAGTGATCGTCACTTGTCACGGCGGTAGACAGTCAGCGTCCTATAGAGCACTGCGTTAGCATAGAAGGAAATCAAGTTACAATGTGAAACATACCGTCCGATAGTAGCGCACTCGAACCCATTGACGGCGACGGTGGCGCGCGCGAACCAAGTAACCGTCACTTGTCACGGCGGTAGACAGTCAGCGTCCTATAGAGCACTGCGTTAGCATAGAAGGAAATCAAGCTACAATATGAACACACCGTCCGATAGTAGCGCACTCGAACCCATTGGCGGCGACGGTGGCAAGCGAACCTTGTGACCGTCACCTACGGAATCAGCGACAGACAGTCAGCGTTCTAGAAGGAAATCAAGCTACAATATGAAACACACCGTCCGATAGTAGCGCACTCGAACCCATTGGCGGCGACGGTGGCGCGCGCGACCTTCGACGACTGGGAACATTCACTTGTCACGGCGGCGTCTGCCGCAGTCAGCGTCCTATAGAATATCAAACACACCGTCCAATAGTAGCGCACTAGAACCGACAGTGGCACGCGCGAACCGCGTAACCGTCACCTGCCACGGAATCAGCGACAGACAGTGTTCTAGAAGGAAATTAAGCTACAATATGAAACACACCGTCCGATAGTAGCGCATTCGAACCCATTGGCGGCGACGGTGGCGCGCTCGAACCGCGTGACCGTCACTTGCCACGGAATCAGTGTTCTAGAAGGAAATCAAGCTACAATATGAAACGCACCGTCCGATAGTAGCGCACTCGAACCCATTGGCGGCGACGGTGGCGCGCGCGAACCAAGTAACCGTAACTTGTCACGGCGGTAGACAGTCAGCGTCCTATAGAGCACTGCGTTAGCATAGAAGGAAATCAAGTTACAATATGAACGCACCGTCCGATAGTAGCGCACTCGAACCCATTGGCGGCGACGGTGGCAAGCGAACCTTGTGACCGTCACCTACGGAATCAGCGACAGACAGTCAGCGTTCTAGAAGGAAATCAAGTTACAATGTGAAACATACCGTCCGATAGTAGCGCACTCGAACCCATTGGCGGCAACGGTGGCGCGCGAACCTTGTGACCGTCACCTGCCACGGAATCAGCGACAGACAGTCAGCGTTCTAGAAGGAACTCAAGTTACAATATGAAACGCACCGTCCGATAGTAGCGCACTCGAACCCATTGGCGGCGACTGTGGCGCGCGAGCCTTGTGACCTTCACCTGCCACGGAATCAGCGACAGACAGACAGCGTTCTAGAAGGAAATCAAGTTACCTCTTTCGGTGACACTACGTCGACAGGCCTTGTATGGTTAGCTACGCTTAACTCTCACACTGTCAGCGAAAGTGTTACAATGTGAAACATACCGTCCGATAGTAGCGCACTCGAACCCATTGGCGGCGACGGTGGCGCGCGCGAACCGTGCGTGGCCGCCGTCCCTGGTCCACGGCTGCACCACCAGCACGGCCACCAGCGCGGCGACGACCACCGCCGCGAACACGACGCCAATCCAACAGCGCGGCCTTCGACGACTGGGAACATTCACTTGTCACGGCGGCGTCTGCCGCAGTCAGCGTCCTATAGAATATCAAACACACCGTCCAATAGTAGAGCACTCGAAACGACAGTGGCGCGCGCGAACCGCGTAACCGTCACCTGCCACGGAATCAGCGACAGACATGACTGTCTGTCGCTGACGCGTTCTAGAAGATAATCAAGGTACAATATGAAACATACCGTCCGATAGTAGCGCACTCGAACCCATTGGCGGCGACGGTGGCGCGTGCGAACCGCGTGACCGTCACTTGCCACGGAATCAGCGTTCTAGAAGGAAATCAAGCTACAATATGAAACGTACCGTCCGATAGTAGCGCACTCGAACCCATTGGCGGCGACGGTGGCGCGCCAGACCTGTGTGACCGTCACTTGTCACGATGGCAGACAGTCAGCGTCCTATAGAATATAAAACATACCGTCCGATAGTAGCGCACTCGAACCCATTGGCGGCGACGGTGGCGCGCGCGAAACAGTGTGACCGTCACTTTCCACGGAATCGGTGGCCGACAGTCAGCGTCCTATAAAGCTCTATAAGTCCTACGAGTATATTGTTAGCATAGAAGGAAATCATCAAGTTACCTCTTTCGGTGACACTACGTCGACAGGCGGGGTCCTTGTATGGTTAGCTACGCTTAACTCTCACACTGTCAGCGAAAGTGTTACAATGTGAAACATACCGTCCGATAGTAGCGCACTCGAACCCATTGGCGGCGACGGTGGCGCGCGAACCTTGCAACCGTCACCTGCCACGGAATCAGCGACAGACAGTCAGCGTTCTACAATATGAAACATACCGTCCGATAGTAGCGCACTCGAACCCTTCAGCGGCGACGGTGGCGTGCGAACCTTGTGACCGTGACCGGCCACGGAATCAGCGACAGTCAGCGTTCTACAATATGAAACATACCGTCCGATAGTAGCGCACTCGAACCCTTCAGCGGCGACGGTGGCGTGCGAACCTTGTGACCGTCCCCTGCTACGGAATCAGCGACAGACAGTCAGCGTTCTACAATATGAAACATACCGTCCGATAGTAGCGCACTCGAACCCATTGGCGGCGACGGTGGCGCGCGAATCTTGTGACCGTCACCGGCCACGGAATCAGCGACAGACAGTCAGCGTTCTACAATATGAAACATACCGTCCGATAGTAGCGCACTCGAACCCATTGGCGGCGACGGTGGCGCGCGCGAACCGTGCGTGGCCGCCGTCCCTGGTCCACGGCTGCACCACTAGCACGGCCACCAGCGCGGCGACGACCACCGCCGCGAACACGACGCCAATCCAACAGCGCGGCCTTCGACAACTGGGGATATGTCAAACTCGTTAATGGGGCACAAATACTAACCATATCCATAAACCGGGGATCGGATACCGGTTTTTGTCTCCATACAAAAGAACCGTTCAAATAATTGTTATTCTTCGTTCTTCGGTACCTATATAAATTCTTTGTCCATTGAGTAATTCAAAAACATGATGTTGTTCATGCCATAAAATATTGAGTACTACGTAAAGAGTGTAAAACATTTTAAAGCAATAGGTATATTGAGCTATTTCGAGGTTTTGCAAATAAACCGGTTTCGATCCCTGCCATGAACATCTATTAACTTAGCAAGCCGATATGAATTGTTTTTCCCTTCAGGTCTTATTCAGTAAACCTATTTATCGGCTTGCTAATTTAGAACACGTTTTGTTTATAAAGGGGCAAATATAATATAAAGTATATACTGTACATGGGTGGATCAACTATTTCTTATTGTTATTATTTCATTCATCATCATCTAGTGCCCAAAGGTTGCATAGTTTGCTAGAAAATATCATCCAGCGCGCTCTATTAACGTGATAAGTGGTGAAATCATGAAAAGGTTATGTTACTTACTTTCAGAAATTCAATGTTTTAAGACATTAAACTTTTTCTTTTCATGATTTTAAGTAGCAGGGGAGTACGTAATCATAATAGCAACGAGTGACAAGAAAAAGTGATAGGTGTGACATTTTAGTGAAGGTTGTGAAGACTGCCGCCAACACTGTCATCACTCATCACCTACACATAGGGTGTCTAGCCTAGGTAAAGATTGTATAAAGGAACGCTAAAATATATCATAATCATAAATCATAATGTACCTAATGAATAATTACCTCGTTTCTTCAAGGAAGCAAGATTTTTTAAGCATATTGAAATTATTGAATGAAATATTGAAGGAAGCCTAACAAATTGCCAGTACCTAGTAATACACATCGTCGACGATACTCGATAGAGCGTCAACCTACTCACGCGAGTCTAATCTAATGGAGTTCCAACGTAACAATTATTAGGATTGGTCATGGTCATGGGATCCGATAAATCTTTGGTAATCCTCGGTACAGGCTCTTATGGGTAAGATTTGGACGGCACCGGTTTGATTGTTCAATTTAGGAAATATTTAATATATTAATGCTAAAAATATTCAATATATCCTATACCTATTTGAATACTCTTTTTTGAAATCAGTCCGTTTTCATAAGGCCCGCCATACTATTTTCTTTAAATCTTATTTCGAACCTTGCTATGTAAGAAATAATGGTGAATTTCGTTTGTTCGTAAAATCAATCAAACAAAGGAAACACGACTTTATTAAGTTTATGTAACGTTTAAATTTCATTGAAGTGAAATGTACATTGGGCTTTACAAGGGTATAAAAAGTAACACCAGTACCAGACCCGTATTATTTGACCGCAAGTGTATAATAATTTTCTATTTATTTACTTTATGTAGGTATCTACCTATTGTACCTAAATCTCTAAAAAGCCATACTTTTTTCTTGACGATTCTTTACGAGCGAGCACGGAACAAAAAGCAACGGAGGTCAAGGAAATATAAATTGCAAGTTTACCTGTTTAAAATCATGTTTAACAATTACTCGTAACTTCAATTAATTCACAAACATTAAAGTAACGATTTGTTGCACTAAAACACTGACAGACAGATATTAACTTAAACCGCAAGCGTGAATATATTAAATACAAATTAAAAACTTGATGATACACATATTTGTATGGGAAATGCCTAAAGGTACAAAAATACGAGATTCCGGTCGAGCACGTGACTTGAAACTGGCAGTATGTCTTATAAGAAGCTGCTTTTATTTTTCTTTACAAGCTGACTAAGGTAAGTGCGTCAAGTATAGGGTTTTCCTACATATATCGATACACTCACTACTCATAGAGGTTGATATCGACTATGTCTAAGCTGAACGTAATGGTTTTGTCCAATAATATTCATTACCTTGATGTAATTAATAATATTTATGTCATTGTGACGTTAAGGTATAGGTAGATTAGGTAGCTAATTTTCGAACTGATTCATAAATCACGCTGTTTACTCTAACCTTTAGTCATAGCTTTGTAGGTAGGTAATACCTAGTTATGCATGTTTTATTATAAATAAATAAATATCTTGGGACAACATACACAAATCGACCTAGTCCCACGGTAAGCTCAATTAAGGCTTGTGACATGGTACCAAACGACGATATAAATAATAAATAGATACATAATATTTAGTAGAATACTTAAATACATAGACAGCCAATGACCAATGAACAAATATTTGTGATATCTGTCGTGTATTTTATTATACACGAATAATGCAAATATTTCCTAAAGGCTGAATCAACTTTTTTCGGTCAGTTATTGCCATGGTTACGGTCTCCTGAGGAACCCTGATTAAATGCAAAATTATGTTACTTAAATTATGAAAAATTCACGGTAGTCAAAACGTTCAGCAGATGTAGGGACGCTTGTGTAAATAACCTTTGTCAGCCTCTGTAACCTAGTTGGTAGTGACCCCCTACGAAGCCTGTGGGTTCGAATCCCGGCGAGAGCATTGTTTGTGTATTTATTTATCACACATTTTTGTTCCTTGACCGTGGATGCCTTTGTACTTAAGTATCTATCTATTATATAATTACGAGCCCCGATGTATACGTTCTCGTCCAGTTAGACAGTTTTTCGAGATTATCCCGTTCATCCGGGGGAAAAGGTTTAGAGACAAAACCTTCACTATTCAATAGTAGTACTAAAGTAGTTTCTTTGAGTATAAAATATTTGGACTTAATAAATCAGAATATAAAAAAAAAACTATTTTACGAGAGGTATTTTTTTAAATTTTTTCCACAATTTTTTATTTTGTAAATAATCAATGAATATAAAGAACGCCATTAATATTAAAGACGACATGGTACACCTGATGCACTGCGAATTTTGCGTCAAGCTTATAAGCGCGGAATTACGGTGGTGAACGAAAATATAATTTAGACACTGGTTTGTTAAAATCGATTTATTAAACAACAAAAGCGTACTTCAGATTGTTGTGTCTCTTGAAATGTAATACATTAACCATGACTAACGTTCATACAATTTATCATTAGCATAATGTGATCATTTTTAAAATATTCAAAAATTTGTAAAAATTGTTTCGAACTAGACGAACTCCACTGCATCGGGGCTCGTATATCATTGCTTGGTACCTAGATCATAAGCCTTAAGCCTTGAGCTTACCGTGGGACTAACTCGATTTGTATAAGATGTCCCAAGATAGTTATTTATTTGTTTATATGTAACCTTGCGTTACTTGAGCAGAAATAGGTAGTCATTTTAGTGGCGATGGAAAAAATCCATTCACTAGTGAATTCGAACTGCACATCATATATTATGCAGCGGAATGTCATATATATTTTCATCACACTTGCTGCCTAAGCGCGCCATTGTTCTCGCGCGCAGCGGGAGTAATAGAAAAGTGAAATTCCCTAGGGAGTAATAGAAATGTCAGTACGTCATTTAATAATGTTATGTCTTAAAACTTATTTTTTTGTCGGCAAGTGTGATGAAAAACATTGTATGCATCACGGTCGGTAAGCGGAATACTAACTCGAGTCATAAAAGCCCTCCGCCTAACGGCGTCGGGCTTCTAACACTCTCGTTAGTGATTCCGTACTTACCTCCCTTGATACACAATGTACTGATACTAAAGAAATTTAAAAAAGGCAAGTGCGCTCAGTGTTACATCTTTGAACTCAATCGAAATAAATGAGCCATGCGAGGGATCAAAAAACTAAGTACCTACTATTTTCACCTAGAAATCTCACTTACGTTTACTATAATTTGAAGATTTAGCAAGAGCGGGGTAAGATATTCAAGTTTTGAACTGCATTTCCTTGGATGTACACTAATAACAGCAAATTTTGCTTAATATGCTTGTTCAAAGGTTTATTGACATTTACCAAAATTATAATTAGACGAAAGAGCTGTCAAATTAAATAGCAATTATTGACAGGAAACAGGTTATAATGTCTTGCCGGCCTGCTATTGTAAATTGTTTAAAGATGAGGTCGTCTACGCAAGTACCAAGGTACATACATAAAGTTACATATAGGACAAGTAATACACCTATGAAATTAAATTAATGTTTTTATTTCGGAAAATGGATCCACATTATGTTAGTAAAACTTACTCTAACTTTTAAAAACTATCGTAGTGAAAAATATAATTCTAATTTGGCATGACCTGTACTGTTCGTCAGCAGAAAACAAAAAAAAACCGGCCAAGAGCATGTCGGGTAAGATTAGTGTAGGGTTCCGTAGTTATTCAAAAACGGGTGGTCCGATTATGTTTGAAATAGTTTGAAGTATTATATAAGCTATTAACGATTTTTTCTTATTTTTTTGGACCTACGGATAAAAGTTAGAGGGGGGGGGGGACACGATTTTTTTTTCATCTAGAGCGCTTTTCTTCGAAAATACTAACTTAAAAAAAAACTTTCTTTTGAGACTCTTGACAGATTAGACAGACGGACATGGCGAAACTATAAGGGTTCCTAGTACGGAACCCTAAAAATTATATCTAGTAGTAAAACAACGGCGAAGGGGCAATAGTCTAATAAATATCATACCATAATTATCCTTGTACCTGGACGCCTATCTTCGCTTGAGACTAAGCCGATACCTATCTAGAAGATTAGCTACCGATAATAAATAAATAATACTTTGCAATTACAGTAAAACCCAGTTAATACGATTCTATACGGACTAGACCAAACAAACGCGTCTTAAGTGGAAAGAAGAATTTGCAATACCTACTTATATTTTGCGTGATTTTTTTCGAGATACAGTTTAATATGAAGTATGATATTTCGAGTCTTATCTATTGAAGTCACGTATTTAGAAGGTTTATTTAGAATGAAAAAAATTGTTCAGGATTGTGTAAAATAGTTTATATTAGTAATCCTGTTATAATAGAAAGCTTTTCAGTCGTACGAGTCAATAAGTAAGCCAGCAGCGTTGGCTTATGAGTTCATTATAGTTGAGTTGCGAACTCGACGTAAATGTATATGATTATAATTTAGTGTACGTAATCATAACTCGAACATTACAGTCGACGAGTTGAAAAAAAAATAATGCTGTACGTCAATGCAAATGAGCATTTCTCAAAAAGCTTGTACATTTGAATCACGTCTTAAGTTTTGATAAAAATTGGTGGGCTGCTGGTAGAGTCAATGATGCCAAGCAAGATCCACTACATTTCCCAAAAGGTTTCAAAATGTTTATATGAAACATTCCTTTTTTGTTACCGAAAACATATAGGAATCTGGTAACAAAAAAGGAAACCTCCATACAAACTTCCTGGAATATTTTGGGATATGTGGTGGGGGTGGATCTTGCTGAGCATCATTGACTCTACCAGCCTAACAATTTTTATCAAAATCGAAGACGTGATCCAAATGTATAAACTTTTTGAGAATTGCACAAATAGTGTTATAAAATGTACATTAAATGAGTTCGTAAATTGTTTCAAACATGAAAAACACATGGAAAATAAGTACCCATGTTTAATAGGGTGGATCCAAATTTTCACTTGTAATATTCGTAAAATTCTGCTCAGGAATCAATAGTTCATACTCATGGTTCGTAGTATCCACTGCGAATCTAATAAAATATTTGACCATTATCTTGTTTATCTTGGCCAGTGGCTTATAAACCACGAAATTTTGTCAGCGTACAATTTTACAAAAATGTACCTATTAATTCTTATACGGAATTTTGTAGAATTGTATGTACGCTTGCAAGTTTTGTGGGATAGGCCACAGCGCTAAATAGCAAACTATGCGGGAAATCGTATTAAGCGGGTTCTACTTCTATCTACTATAGGTATGCATATTTTACAGCGATAATGCGTACTTCCGTCGATCCAGCAACTCTGGATGACTTGCTGTCTACCTATACATTGTAAATTATATTATAGCACGCGACTTTCTACGTCAGGTCCGATTTTATTACGCTGTTTTGGTTCCACGTCACTTGCTTATCTAAAACATCGGGTAGAGATATTAAAATTAATTATGATTAATTTTCATTCTAATCTGCACACATCGGCTTTTCAGACTATGGACATTTTGAAATGTAAATAACACACTTTTGTTCGTTTTTGTTATCTCGACGACGATATGACTTGGGTAAGACTAATGGTTGATTGCAAAAAAAAAACCACATAAGTAGTAAGGTCTTTAACCCTTTGAATGCCAAGAACCTTTGAATGTCACATTTTGATGTGAGAGCGAAGGCGTTTAAAAGGTTAATGTAAACACAAAACTTAACGTAACTCTTTTATGTTACGAAGTTACCCGTAGAGTTTGTATGGCTAACTTTCGTAGCACAATTGGTACGATCGTGATCTTGTTTTAATAAAGCCCTTACGTTCCAAAAAACATACATATTCGTATGGATAGACCGTAACCGATTAATAATAAGTATGTAGTAGCAGCAGAACATCAAGTACCTACTTTAATAGGTACTTGATATTCTGCTGTTACTTACCTACGTAAACAGAATTCTAACGCGCTACCTTCACATTAAAATTGAATTGTATTAATTGCACTAGGTAATCAGCAACTTTACATTTATTTATTTATTTAAAACTTTATTGCACAAAAGGAAAAAAAAATTACAAAAGGCGGACTTAATGCTATGAAGCATTCTCTACCAGTCAACCTTCGGGCAAAGCAGAGAACATGTAGGCGGTGCAAGAAACAGAACAAAACGGGTAACAGAATTAGAAGTATCTTTTGAAATTTAATATTCTAATTACAAATACTATACACACATAAGGGAATAAAACACATAGGTATTTAAATACATAAACATACATTACATACACATAAGATATCAGATGAAACTTACAATTGAGACACTAAGAACTTGCCATTTAGTACGCAAGTAAGAAAATATTCTTAATTTTGCTTCACGTACCTAGCTAGTGAAAGCGAACACCGGAAAAACCATTGCAGATAAATATTGATTGATGATTTAGGTAATGACAAAATTGATTTATGAACATCAACCTGCAAGTGTGATTACTATAGTATTTAAGTTATAAAATAGTCTTAAGTACCTACTATGGAATTTAAAAATATATGAATAAATTTACTCAAAAAGTGCTCAAAAATATGCCCCATTGCACCTTACCCCATTGGAAAAGTTTCAATATATTTCAGGATTTTTTATATATTCATCACGTAACCTTTTCATTTCAAAACTATACAATTTATATACCTACATAAATTAAATCTAACTAACGTGACCTGTATCTATACTTGACCCTTGTGGCTTGACCGAGGATGCTGTCGGCATTTGTTCGCTGTATTGTATTGCAATGATGAAACGCTTATATTTATTGTATTATATTAGAAGATACATTAAAAAATATGTATCTATATCCTTGTGGATAGACGAAAGCACTAAGCTATACTGCCAGCATTACAGAAGTAATAATATTTTTCATCATGCAGAATTGCAGATGCACTTGACTGTACCTATCTTACTATCTACATTACTTAAATCGTTCAATTTGCTTTACCGTAGGTACATTGTTCCCGAGCATTATTTACTAATATCGGCGGAAGAATTTCTGAGACGTGACACAAGCATAAATACCTACGTAAAATAACTTGTTGTAGTAAGTATACTAAGTAAATAGGTACTCTATTGTTTGATGCCAAAGAAAAACTACTAAGTTAAAGTATCTTATTGGTGGGGCCCTTACGGATATACTTCGACCCATTGGGATCTGTTGGGATCCCAGTTGAAGTAAGGTCAATACAAAGGCCTCTAGCCCACACGACAGTCACGACACCTAAAATAAACGACAGGTATACAGGTAAATATTATTTAAAGAATGTTATAATTTTTGTAGTATTTTTGTTCCTGTATCAAATCCATGTTTTGATGAAGTAAATCTTCCTATAGCGAACGGTTCTACCACGTATTTTATTTAACTGTAAACAATTATATTCCTAACAGTGTTTATAAATAATGTTTTCCAGTAAATGAATATTGATTATGTGAGGCGTTGTTTATAAACACTTTATTAACCAAATTGTTTGTTTTGCTACCTATATTTGAAGCAAGTTACCGGCGTAGCCTTTACCTATAGCCTATACCTAGTCTGACCAAGAATTCCTTTCAGTAGAAAAAGGCGCCCATAGAAAATTTGAATATGGTGCCTTTTTAGGGTCCCGTATTAAACAAGGAACCTTTATAGTTTCGCCATGTCCGTCTGTCCGACTGTCTGTCCGCAGCATAGCTCAGTGGCCGTAAGTATTAGAAATTTCCAATTTGGTACAGGTATACATATTAATCAAGTCTACAAAGTGGTAGAATAAAAAGTAGAAAAAATATTCTTTTTTAGATTACTTCCCCAACAGGTGAAGTGGGGATGATTTTTTGTTTGCTCCTAATCCTATATCTATAGGGCGTATCTTTGAATAGGTCTTTGAAAGAATAAGAGTCATAGAAGAAAGTTTTCTTCTTTAGTAAAGTTCTTAACCCTTTAACGGGCAAGACTCGAAAAAATCGTGTGTTCAAGCTTCAACGCCATTATATAGTACAGTCAAGTGCAAAAATAAGTATCGAAAGAATCCGTTCATAAATATGTTACGACGTTCTTATTACACAGGATTAGAGTGCACTGGAACATATTTTTGAACGTTTTTGTATACCCCTTATTTTGTCTTCGACTGTACGAAAAATTCTGAACAAGAAAAAAATACAAAAATATAGTGCTTTAGGGTGGTCGCTTTTGAGACCGGTGCCCTATAAAGGGACCGCTCCAGAAGAAAAAAAGTATAGTGCGACATTAACAAAAATATGGAATGATGTTTATTTTGATTAGGAAAAAGCAGGTAGATTCCAGTGTAAAGATATTTATCTTTTATCAAAATAATCCGCACATAAAACGATAATCTTGTTACACGGGAATAAAGTTCATCGGACATATTTATGAGAATGTTGATGCAAGATGCACCCATATGCCCTTAAACAAATCACCACATTTTTTGCATACCTACCCTTTATGACTAAACAATACCTATTATAGTATTATTTACATTGAACATTTCTATAATGAAAATATCCTTCATAAACGCACGAATTACGTGCCAGGTAATAAGCTAATCATCATAGAAAATACCCCGCCACAATTTTCTTTATTACCTACTTATCAAAGGAATTACGATAACGTAATTCAAGTCACAGCACGTGCGAGAACCACTTTGTATTTCATTGTTCGATGTAAGTAGACCGATAATCCCTGTATGTTCCTCTTTCTATCAACCTCTTCTAAACAGCCTTGGATCAGGTGGCTTATGATCAATGCTCGGCGGGGTGAGCTGTTTTCATACTAAATGACATGTATCACGTGACATTTAATAGGAAAACAGCTCACCCCCGCCGAGCATTGCTTACGGTGGTCCTGGTTTATCCATTTATCGTGCTACGCGTCACTTTTGAACTTGCACATGCACTCGTTAGAACGTGACGGCAACTCCGATAAACGATTAAACCCCGGTACCACCATAAGCCTAAAACTAAAAGAAACAAGGTATCCCGGAGCATGCGGATATTATCAACATAACAAATTAAAATAAAAAAAACCGTCTTCAACCGATTTCCACAAGATCCCATCATGACACCTCGGCTTGGTGCCAACGGGACCATTTCGGTTTATTTATTTTTCGTTACGTTGGTGTCATTACAAAACCATTCAACCCAGGAAAAATTCCGTAGACAAAAATAATTCCAAAACCAAAACCCTCACCAGGGCTTTCAGGAAAAAGGCGTCCTCGAACGCATTGGCGTTGACTAGGAACCAATTGCGCAATCTGGTAAGGATGCTGTCGGGCATTACTACCTAAATAACCATAAGCACACGGTGGGGAAACGTGACAGTGGTCGAAGTGGACTCTACTTGTGACAACAACCCCCCTACCCCTTCCCCCTTATGTGCTCCCGCAACCTGATCTTACGAAGATACATATCAGGATGATAATGTCTCGCGACTACTCTCGAGATTAAAAAGGACGAGTAATGATGTTTGAATTTGTAGCTGTCGTAGGCGGCGATCGACTCGGGAGCCCATAGCCCCTTATCTTATCTAAACAACTGCATTTGGAGGTGCGTCCAGAGCCCAGCCAGACCCACTGAATGTAACCATGACTTGAAGCATTAGATTAAATACGTGCAAATATTCATGTAATGTAATTTATTTCCGCATAAATCTTAAGCAAATATTTAAAAAGAGACAAACAGTGATTACATGTTGCCTATAGCTTGCCAAGATATAGGATAATATAATAATAATAATATAATAATCAAACTTCTGGCTAAAATGGTTTCGATGCTCGCACTCACGATTGGCAACGCAATTCCAACAAGCCCTCGAGCTCGGTTCCCTGCCACCTTCCTTAACAACTGGTGTAACCTTCCTGCTCTACAAGTCCGGTAGTACCACGGAAGCGAAGAACTACCGACCCATCACGTGCTTGCCCACACTGTACAAGCTCCTTACATCCATTTTGAGAGTAAAAATTAACACGCACATTGTTTCGAACAATGTTTTGGCTCCTGCTCAAAATGGATGTAGGGTTGGGTCCCGTGGTACTAAAGAGCTCCTCCTCATCGACATGACCATTTGCCAGCAAGTCCGGCGTAACAAAGGGGCCCTCTCCGCCGCTTGGATTGACTACAAGAAGGCCTATGATTCGGTGCCTCATTCATGGTTGGAAAGGGTCTTGGAGCTGTATAAAGTTAATGCAACTTTAAGATCCTTTCTCGGCGCGTGTATGAGGCAGTGGACCACAGTCCTTCGTCAACCAGGAGGCGGGGATGGCCCCTCTGGCCCGCAGGACTTCATAAGGATCGAGCGAGGAATATTCCAGGGTGACAGTCTGAGTCCCTTGTGGTTCTGCCTAGCTCTGAATCCCCTCAGTACCCTGCTGAAGGATTCGGGACTAGGTTGCCGGCTTCGGAGAGAGGGTGAAGTCATTTCTCACCTTCTGTACATGGATGATCTCAAATTATTTGCGCCAAATAGCCAAGACTTGTTGGAACTACTGCGAACCACAGAAGTTTTCAGTAGTGCCATCAATATGGAATTTGGTGTCGATAAGTGTGCGGTTATGCATGTGCAGCGGGGGAAAGTAGTAAATTCAACAAATTTACAGCTTTCTGAGACAATGTCGTTCAGATCTATCTCGGAAGCAGAAACCTATAAATACCTTGGTATGTCACAGTCTTTGGGTATTGAAGATATGGGAATTAGACAGGCGGTGAAGGAGCGCTTTTTCAGCCGGCTCACAAAAGTACTTAACAGTCTTTTGTCAGGAGGCAACAAAGTGCGCGCCTTCAACGCCTGGGTAATACCCATACTCACATACTCCTTTGGCATACTAAGGTGGACTCAGACGGAGCTGGACGCCCTGGATCGAAGGGTCCGTTCACTGCTTACCACACATCGAATGCTACACCCGCGCTCATCAGTTATGAGATTGTACATCCCGCGGAGGTGTGGGGGCCGCGGCTTCCTAAATGCCAAAAACCTCCACAACCGCGAGGTGTACAATCTTAGAAACTATTTTCTTAGCAATGAGTGCGGGATGCATCGTGATGTGGTGGCAGTAGACCGGAACCTCACGCCGCTCTCCTTGGCAAAAGAGAACTGGCGCAGACCTGTGGTACTAAGCACCGAGGACCGCAGGGCGGTATGGAAGGGCAAGGAGCTACACGGGCGGTTCTACAAGGCCCTCACGGGACCTGACGTAGATCTGCTCGCGTCGGTGGACTGGCTACGATTCGGGGACCTCTTCGGAGAAACCGAGGGTTTTGCCTGTGCAATTGCTGACGAGGTTATCATGACGAATAACTACCGGAAATATATCCTGAAGGACGGTACGGTCGACATTTGTCGGGCATGCCGCCGTCCCGGTGAGTCACTCAGGCATATTATTTCCGGTTGTTCTCAGATTGCTAACACCGAGTACTTGCACAGACACAACCTCGTAGCCAGGATTATACACCAGCAGCTTGCTCTTCAATACGGCCTTGTGGGCTTCGAAGTGCCTTACTATAAGTACACACCTGCGGCAGTTCTCGAAAATGGTCGTGCCACGCTCTATTGGGATCGATCTATCATCACGGACAGGACTATTGTAGCCAATAAGCCTGATATCGTGCTGATAGATCGATCGCAACGCCGGGCAATGCTCATCGACATCACGATCCCCCATGACGAGAACCTCGTGAAGGCCGAGAAGGACAAAGCCAGTAAGTACCTTGACTTGGCTCACGAGGTAACCGACATGTGGGATGTTGATTCGGCGATCATTGTGCCGATAGTTGTTTCTGCGAATGGTCTCATGGCGAAGAGTCTCGATCAACACCTCAAGAGGCTCTCGCTAGGTGGTTGGATCAAGGGTCAGATGCAGAAGGCGGTAATCCTGGACACGGCGCGCATAGTCCGGCGGTTCCTCTCCCTGTAGCCCTACCACCGGCAGCTTGGGCCCGCCCCGTTGCCGGCGGCACCCTAGGTTGGGTTTTTTTTATAGTATGTTTATATGTTTTGTATTGATTTTGTATGTTTTATTGTATTTTATTTTTATAACCATATTATAAAATAACCTGACCTAAGAAGATGTATAAATAAAGAGAATATAATAATCATTTATTTGCCGAAAAAGGGTAGCTTACATATGTTAGTGTAAATATACAATAGTTTCACCTTTTCCAACCGTTGTAAACAGTATGCAAATGTTACAAAACATACATCAGATTTTGAGAAAAACAATTATGGTGACATTTCAACAAACTAGAACGTTATAGTCACTTAATCAGAAACGTATACAAATAACAATTATATTACAAATCAGTATTCATGAAATCTTTTACACTGTAGAAGCAATGATCAATAAGGAATTTTCTTAGGGTATATTTAAATTCTTTGTTTTCGAGTAATTTAATATGGACAGGTAATTTGTTGTATATTTTTATACTCATATTATAAACGTTTCTCTTATAAATATCAGTCATACATCGTGGTTGGTTAAGAAGATTTTTGTATTTCATTCTCGGATTGCCACAACAGATATCAGAACGTTTGACAAAATATTGCGGAAAGTTCTTGACAAAATTACAAATTTTAAAGATATACATACATGCTAAAGGTAAAAGGTTGAGATGCTTAAATAACGGTTTACAACTGTTGCCAATATGGGCACTAGAAATTGCGCGGATACATTTCTTTTGTAATTTGAATACTCTATCAACTTCTACAGAGTTACCCCAAAGTATGAGTCCATAATTGAGAACAGATGAGACGTAGCCATGATATGCTGTTAGAGCTGCTTCATGGGATACTGTCTGTCGAAGTTTTCTTAAGGCGAATACAAAACGATCAAGTCGTTTACATATAGAACTAATATGTTCTTTCCAGTTTAGCGAGGAATCAATATTTAAACCTAAGAATTTAACAGTGTTCGTTTTTTGTAGTGAAATGTCGCTAATATATATATTTAATGGTGGAGGGGTTGAGCCATACGAGTGAAATTGCATATACTGAGTTTTTGTGAGGTTAATTAGAAGATTATTATTCTGTATCCAATCATTCATGCTAGCTAATGCTTCGTTTATTTCAGATTCATAAGTATTCTGACTTTGTCCCCTAACTATGATAGTCGTATCATCCGCGAAGAGTATGGTTTTGGGCTTTGTTACTTTGGGAAGATCATTTATAAAGATTAAAAATAATAATGGACCTAAATTACTTCCCTGTGGTACTCCAGAGAGAACTGTACGAAGCGGTGATCTATATTTAAACTTATGCAATTGGTTATTAACTTCGATAAATTTAGAGATTTCCGTACATTGCTGTCTATTAACAAGATAAGAACAAAGCCAGTTATTTGCTTGACCTCTAATACCATATGCTTCTAATTTTTTGAGGAGTTTACTGTGATCAACTAGGTCAAATGCTTTGGTCATGTCGAGAAATATGGACATTACAGGTAATTTATTACTTATAGATTCAGTTAAATATTTTATGAACTCAAAACATGCCAGCTCTGTATTAAGACCCTTTCGAAATCCATATTGGTCAGGATGTAGGAGGCTATGCTTCTCAATAAAGTTATCCAATCTGATACAAAAGGCTTTTTCTATTATCTTAGACAAAATAGGAACTATGGCGATTGGTCTATAGTTACCAGGGTCATTACGTTCTCCTTTTTTAAATACGGGTTTAACAATAGATACCTTTAATTGCTCTGGGAAGTAGCCTTGACTAAAAGACAGGTTGATTATGTGTGCAAGCGGGTTACATAGAATTGATGCTGTTAGTTTTAACAATTCAGTTGAGGTGTCGTCAATTCCAACTGTTTTGCTGTTGTTTAGCGACATGATAATTTTATAAACTTCCCTGGCATCAACCGGCATCAAAAACATAGTAGATGGGTGGTTTCCAATATAAGTTTTAGCATGAGTGTTAGTACTTGTAGTAGCCGATGAACATTACTTAACTCAATGAAATAATTATTAAATATAGAACAGATATCATCAGGATTATCATAAACTTTGTCAGCCATTTTTAAATACTTTATATCGTTTGAGTTGTCTAAATGTGATACCTGGGAAGCTATTACATTCCAGGTTGCTTTGCACTTATTTTTATTTGTTGATATGTATTTATTATTGTTAATTTGCTGCGATTTTTGTAACCATTTTCTAAGTATTTTACTGTAGTTTTTATAAATTGTTTTATCTTTATCATTTCTATTTCGGAGAAGTATTTGACGCTTGACTTGGCATGACTTGCGAATACCTGTTGATAACCACTTAACCTTATTTTGCCTATTGTTAACTTTGACTTTAATGACAGGTAAGCATAATTCAAAGAATAATTTAAGTAGGTCATAATAGTTATTTATGTGGCTGGCGCATAATAAGAGGCATTAAACATGAGTGTGGTTTTATGAAACGAGCCGTAGGCGAGTTTCATAATAAGATCACACGAGTGTTTAATGCCTAATTATGTACAGTCACATACATAACTTTATCTACATCCATATCATTAGTTTATTTAGAATGACAATTTACCTTTATTTTCGTTGATATCCACTAAGTAATTACCTCTAAATATAAAAATTCAAATCAGTTGAAATCACTCAATTTGAGTAAGGATATCCTACAATAAATATTTATTGAAAAAAAAAACAACAAAAAGAAGTTGACTTCATAATGTTAAAATTAATATCATGACGACGATACTTTAATGTCAACATTATGATGCACTGTACTCTGCCTGTACTTTAATGTTAACATTATGATACAGCCACAGACACCGGTCTCTTAATATAGGTCATTACATTACCGCTTCTGAATACATAACAGGGAAATTATGATATTCCTGTAGATAAAATATATTAAAAGCTTCCTTTGCGTTGTTTGACTTGTGAACATCAGATAAAGATAGGGCCCTTATGCTTTCATAGAACTTCCTAATATTATCATGGCAATAGGAAGTAGCAGTGTTGCGTTATAAAAACTTATAAATCAATACAGTCAAGTGAATCTTTTTTCATGCATTACTTTTGTTTCAATGAAGACGAATGACCTCGTTTCTACTAGTTTCTAGGCCCTCAGCGGCCCTGACTCCTGATAGATGGTTATAGCCACCATATAAAATTACTTTTGAATCTACCGAATACAGACAATTTACACCAATTACACGGTCGGCAACCATCAAGGCAACATTGGGGGGGTCCCATACCTTTGACCACTGCAAGCGTACGGTCAAACAAGTTGTAGTTATCTACACGTCGAAATTTTATGTACCTACCTACAGTATGCACAGCCGAAATGTCACAAGTAGCACTGTACCGAGAAGTTTCATAAGTTGCGAAACTTCTATAGAGAATGTTCTCGGGAATCCAAATTTAACAGTCAAGACTGTACTATATACTAGATACATGCCTTATGTTATGAGTTATATTGCCTTGCTTACTTATTTGCGACATAAAATAATTTGGTAATTATAACACATTTTAATATGTTCTCATGGAAACATTCTCAATAGGAACTTACCTTAAGGTCATATAATATAAGACTCATATCTAAACTGTCAAATGTTCATTCTTAGAAATCGGCAACTATATTCGTAAGTCATCCTAGGTATTCGGATATCAGTGCCGACATCACTATGAAATAATTGTGAAAACAACCTGAACTGATAATTATTTTCAAATAACTGAGACACGGTGCCATCCCTCATTTATCAACTGGTTAAGTCAATAAGTTCATATGTAAAGTACGTAAGTACTAACCACGGTTTAGCCTCATGTGACCTAAACCGAGATTGCGTGAGTAGACCTTATTCTTATACCTAGTAGTTATACTTATGCCATTACCTACTAAGATACAATTGTACGTACGTTTTATCTATTCGCTTTAGCTTTATATATTCTGGGGCTTTAGCAAGGTATTACTATTATATTGCATGGCATTAAAAAGAGCAAACACCTTCTTACATATTTTATTGCACAAATTACTATTTTTATCTGATTGCCGCCTGATTTACTTCATAGAATACATAAAGAATACTACTTAGGTAGGTACCTACTTATCATGATGACTTCGACGAATCATGATAGCTATGATAGGTAGATACCTACTATGTTTGTTTGCATAAAAAATCTGAGGACCTATTCGAAGTCGAAACATTGGTTTTATTTTAAATTGATATGATTTGACTTAAAATGACTGGCGGTGGCCTAAAGGTGCGTTCAAACCAAAAAAGCATTCGCTGTTCTATCGCCCGTTTCACTAAATTCACCAATCACGTTTTGTGTAACGATCGAATGTCGTAGAGTGGAGGGTTGGAATAGCGAATGCTCTTTTGGTTTGAACGCACCTTTAGGAAACCCGCTCGTAGCTAATCGTGCTCGCGTTTGTGCCTCGGTTCATAATATTATTATGTACGTTGAACTTATTTTACATGTACCATAACGTATAATTGTATGTAGGTAAGTAAAAGTATATTTGAAATTACATGAAAATAATGGAATACGTCAGCGGCAGCGCTTCAGGGTGCTTAGCCAAGTTGCCAATCGCTAGCGCTTAGTAGCGTAACGTAGTTTTCAACACACTTGCTCGTAACGTAGGTATTATTGAACCGCTATTAGGCTCATAATCCAAGATATTAAACACGCGTGCTTTTTCATTACGTTATTGTTCTAGTGCGGTAATAACATAACCCGACCAAGTACGTTTGCAAACATTTGCAAGTGTATTATGTCATGTAGATGAAGCATTCAAATTTAGTCAGGTTATATTTATTTTTTAAATTGACCAAAGAGTTGACATGTGGCAGAAATAGCGGAATCCAGAATATTATTTCAAAATACTATAAATTTTCGTAAATAAATAAATAAAATATTTAAATTGTGCATTCAAATTATCAAGTAATTATATTAAATGTAAAGTTATTGTATTTTTATTTTATGATAAATGTTAATGATTCGCAGTTTTTTTTTATATTGGCTGTTTGTCGATAGGATTGCTGCCTCACAAATTTGCGCGCGTTTAAAAATTCCTTAGGTATGCGCGCGACGTTTTAAAGTTACCATTTGTAATTTTGTATTTTTTGTTCTTCGGAGTGGAGTGAATTTCAAATGTTTGTTGTGTTCATGGTTGTGTTTACTGTTATTACTTTTATGTGAATTATGAACTTCAAGTAGGTAATGAACAAGAATAAAATAAAACGGTTAAACGTAACTTTGGGATAGTACCTAAGTAAGTAGTAATTACCTAGCAACAAAGGTTAGTAAAAGTGCTACTAAAAGTCGGTTGTTCCTCGCAAGTGTGTTGAAAAACGTCGTATGAAACTCGTGTGCATTGATCATTATACTCTCAGCTATCTTATGCGCGCTCGCTTGCAGCTCGCGCGCACAATACCGCCTCGAGTATAATGATCAACTTAGCACACTTGTATCATAATGTACTATTTCCCTCTCTGTCACTCTTTCATATTAGTGCGACAATAGTACATTATGATACAAGTGTGCTAAGTTGATCATTATACTCGAGGCGGTATTGTGCGCGCGAGCTGCAAGCGAGCGCGCATAAGATAGCAGAGAGTATAATGATCAATGCACACGAGTTTCATACGACGTTTTTCAACACACTTGCGAGGAATAACCGACTTTTAATAACACTTTTACTAACCTTTGTTGCTAGGTAATTACTTACTTAGGTACTATCCCAAAGTTACGTTTAACCTTTTTATTTTATTCTTGTTCATTACTTGAAATTCACAATTCACATAAAAGTAATAACAGTAAACACAACAAAATTGTGAAACGCAAGAAACATTTGAAATTAACAACATTAATAACTCCGAATAACAAATACAATGGTAACATGGTAACTTTAAAACGGCGCGGCGCGCGCATACCTAAGGAATTTTTAAACGCGCGCAAATTTGTAAGGCAGCAATCCTATCGACAAACAGCCAATATAAAAAAAAACTGCGAATCATTAACGATTATCATAAAATAAAAATACGATAACTTTACGTTTAATATATTACTTGATAATGGATGCACAATTTAAATATATTATTTATTTCTTTACGAAAATTTATAGTATTTTGAAATAATATTCTGGATTCCGCTATTTCTGCCACATGTCAACTGTTTGGTCAATTTAAAAAATAAACATAACCTGACTAAATTCGAATGCTTCATCTACATGACGTAATACTTGCAAATGTTTGCAAACATACTTGGTCGGGTTATGTTATTACCGCACTAGAACAATAACGTAATGAAAAAGCACGCGTGTTTAATATCTTGGATTATGAGCCTAATAGCGGTACAATAATACCTACGTTACGAGCAAGTGTGTTGAAAAGACAGTTAGCTGCGATTAACGATGAAGCGGTAGCGATTGGCAACTTGGCTAAGCACCCAGAGAAGCTACGCTACGCGTACCTAACGTAACGTAACTACGTAACGTTAGGTACCTACTTACTTTTACTACTTATGTACGGGGCGATATCAATAACAAAAAACCGGCCAAGAGCAATGTCGGCCCATGCTCAATGTAGGGTTATTCAAAAACAGCTAGGCCGATTATGTTCGAAATAGTTTTTTATTTTAAAGTAATAGGTAATATAATAAATAATAATAAGTCTGTGTTCTGTGTTTTTTTCTTATTAGTAGCGAGGCGGGGGTTTATTTAATATTTGTTACCTCTTGATTTATTCCCATTTTAATTTGGTCTAGTTCTGAAAATGGCATCCATGAGAAATCCATAATTAAGTCTTAACTTAAATTTGCATTGAGCATGTGCAGTTGAGCACGACGAATGGACGAATAACACACTATCACGCCAACTGATTACGATAATTATTTCTCCCCTCACTAGCTCGTAAAGTGCTCGTTTATCCTTTAATACGAACGTGTAAAAACGCATATTATTCACTTGTGTGGCAAAGTAATGACCTTGGTTTTGGAATAACAAAACGTAAAATGCTCATGGAAATTGTTCCATATTAATGATAATTCAATAATTTGTTTGAGAATTTAGTGTAAAATACAAACCTTTATATAATATGATGATTTTAACATATAAATCCTAAAATTCCATAAGTAACAATTGTTTTAGTGAATGATGATAAGATGACTAGATGCAATCACAAAACGCAGAAAATGTCAACGTCAACATTGTCAAAGAATATTATAGGTTATAATCTTTATTTACCGACTCGAACACGCATAAAAATAGTAAACTAAACAACTTTCACGGTGTTCTGTTATAATTTTGTAAAAATAATGAGTGAGAATGATTTAATAATGCATTGGCGTTGGTGTGCAACTACAGGAATGTGTTAAAATCGTGCTGCGTTTACTTTTTCGTGGTAAGTTTACTGCGACAAAATCTTGCATTAAATGCATGATGCATTTGGAAAATTATTATCACTAACCCGATGATGATTGTAATGTGAACAAATAATTACCTTTTTTGAGTTTCCTCGCTATATTGAGGGGAAAAGTTTTGTGTTCACACGGGTGCAAATGTATTTTACTTCTCGTATGTTAAAACACTCGCTGCGCTCAGGATTCTATTTTAGAACCACTCGCTTCGCTCGTGGTTCAACTATAGAATCCTTTCGCTTGCTCGTGTTTCAATTTCATACCCGCGGGTAAAATACAACTTTGCACCCTTGTACCTATAACAAATAACTATTTTAACCGACTTTAAAACAAACCACAGATGGCTGGCACCAAGTCGGGTCTGTTGATGAGATCTTGGAGGAATCGCTTGAAGTCGTTTTAATTTTTAATTTGGTGATTATAGTATCTACTCATTGATTGTGTTCGTGTACCTACTTATTAGATTTCTCCCTGTAGTAACTATAATAGTGTTGTATAATGTGGTAATTATATGTTAAAACGTAGGTAACAGTCGCTACGTAACTAATCATAACCATAATACTTAACATGGCCCAAGGGATTTATGTAAATTAATTATGCTTGTTAAGTGCATAGATAACAGCGTTTAAAACCGGAATACCCGAAGGCACTTGACGGCCTGTCGAAACAGTTAATTGACATTTTGTCCGTAGCATTGGTTTTCCAGTTATATAAATTAATATCATTGTAATAAGTACGATGTATGCTATGCAGGGTGGCATTAGCTATTGGACGAAGCCGAAATGGTCATATACCTTTAAGGTATTTAAAGTTAGTAGGTACCTGTACGCAGTATAATTTTAACAGTTGACGTAGACGCTACGAAGAAATTAAGATTTACTTATATTTTAATTAGCAACAACCACAGGAGCTACTAACACGTATGTGTTAGTAGCTCCTGAGGCAATACTGACAACATAGAATAGTTTGAAACCTTATTGATTAGCTTTTTTATTTATATAATACAGTGTGTAAATCTAATACGGGCGATCAATTAAACCAGGCATGGGATTCATTATTGTAATCATGGATTACAAGGTTTTTTTAATGTTACTCTTAATTATAACCCCACAGAATTTTTTTAAGATTATCGGAGCAGCAATGTAGGTACGAACATTTGTTATTGTTGATATGGCAGTTATGTCATCTCATCTGCTTTTGAAATTAGCTGTCAACGAGAGTTTAACTCGCGTATGTTGCTCTACATTGCGCGCCGAATTATTTTGTATGGAATATTTTGTTGCTTTTATTTTAAGTAAAAGTTATTTGAATGTACTTATTATGTCGTAAACTAACACCCGTTAAGAGCTTCGCCCATATTAGACTTACACCCTGTATGATTAATAAAATTCTGACAAATTACATCATTGCCAAATCTATTGCGCTGTCAGTGCAGTGACACGTGACGTCAGGTTGTATACAGTACGTTTCTTTTTGTTGTCGATTATACGAAAAAATATTTAATTTGTTGTTTTTTTTTACTTTTGTTTTAATTAAAAAATAATAATCTAGTAAACCTAAATGGGACTTCAAAGTATGTCCAGTGGCTAAGGTCACTGCGTATGTAGTTAGGTACTACTGGGTGTTACATTAGCGTTGATACAAATTGTGAAAAACCTGTTGTTAAGATGGTCTTTCTGAACAAGGTTTCCTATGGGACCTATATGAAAGTCGCGAAAAAAAATTACGGTTTTCATACAGATCGGTACAGAAGTGGTCATGATTTTCAGTCTCGTTTCATTATTATGTACTTAAATACATTTGTAAGAGATCAGTCTGAAAAAATGTATACATATTAATGAACTCGAACTGTACTAGTCTTAAAAAAAATAAAGATTTTCATATGGGTCCCGAAGGAAACCTTGTTCAGAAAGACCATCTTAACAGGTTTTTCACAGTTTGTATCACGACTAATGTAACACCCGGTATATTGAGCAATGCTGCTGCACTGCGTAGTAAATTTAGCCGTCGATGTCGATACGATTACGATACCCATTTTCTGTGGTTTCAGCGGAGCAAGTAGGTACCTAGTGGTTATTTTAGTCTACACTATTTTGAAATATGCAGGTACCTACCAAAGCTATGTAGGTATTTACATTTTTCAAGAAGTTGTTCGATATTCTAAACGCAAAATAATCGCAAGAAAAAAGCTGTATCTAAGGCACGCACTTCGTTAATTTTTTAGGAATTAAAATTCCATATTGCATCATTTGCTTATTTACGATTTTCTTGATCGGTTTGAATTTCACAAGTAGGTATAATAAACTAAAACAGAAATACCTAATGAAACGTAGGCTAGGTAAAATTATGTCTAATAATATTTACGTACGGATAGTTGCATTTGAATTTATTTATTGGGCATATACCTAATGCAAGTGAACCTAATGCACCTAAATATCCTATACCTATATGGGAGAAGAAATAGAAAATATTATTTATACGAGTATGCAGATATTACGGAATATGAATAGGAGTAGGTATAATATAAATACACTGAAAAAAATAATTTGTTAATGGTAACCGAACTTTCGTCAACCTGTAACTTAAAAAAAGTGACGAGCGAAGTAAGGCAATATCTTACCAAAATCAGTTCGGTTAATTTTCTACTAAACAATTGATGTTGCGTATTGCTAAACAATATTAGTTATATCGTGTGAAAACTGTCTGTTGTATATTACCATAAGTTCAGTTATATTTAGTTTACAATTCAGTTATTGTAGACGTGCTGTATGTTGATAACAAATTTATTGTTTGTCAAAATCTTACTGAATTCACAACTTACTTTAATCAAATTTTCTGCTACGCCTAAACCAACTGGCTCAGTAATGTTTAACATAACTTTTTTGTTGCCTATAACCAATTTAGAGTATTATTTTAAGCAATTTGTTTCATTATATTTAACCAAATTATTTGCCTGCATGTAACCAAACGAATAGGTTATACACGACAAAAATACGTTGTTCATATACAGCCAAATGTTTAATTATTTTGACCAAATAGTTTGCCTACTTCTAACTAAATGAATAGGTTATACATGACAAAAATACGTGGATCATATACAGACAAATATCAAATGAGTTGTAAATAGGGCTCAGTGCCTGTATAAAATCCAGTACGTCTCATCGTCACCTTTCTTATCCCCTGGGTGATGAGACGTACTGGATTTTATACAGGCAGTGAGCCCTATTTACAACTCATTTAACTACAAGTAGGGTGTATAAGCCACATCGATGATTACCCAAAAAGAAGTAATACTAAACGAGCAAAATAAGAAACATTTATTTTAATTAACTTTATTAATTGTAATAATAGAAACATTCATAGTCATTTATAAGAACGGTATAGTAATTAAAATAATCAATCAATCAATAATACAATCGCGAGCAAAAGTACTTTTTGCATTACTTTATAGGTTTTCATTGCACAGAGTATCTTTGTAAACCAATTTATTTTTCTAAATTATTTTACGAGTAATTCCATTATTTTGCTTGATACATTAGCTTCAGAGTCTCTTTGATTACAAGGAAAATGAAGAAATTAAAATTATTTCGTTTACAAAGACATGACATGGTTTGAAATGTCCTTAATGTAACCTTCTAATCCCCATTCCCGAAGGTAGTCTCCGAGGGTGTCTGCTGGTGGAGGTACAACTTCCATTTTGGAATATTCAAGTAACTTGACATACATATGTCATACACATGGTGTAACGCAACGCAAAAAAAGCGTTTGGTTATTTCTATGCTAAGTATTGTCTACATAATGAAGTACGTTTGGTTACACATTGTATTTTATTTGGTTAGATAAAGCGAATGGTCTGCTAGAGTAGCAAACCCGTATTTGGTTTTACTCTACTAGACAAAACGGGTTATTTGTAACAAAAATAAGTATTATAATAGCAAATCATTGTTGAGTTAAATCTAAACAATTTTATGTTATGGATAATAACATCGTCTTTGTTAGAAGCTAGGACTGGGTTTTTGTTGCATATGGTCAATGCTTAATCTTAAATTAGACCAAGCGGTTTATTTACATGTGAACACTTGAATTTGTTTACTGTTTTAATGTAAGACGTATACAAGCATTTATTTACGAATAGCCCAACTTAGAATAACATTATTCGTTTGGTTTTTAATACGCAAACGTGTTTGTTAATAGAAATTAACTTTAGTAACGCCCTACCGAATTATGGTTAATGATGAAATAGCCAAAGTAGTTCAGTTAAATATTTTTTTCAGTGTAGGTATGTACAAAATAAATGTACGTGAAATTAATTAATTACTTACGCAAATAGGATAATATACTTGCCATTATAATATGAAAACAAGCCAAAAGTAAATAGGCTGCCAAAGCCTTATTAAACCGATTGGAGCGCGATAACGTTCGCGAGCACACATCTACCTACTTTTAAACTAAGAAAATGCATTTTCCCTTCACACTTTGAAATATTCTTCCAACACAAATATAGTTGTGAACACATTAATCGGGACCTCACCTCACCATGGTGGCACGGTTGCAAGTAATGCGTCAGGTGTTCCGCGGCCGCGTCGGCTGACTGCGTCGAGGTTCGCGATACAAGGATGTCTATCATAATTGAGCAACATCTCCATAATGTACCTACTTAATTACTTATGCCAACTCATTCTATTAGTCAAAAAAGGGTGATTATTAGATTTGTAAGGAATTTTATCGTTTATCTTTTGGAAATTACTAGATAAAGCAATAATGCTTGCAAACTTTACTCCACCACCATCAAACGGATATAGCTCGTGCAACAGCTACCTACTCGTAATTCGTCGAAGCGAAGAATTTATAATTATTTTTTTTTACATAATATAGGTACACAAACACCAACTACAAAACAGTAAAAGTAAGAACATGTTTAACTAATGTTTACCTACATCATGTGCTGTGACCAACACCGTTCACCACTAACTAGGTAGGTAGCGAACCTGGGTCCATATTGGCACTTATACAATTTTTTCTTCGAAAATTTTTACTAATACCGTTTTTTACTCATAATCATCATTACTCCGAAAATTTTATCTCATACCTTTATTCTTACTAAAAATTATACTTCTACGTACAATGCTCATAACGATTATTATTTCGAATTTTTATCCACCTAAAGTCGTCAAATAGATTATTCTATACTCATAAAGTCATTCGAAATAAATTGTTTATTTGTAAACATTTTCCCAATAATATATATGATACATATTTGCGGTAAATGTAAATCGGAACGCACACGGTTTTGTGAATTTCGAGAGTATGTAAAAATATAGATGTGGAAGGTAGTAGTTTATTCTGAGGCCGTTTAAATGTTATGATTCGCATGATTGTTCCCTGAACAATGTTCCCTGAAAAACGTGTTCATAGATTGTTGTCCATAATTTATATTTAACCATTTAACGAGTCGGGATAACACTGAAGTCGACGGAGCTCTGCTTCGCAGAGCTCCTATTCCGCGTTGTTGGGCGCTTCGCGCCTTGTCAACAAACTAACCTAACCTAACCTAATCCAATAGTAAAAAAATCTAAAAATAAAAACGCACATTATCGTTAACCTAACCAGTTAGTGGGGTGACGGAAAAAGTAAACGTAGCTTACGTAACTCATTCCCATTTTTGTTGTTGCCAGTTCCTTATTTTGAATGTATTATTACAGGTCCATGCTGCTATAAATAAAATCAAAGAAGGGTCATAAAAAATATGAGCAAAAAGCTAAAATGTTTAGGACAGTAGGTACAACCTGATTTCTGCAGGTAGCTAGTGTTTACAGTAATAGGACGATTTATATTTAATTAAACAAAAATAATTCATGCATAAAACCAGTAGGTAAATAAAAATAAATATAAGATTACAGTAAGTATATCGCATAAAATAAGTATAGTGAAAAATTATATAAACATAAAAGTTAGTACTAAAAATATGTATGAAAAACGACATTATGAACATAAATAATTCTAAGTTATGATAATTATGAACAAAGATTACTTCTAAATATCGATCATTAAGATGTTAAATTGTATAAGAAACATTTTCGGAGTTCCAATAATCTAAGTTGCAATTTTATAAGTACTTTGGCGCACCCAGCGAACCTACCTATCTACATGAAACAGGAAAAAAGAAGCAGAAGAACCAATATAGGTATGGGTAGGTGCTAGGTGTTATAGGTACATGTGAAATTTTAATGGTTGTTCTTCAGTATCGTGTTCTGATAAGGAAAAGGCAAAAAAAAATTATTCTCCCAATAAAATATTGGTTTTCTATGGAGCGTCCGTCGGCTAATTTGAAAGACCTGCCCCATAGAAAAACTTAACATTATTTGCACTTGATTTTTTTTCTCTTTTACGATAACGATACTGAACAAGCCCTTAAACGGACACCAGCCAATAAAATGTCACCTTGTTGAACTCGTACATCAAGTATAAATAGTCGCTAGGTATTTACATGTAGAAGTATCAATTCAGTTACAAGTTTTTTACACTGCTAACCTTCCCAGTTGGGCTTCCAATACTACTATGTACGTAGGTACCTACTAAACGCTGGTCGGTCATTTCGGAGTGCTGGATTTGGATGTCCATGTGAATCTATGAAAGGATTGCTAGACTGTACAGTAAACCGGGCCGGAGCCACAGGAAGGGCTTCGCCGCTGCATCAGACAGCGGCACCGGCAGTGCTGCGGCATGGATCTAATTATGGAGCTATGACGGTGATCAATTGATAATAAATGTATAGATGGTTTAGCTTTGTTATATAACTTGCCTGTGAGATTGTAATTGTAAACACAACTACATGTGCAACTTCAGGCAAACGCTAACTGTAGGTCACACTGACATTTCCGTGCATTCGATTTCCAGCGAGATGCAAGCCTATCTCGGTTGAGTTGTAGGGATGTTACAAATGTAACGGTGATTCTAAATCAATAGTGATAAATAATATTTTCTAAATAGAATACGTAGCGAATAGGTTCTTAAATGGATCGCAATATGTTTGGAATTTTGGATCGCGACTATTTTTGTTACGGCCTTGTAGGTATAACTAATTTTAAGGTTTGTCTCCCCTGAATCCAACCGATATTCGTTTAATTGATATATATGAAAAGAAACATGTAACGCAACATTTAAAAATAAATTGATGCGGAGGCCACCTCGACATATCTAAGTAGTATACCTACTAAGCCGTAGCCTCCAAGATTGTAAATTTTACTACGACAATTTTATTCATGTTAAAAAATGGGGCACTTTGCATAGACATTTCCATACAAAGACACATTTTCATTACTTTTCGCTGTCATGACTTTATCAATTATTTAGTAAATTTAATGTCCATCTTATTCATGTATTCTTGCGGCTGTGTGCTCACCAGTCACCACGAGCTAGCGTCGTGAGTTGAGTCAGGTTAAGGCCGAGGCCGCACTGGCGAGGCGACGGCGACGCGACCACGACGCGATGATGACGCGAATTATTAATATCCGCATTAACAGTAGCCGTACCATAAACTGCCGCGGCGTTATAACGCGCGTTTTCTTTCTATCCATCCCGTTCGCCCTTGCGTATTGGCGCGAGCGAGCCGGATAGAAGGTAAACGCGCATTAGTAACGCCTCGGTAGCTATCATGGAACGGCTAGTCGGCTATCGCTCGCACGAGGCAAAACGCAAGTACGAGCGGGATGGGATGTATAGAAAGTAAACGCGCGTTAATAACGTAGCTGCAGCTCATGGTAGGGCTACAGCAGCAAAGATAATTCATCTTACTCATACTCGCTTATAGGTATAATAGAAAGAAAGTCTGCGTTAAAGCTCACGATAAGCAAACTGGTCGTCCTTGTATACTTGCCTAAGATTTTAATCCTAATAGTGATTACAATACTAACCTAACCTAACCGAACTATTTGTCCAGAGACTGCTACGGAAGTATTTTGTGACGCTGCCTGAACCTACTACGTAGGTACCAATACCATTGACTAAGATAGGACAAAGCTGTGTACCAGTCAACCGTTGGGTGACCCAACTTGGGTCAAATATAAAAGTTACCTATGTATAGTATAATGCAAATTCAAACGTTTGCGAAAGCTTTATCAGATAAAAAATAATGAAGTATTGATTAGATAACCTAATGGTGTTTTTAAGAAATGGGTGTAATAATGCTTGCCACAGGGTTCAAAGGTGAGAAATTTAAGGGTAAGAAGTTTCTAGGTAAACTGAAAATATAGGCAGTTTTATAGGTTACCTATTTATAGTATCTTATACCTACCTTTGCCAGACTTAAGTGGCAGTGGGCTGGGCGCATCGCCAGAAGATCAGATGGCCGATGGGGCCAGAAATTGCTGGACTGCATGGTGACCACGTACCGGAAGACGCAGTGTGGGCAGACCTCCCACAAGATGATCCGAGGACCTGGTCAAGGTAGTGGGAACCAGCTGGAAGCAAGCAGCGCAGAACCAAACTGCAAATTTCTAGTACTGGCGACCAAGGACCTAGGCTGCGTACAGGCAGACAGACGGACAGATGGAAACTATAAGGGGTAAATCCACGAGTCTCACCAATTCTTTCGGGTGTTCTTATATGAATTGGCTATGTAAAGTTTTCTGAAGGTATGAATATTATATTTTTCCCTGATAGCTGTCGTCTTAAAGTTCAAGAAAATGCGACTCTTTCATTTTTATGTCCTATATTCTGTTAAAAAAATATCTACATGAAAATGTAAAAAGGATCCTTGCATTTATAGACCTAGAAAAGGCCTTTGACAGAGTCCCTAGACAGTTAATCTGGCAGTCTCTCCGCGCACAACTGGTACCGGAAGAGTACATCTGAGTGATCAGCGACATGTACACCGACGTCCAAGCCAAAATAAAGAGCCCGGCGGGAATAAGCGACGACTTTCAAGTAGCAGTGGGTGTACACCAAGGATCGGCTCTTAGCCCTCTACTTTTTAACATTGTTATGGAACATCTTACGGCACACCTTCAAAAACCGCCGCCTTGGGTTATACTCGTTGACGATGTCGTTCTTATTAGAGACAACCGCGATGACTTGGAGCAATCCCTTGAAGCATGGTGGATTAAAAATAAGTCGGCAGAAGACTGAGTGCATGCGGTGCTGCTATTCGGTATCAAACCAGCAATACGATCCAGTCCAACTACAAATTCACCAGCTACAAGAAAAGCAAGAAAGCTCAGCCAATTCAAATATCTTGGATCTGTAAAAGCCAACGACGGTACCATCGACGCTGACGTAGTCCATGGCGTCGGCACGGGATGGATGAAGTGGCGAGAACTCTCGGGTGTGCTATGCGATCGCAGAATGCCGGTGCGAATAAAGGGAAAGGTGTATAAAACCTCAATCCTCCCGGCTCTAACCTACGGCGCTGAATGCTGGCCCTTGAGGAAGGTCCATACCACAAAACTGCATACAAAAGAGATGAAAATGTTGAGGTGGGCAGGAGGTGTCACTCTACTCGATCGGGTGAGAAATGAGTATATCCGTGGCAGCTTTAAAATCCGGCCCATAGAAGACAAGCTGTCCGAAATGCGCTTGAAGTGGTATATGGCCATGTAATGAGAAGGGCAGAAGATAATATGACTAGACAAGTCCTGAACATCAACACCGCTCCGAGAAAGATAGGTAGACCCCCTATGACCTGGATGTCCGTTATTAACAACGACCTTAAGAAAGCCCAATTAGATGCCTCGACGACCCAGAACAGATACACCTGGCGAAGATTGACGAGGAGAGCCGACCCCAAATGCTAGGCAAAGAAGAAGAAGATCTATAGGAAAATGTAAAAATCTATACCTAGGAATTGAAAATAAGAGCCGCATTTTCTCGAACCTTAAGACGACAGGGAAAAATATAATATTTATACCTTCGGAGAACTTTACATAGCCAATTACGTAGATTTAAGTGTTCACATATTCAACCTAACCATTAGAGTTAGGCCAGAGGCCAGCTATGCTATTCTCTTATTGACACATTCGACGCTGCGTTCGTCAACGAGCTCGATGTCGAGACAGCCTTGTCTAAAATCCTAGCTGTTTGATTTGACATTAGGAATCGAGGCTGTGAGCGAGGTTGTGGGCGAGTTCGTCGCTGTTTTTCGTTAGAGAATACGAAGTTCATACATTAAACGTCAAACTTTCGACGCAATGTAGTTCCAGCTCACGCCGCATTCGTCGCCGAGCACTAGTGTCGTTTAAAGTAGGGGAAGTACGTCCAAAATGACACATAGTTTTGTTTTTGTGTCATAACTTTTGCCTGGTATTTCACAGCACTGCCATAGTTTATATCAATAATATTTGGTCCTTCAGTTATCGAAATACATACACACTTCTATCAAAATATCAACCAAAAAAATATTAAAAAATAATTAGCGGAGACTAGTCAAAATTCATTTTGTCCATATGCATCGGACAAAATGACATATTGCTAATGGACTAAATGACACATTACAAAATTATTGCTATAATTCGCAAATGAAACATCTATTTCTTCTTGGATTGCTGGTGCATGAAATGTGAACCCAAATTGAGCACTTTACACACGACAATCAGTCTTCTCCGGGCTAAGAGTGTGAATGAAGGTTGTTACAAGATATACCCGTGCAGTTTTCTTCATCGCTGTAAGAAACATTAGGAAAATCGTCTTTATCATTAATATCTTCAAACGAGTTCAGTGTCCTTGCATTCTTATTTTACCGGGAGAGCTTTAGGAGGATTTTTGTAGTTCATCAAACATTTGAGGAGCATAAGCCAACACTAAGTATGCCACACATCCTATGTTATTTTGTCCAATTTTATGTATGTCGTTTTGTCCATATAGCAATTTTAAATAATAAAAATTTAAAATAAATATGTAAAAAGGCTTCTTTTTCTAACAGTAAGTTGTGCAATCTAAAGATAAATGATTGCGGCATGAAAAAAATGGTATATCGAAGGGTACAACACCAAAAAAGATAACATTTGATCAAAAACTTTATAGGCAAGAAAAAAAGTCACAACGCGTCAATACTTATTTTCCGTCATGCCAACGGCACTAATTAAGTAGATGCGTCCAAAAGTTGCCAGACCATAGAAAACCGTTATAGCTGCATAGTGTCACTGTCAGTTTCGTTTTAAAGTGCGCCAAATTCAAAATAACCCGCATGTGTCGTTTTGTACGTATGTGTCATTTTGGACGTATTTCCCCTACATTAGTGAATACCATTTTTAGGCTCGACGCTGCCGCAGCGCTGACACAGCGCTGATAGCAAGGCGGTTTCCTTAGTGAATAACATTGCTGCTCCGCGTCAGAGGAGCCGCACCCTTGCATTCTTGTGGGGTGTGTGTCTATGAATGTTCCGTAGTAAAGTAGGAAAAATCAGTTTCCACGATCCCGATCATTTCGGAGTGCCCTTCGTAATGGTAAGCGACAAAGTGGGACGTTTTAATTTAACCTTTTAAACGCCTTCCCTCTCGCATCAAAGTTGTGACATACACGCCAGAATCTCTACTAATGTATTTAATGAACAACGAAAATAAACCTTATCTGTCAGCAAGACAGCTACTTTGACAGCATACTCGATGAACACTTTAGTGGCTGCTAGCGTGGTAGGCCGGACAACACTCGACCTCTTTAGTGGTTCTTGGCGCTCAAAAGGTTAAATATTCCCTGTTGTCCTCTTTAATGTATATTTATTATGATTCTGCAAATAAAAATAATTGATTAACAAGTAAATATAATTTATTTTCATAATTACATTTCAGGCATCATATTTCATTGTTTCATACATTTTATAACACTTCCATTACTTGCAAGAAATTGTGATGATGTGCTTTAAATTGTCGGTTTAAAACAATAATTCTTTACCCACTCTCGATTATGATGCGTTGGAATAAGATGGAAACGGTTTTCAGAATGGGGAAAGACAAAAGGTTCCTATCTGTAACATTTTGTCATACCTCGTTAAAAAAATCTTATCGTAGCGTTGTTTTCAGCTTATTTTTGATAATATGTTTAACTACTAAGGTGTATTTAGACCAAACGAGCATTCGCTCAAGTATCCCTCACTCCCCGATCCCCGATCAACGAATTTCGACGAATCACGTTTTGTGTAACAAACGAACGAATTTCGTAGAGTCCCCACTTACATATAGAATGAGCGAATGCTCGTTTGGTCTAAATCCAACTTTACATTATATCATAATATATATAATTATATTATTATCGTTTACTTCCCACTACACAAACTTTAACTGTAACTGTGACATCGATTTCTGTTAGATTGTCTCATGATCATGATATGATGTGTCAGTGCACATAGAAAGGTACCTTGTTACGACTCTTAAAATAGATAAGGTCTATTTCTTCTTCGAGACAAGGTATCTATATTGTTAGGTATTCTTTAATAAAGTCCATTTTAAACAACGTGACATGGTACGTTTCCGTGTGCACGGACACATTTTAGGTATAGGTAAGTGAGGTAGGTTTGGTTGTAAACCGACAAGACATCTTTCTAACTTATTTGTTCTAGATATTTTTCTTGCAGGCGCTGTTATTTCTGTTACTTCTACATCGAAGTTTGCATAAGTATACTTATTTGAGACTTTCTGTGTTCAACATTCAATTTAGGTAAGTACCTACCAATCATTCTCTCACAAAACTTAAGGCGCCGTGAGTCTGTCCTCTTACCCCATTTCATGTACAGTCGACGTCAAAGATCGTCAAAAATTACAAATCTCTTAAAATAATTTTTGTTCGTTTTTGCATCAAAAATGCGTGTTTAAAATCTTTCGGGTTATAAGAGCCCACGATGTATAATAAAATCAATCAAATCAATTGTGCACGGGTGTTTTTTTATCAAATTATTATTATTAATTACGTTTTAAAATTTGTTAGCTAAGTTTTAGTTAGAAAGCGAAATAATGAAGAAGCTTAATGATTACTGCTTAGACATTTGCTACCAATAAAGTGCGATTAATGCAAACGATCAATGATAAGATTACCTACGCAATATCACGTGTGAAATCCATGTTAATTAAGCGTTTTAGATCTATATCTACGTGAATTTTTTTTCACATAGTGAAAGTGGTTTATGTTTAAAATCAATACGGACTACTAATATAATATTATACTAATATAATACAATACAATATAATAAAAGTAATACAGAGCTCAAGCACGATTCTAATACATAACATGAATCTACAAGTTACGATTTTTTTATTCGTATTTTGTTTTTAGGCTCTCCTGAAAAGTGGACCTTTGTCACTTACGACATTTTAAATTTTCAGTGTCGATATGGTTTGGTAACAGTGATCTAAAACAACGTTGCAATTGATATGATAAACAATAGGTACTGTTGGCTGAACTCACTGCGCCTTAAAGTGCTTACTTTTCTTTTCAATACGAGAACGAACGGCAACAAATAACGTTACCCTTACAACAAATACCTAGGTATCTACTTAGGAATCCTAAGGGTGAAGACACATATATCAGCATGCGTACGCATTTTGTCTAAGGAAATTGGCCGTTTAGTATGAAACGTGTAAGTATGCGTACGCGTGCGGAAAGCTGGACGCGGTCCCATACTAAACTGACATTTTCTATAGACAAAATGCTGATAAATCTGTCTTCACCCTTAATCTATATCTATTGTAGTAAAGTTTGTAAATTATTTTATACATATAAAGGCTGGCTAATCTTAAAATCTATGTTCTCATTATCTAGTTTCCTATTTAGGAGCCGATCGATACCTAGTAATAAGTATAAAATTTATATAAATAACTGCAGTAGGCTTAGCACAGGATCAGTGCGACGATATGTCGCCGCGAGATAGACTATCCATCCCTCTTTTATTCACATAGTTGGTAAAAGATGGAAAATCTATCTCGCGGCGACATATGACATACCAATCATGTGCTAAGCGTAATAGGTACAGACGCCTGACAATTAGTTCAATATCTCATCACTTAATACTTTGAGAAATATATTTTAGTGACAGGCGTCAGAATAGTCAGTAGGTAAGTAGTTATCGGGCTGCCGAGAACCGTAATTTAACCTTTGGCCGCCGTCGGCTTGAAATGAAGAAACATTTCGTACTATACACGCCACAACTAGGCGTAAAATTAAAAATATAGGTAACGCACCTTCCGTAACGTGCAATTGGTTGCTCGGCAATAGTGCCACCCTATTAGTGTTGTAGCCGTACCATAAGTTGACAAGTATCGGTTAAGTTTGTTTTACTCCATAGGTATGTAAAACAGCTACATAAAAAGGTGCGAGCGCGATAGAATGCCTTAGTAATACCTAAGAACCTAACGTAACCGAGTCTTGAAATCTCATGATACGGCTACTGTCTTTTCGACGCGGCGGGGAATAGGTTAAAGTTACCATTGGCATGGGCTGACCGCGTGAAGGCTTAACGTTTGCGTCATTTGAAAGCTTAACGTTTGCGTCATTTACTTCTCGTTCATCCAGCACGAAGATATAGAAAGTTACGCAGTTGATGACAGATATTAATTTAAGTTTTATAAAGTAGGGGAGACCAGGTATAAAAGTAACGCGGGATGAACGTAACAAATTCATTATAAATTTTTCTACGACATCTATCCGAACGTCCTTCAGGGCATTAGATGACATTTCGACTCCCCCCTAACCTCAGTTACACCCACCACGGTGCTGTGACGGCAGGTTATGCGTGTAGTGCTATGGTCCCAGAAAAATGCGTCAAAAGTAAGTTTTTAACGAATTTTTAAATCTTAGCTAGATTTTTCCTGGTAAACGCTATAGCTTGCGTTTTGCATGGGTGTTGTAAAGTCACTAATCATTTACAGTTTGAGGGTTGCAAATCAATGTTTTAATGATGCTTTTTATGTTTTTTTGCTACGTGTTTGTGGGATTCTGGAAATTCGATACCCAGGGATGATTGAAACAACTTGTTACTTTCATCCCGATTTCCAAATTGGAGGCTCATTGGTACACCTATATGCTAGCGTTTATTAAATAACTCATATACTTAGTGCCTTTTTGTTGCAGAATGTCTAATATACACAAAATAACAACAGACAGAAGTCCACCAAAATAGAAATTATAGCTTTAGCTGCAGTTGAGGTGATCCTTTTTCTAAATGCCCTACAGGGACGCAGCAAAGACGTACCAACTGGCTCACATCACTTTATATAGACATGTAAAGTAAAGGAAAGCTTTACTTGAAAGTTCAGCGGCACTTCCCAAGGCGGGATTTGTTTCTGGAAACAAATATTCACTGTCAATGAGGAGTAAAAACACATTTTTTATCATATTAGGTGCATTGTATAATTAGCTTAGTGGTATCCTCAGAAATAAGGACAATGCAGGAAGCATTCAATTCCTTGGATTACACCTACGCATTTGTTTATATGCCATTAAGAATAAGACAAAAAGTTGATTGCTCTCACGTCACTCATATATCCTATAGGTATAAATTAATTTCGTCTCATATAAATACGTAATGTTGATTACATTCATTCATTGTTAATGTTTGTCTTTGAGATAGTGATATTGTAAGACTGTTGATTACTTAAAAATACTAACTACACATAATTATATTGATTATTTTATAGTTATTTACTTTGTTTCTATTATCCCTATGCACTGTTACAATCAGCCCTGGGGGTAGGGATAATTGCAACAAATTCCATCCTTCACTGTGAGCCATTTTTCTGTAAAACTATTCGATGTATGAAGTTTATTTTGGTACCAAAAGATACATGAAATATGTGTCTATTGCACATAAAGATGCAAAGTTTGACAACTGCTACCAAAAAAATATAAAAAATCAAAAACTGAAAATTGTTACGTTCATACCTGGTCTCCCCTAACTACCTATGTCGCCGTGTGGTGACGGCAGTAGGAATAGATTTGTCACCACCCCAACTCCTTCTGCGGGTGTCGTAAGAGTCGAATAAGGGATTGAAGTGTCACTGACCGTTATTTGATAAAATATTGATGATGGGCAGCAGCGTCATCATAGTAGACACATTACTCCGATCGCCAATCCGCTTGCCCAGCGTGGCGATTATGGGCATTTACCTCCTAATGCGTCTGCGTCTATACGCATAGTTAATAGGAGAGATTTACGTCCAGCAGTGGACTATCACAGGCTGATGATGTGATAGTAACTATATAAAACGAATTATTTTTTTTACTGTCATCATTCAAATAATGCTTTTAACTGATAAAAACTCCGTTTATTATAGTAAAAAGGTCGCAGGAGTCCGCTGGATGCGGGTGACGCAGACCGATCATTGTGACAATCTTTGGGAAGGGCTTTGTTTAGCAGTGGAAGTCTTTCGTCTGATATGATGATGGTGATGAGTTAAAAGGTCACACAGCACAGCTTAAACTTATGGTAAGCGGCAAATAGATACGGTCAAACAAATTATTGACATTACACTTACATATACGTACACATGGACATGTGTAAATGTGAATTACTTGGTTGAATTATTATAGTTTATTTGTAAATTCGGCACTTTTTAACTGCGTCAATTAATAAATTTTACACATGTTTAATTGCTAAAATAATTTGGTGTTCTCAATGATTGTTGACTGTACTTATTATCGAGAGTTTCGGAGCAATTTGAATACATACATAATCATATATCGGTCTTGCAGGCTTATGATGGCCCGTGTTTAATCGTTTATCGTTGTTGCCGTCAGGTTTTAACAAGTAAGCAAGTGCGAAAGTCACGAGTAGCACGATAAACAGCAAACGCGTGACCATCATAAGCCACCTGGGTACTTAGCCAAGTTGCCAATCGCTAACGCTTAATCGTCAATCGTAAACGAAAGGCAGCTAACTGTCTTTGTCGCACTAATATGAAAGAGTGACACAGAGGGAAACTACGATACGCTACTAAGCGTTAGCGATTGGCAACTTGGCTAAGCATCCTGGAGAGATAACTTTTATCTTCCGTAGGAACTTTGAATCTGCCTTAAATGGGTAGGGTACTCTGGATTTGTAGTCATTTCATAGACAATTTGTTATTTATTATCAGACCACTTTTGTCACTAAGGAATCGATCCGATAGTGCCTCTCCTAATGAAAATATGTATCTCTTCTATTGACCTTATCAAATAGTTGTTCCTTAAATGTTACAATATACTTTTTAAACAAACTCGTGTATAAAAATAATTTAGTTAATGGACATTCCGTGTACCTATACGTACATAATATATACACTTATTTCTAAGTATATCGGAGACAATTTGATAATAAAGACTGACATTCTCACAACAAAAGTCCATTTAATCTAATTATCTATTCCATGGTGTGTGGAGGGGACGTTATGAAAAATTATATAGGTTTGAGACCATACTTTGCGACACAGTGGCACCATCTACAATATAAATCTACCACGAATGCGCCGCTTAAAGGATATTCAAGTCTTTATTATTAAATTGTCTCTGCTTATTAACTTAGCAATTAAATAAATTCTTACTAACTATGAGTTAAGTATTTTAAACTGCTTTTCTTCAGTCATAAAATCACCCACAGTCCAACTTTGGCAAGGACGTTTTAGTATTATGTTATTAACTATGCCTTAACATGTAATATACTAATAAATATGTATTAGAAATGTTCATTTGCGCCCTAATAACAACAATCAAATATATTTTATAATGTGAGTAGAGAAATTGATTCATTATATGGAGCACTCAATAAACATTGCCTTTTCATCAGGTCCTGGTACCACCAAAAGCTTAGCGTTAGCGATAGTAAGCTCGGTAATAAAATAGAACAAAAGACAATCGCTGCCGTGTAAAGAAAAGAGACGGCGATTGAAGTCAGTCGCTCAGCTAGTATAGTTATTGCTCAGCGGTGAACTACAAATGTCGCAGTGTATCTTTTTTAAAAGTAAGTAAACACTTTATTGTACACGCGATACATATAAATCACAATTGTAAAAAAAATAAAAGCAATTTACAAAGGCGAACTTGTTAACGAGCGAGTTAACCTTTGAGCAATTATTGAGAGGAAAAGTGTATTCAGAATGACAAACTAAATACATAAATATTCCTTAACCACTCACTTGCTTTGAGTTTTGCGATAGACTCTATGTCTATGTAAAATAAGAGTGATGACATTTAACAAAAGCTACATGAAGCAAGTGAGTGGCTAAATAAAGATAAATATGTATACATTATATAAAATAAATACCAAAACATACGTATACATATAAATACATTATTATGTTATGTGTTATGTACAATACGAGGTACTCAACCAGACCACAAGTCGTTCGATAGCTACCACTTATATAAATTTTTCTTTTTTTTAATATTAGAGTGATTCTCTTTTGTTTTATTTTATAACAGAGCTATCAATCGCTAACTCGCTTTTGGTGGAACCAGTGCCGAATATGCAACAGCATTACAGGGCATTGTGGATGCGCTTAATATACTCCAAACTAATACAACACAAGCCAATAGATATAATTCATTGGTAACTTTATAAATAATTTGTGATGATGTGGTTCATCACATTGTTGCATTTCTCTGGGGTTACTTGAAAAAGAAAAAAAAAATGCAGACACTACAAACACATAACCTTCATCAAATTTATCTGACGCGGTGACGGCGTCTCTGGTGTTGAGTTTACTTATTGCCACCAAATATTATTTTTTCTCCAATATGCTCGGAAATGTTCGCATTAATGTAGCAAAAACGAAACGCGAAGTACCTTCTTATGTACCAGCTCAAATTAAAAAAAAAGATTTTCATTATTGTACAGTTTTTGCGGCCGCGAAATTGTACTAAAATCCATTAATGTATTGTTTTTTACTTCTTAAAAACTACTTTTGGACTTTGAAAAAAATGCATACAGCCAAATTCTAAAGCCACGACCAAACGCCTGGTCTGGATAGAGCGAGAGACGGCGATCAAATCTATGGCCGTCTCGTTCTATCATGAGTTACAAACGCCTCGGTGTGTCAGGTCGTGTAGGTACGGTTTAATGAAACCATAGATATCGTTACTATTTTTTATGAACGACCATGCATTAAAAAAAAGTTTAGGCGGGAATCATAAGAGATTTTTTCTTTTCAATTGTTATTCAATTTGCAAGAATTACTTTGTTTTATTTCCTTGCATGTTTGGAGAAAAGTCCTATATGTGCCTCGGACGGAAATAGAATTTCGTGGATTCGTATGTAATTGTCGGCCTCAGCTTCGCTTCGTCCGACAAAAAATACTCATCCACGAAATTCGCTTTCCCGGCCTCTGCAATAATGTACTATTACTGTGTTTTTGAGTAAACATAATGTCATTGCCCAGGGTGTGTAAATGAATGTTATATCTTACTTATATTATAAAATTGATAAAATAAATGTAGTTCCAGTTACGGCCACCAGATCAGATAAGTTTGTGGCACAATGCTGTTTTTTTAACATGTTTCAGTACACTCTTGAGATGAGGATTTTCATGAGTCTATTAGTGTTATATTAAGGTGCATGCAGACCAAAATAATCACGTTTCGTGTAACGATCGAATTTCATAGTGTAGGGGGTTAAAACAGCGAATGCTTTTTTGGTCTGCATGCACCTTAACTTAACGCCAACGAAACTAAATGATGTTAGAAATTAAGACATAATTTAAAAATGTACTGTCCCAGCGAGACTCGTAACTTGCGGTATTTGGAACACTAGATTTTTATCTATTTTAGTCCAAGATACTTGGTCCAAGACCTAGTGTCATCTGGAGTTAGCTTCGTCCATAACCCTTCATCAGCAAATTACAACAAATTGAACCACTACCAAGCCGCTAAGGCTAAACAACTGTTAATCAGGGCTCCTGGTGCCCGGAGGCTCGTCCCCAAAACAGTGTTTGTGTGTTGGATCCTTATAGGAGTTCTCATGCTGCACGCTGTGGGAGCTGGTGCGGCATTTGGTCAAGCATAACTCATAGTCGTCTGATAGTGACCGGAACAAAACATTTTCTTCTGCTGATAGCTTGGATAGCACCAGTTCTAGCATGTCTCTCTGGAATAAGATAATAGTTTCAATAACTAATTGTTCACAATGAACAAATATTTAATTAAAGGTCACCACGTCAGTCAGTGTAAATGTGCTTTGTCTGAGGCAAATTGGCTGAGTGTGTGTATATATTATGATAATACTATACTGTATCTGTTAATACATTCATATTTTTAGTTAGTTTTTTAGATATCACCACTTCACCATAATTTAGTTAATTTTATAGTAGTCATTATTTAACCATGCAATAGAAAATTTAAGTTGGATAATGTGAAGAATTGAAGAATCCACTACCTTTTTAAACCTTTAGCGAAACGGGTTACGTAATTTAAGTTGATAATTGCTTGACATGTGTCATTTAGTGCTACTCGCGGGCAGCACCCGTTCCAGCAGAGCGCAAGCCCGCAGTACACGTTGGGCTTTGGTTGCAGGATTGAAATATGTCGAGCAATTTATCAACTTAAATTACATGACTTACCCATTTCGCTAAAGATTTAAATAAGTTTTAGTTTCACATAAGTTATAATTATAATCCACTACCTTGCTGGGATCCAAGCAGCATGAGACACAGAACTCGTAGATAACGCAGCAATGGTTCTCCTTACAGCTTTCACAACCATATCTCTTTGTTGACTCTGCATCTGGATCACAACAGCCATTCTTGTGGATGTGATTTCTTCTACATACATAACCTGGAATTTATAGGCGAAGAAGATAATTTTACAAGCACCAACAATACAACTTTTGACTGGAAACTGCCCAACGGGGGCCAACCTCCTGGATGGCCAGTGCACTCCAGGCAGTGATCTGTCTCAAACAAGCTCTGTATGGTTGGCCTAAGCTGGAGGGAGACTAAAAGTGTTGCTGAGGACAGAGAGGCATGGCACGATCTTGTGAAGGCCTTTTGCACCTCTGGGGTGCCTTAGGACAACAATACAACGCACATAAATATTTAGGTAGGTAGGCACAGAATCTTCTTCACAAATTCTTTGACTTCTTCGTCTTTCTACTGTACAATATCAAATACTCAACCTAAAATATAAACAAATGGTCAAACTCATATATTTTAGTCACTAAGTTCAGGTCTCTATTATTGAGCACTGGACCTTATTGAACAATGCTGTGTGAATTTGGGAGTTTTACAGTTTAATTATATTTTAATATTAACAAGTCTTACAATAGTTAAAATTAAATTGGTATACAATGCCCTTCACAATCATATCGTCAGTTGTAATATGAATTAATGTAACCACCAAATGACGATTTTTCAGGAGGGCCCAAAAACGAATTTGACATTTATAAAGTATGTTGTATCTTTTTAGGTAATTATCCTATTGAAATGATGTTTATCTTGTTTGTTTTATTTTTGAGAGGTCTATTTGATGCACAGTTACTAACTGCGACCACAGTTGTAGTTTAGGAAATGGCTGGTGCTTACGTTAAATATTTTACAAAAAATTTGGAGTTACGTTAATAATTTAATGAAAATCATCAAAAGTGGATTTCGTAATTTAGTGTAACTCACAAATTGAAATCGAATTGCTTATGACCCATACGATACAAATGGCGCTTACAGCATTGACATTTATAAAAATATGGTGATTACATTACGAAGGACATATTTTGTACTTATAAATTCGTACTTACGTTAAAATTTTGTATATGATTCTTTGAAACCGTTACATACGTTAATAAAAAACTTAGAAACCTAATAAAATGGCAAAATTTTAGTTAACATATTCGACATTTTTTTCTGAATATCAAAATTTTATATAGACCGTTCGATAGCGCAGAAAATTTGCAATCGAACGGTATACTTAACTCAATTTCGTAATTTTGGTGGTTACATTAATTCATATTACAATCGACGATATAAGGAAATAGTGCAGTGGTGTACTTGCATGTTGCATGCCCAGTCTCTTTCAAAAGTCATTTAAATAACACTAACAGTTGTCTATCGCTGAAAAATCGGATTCAATTTTATATGTATTTAGGGACTGTCTAAAGTTTACAATAAAGTTGACTATATCACACTTACCTCTATCATCTACAATATATGATTTCCCCTGCACAGAGTTTCTACACATAATGTTGTCCACTGTATCATTGTGTTCCTGCAGTGTCCTCCATACAAAAGGCTTCCTTTCTATCATAATATCCTGGTAAACCATGTTTCTGCTTCCACCCTGCAAAGAATTGGTATTTACATAATGTGTTTGGTGTCTTGTCTGTAATGTTTACTTCAAATGGAATGGGCAGCCACATAATGATGCATTTTTAAGTACTCTTTAATGATACAGACTCTAGAACTGTAAAATGAAAGTCGATGTACAACAGATACGTACGTGACATGAAGAATTTAGGTGCAATTATTGAGTGAAACTAACCTCTCTCAAGAAACTGACTATGCAGTATGTAAGGGAGGATGCAAATATTATACCCAACACGAGCCTTCTTCGGATGAACCTAATTACAGCTGCGTACCACATCTTAAATATTTTAAATTAAATTTGGACCATGAAACTGTGGTATAGCTCAGTATCCGCAATACCATTTTTATAGACTTATCACGATGCGCCGTGATGTGCAAGTATTAACGGTCGCTCTCTGAAATTCTTCATTGCTATCTATTTCATTATTTGCCTTTGTATTAACTACAATCTGTAGCAATTATCTAGATCGCGATATTTTGTGTACAAAAACTAGTATGTCTGCTGATTCAATGTCACCATTGACTTGACAGTAAAAATAAACTGACATTGACAGAGCAACTAAAATGTTGCCAGTAAAAAAATGAAAACGGTGCGTTCATGGTCTTTAAACTTCTTAATATAACCCACAATAACCCAGCGGCCCTACCGCGAAAAATGAAATTCGTAAATTTCGAGAATTTGTCTCTCTCACTCTAATGACGTCTTCGTTTGAGTGACAGAGAAAAATCCTCGAAATTTACGAATTTCGATTTTCGCGGTAGTAGACCAGCAACCAATTTTGTCGGTAGAAAATAGAGGGCAATTAAAAAATGAAAATTATGGGCGCAACGCCTGCCTCGATAACAGTGAAGTAAATCGTAGAAACATCGTTACCTTCATTCATCACGATTATTATCAGTGGTATGGTATCAGTGGTGTAGGCACGCGGCCGCGGTGACTTGCCGCCGAAAAGAAGAGCATTCCATGAAAATGTTGAACATTCATAATTGATTAGATTAGAAGGCAGCTTTCTACGTTAGCTGCTGTTTAAGAAAGTTCGATTCGATAGGTACAAAAAAATCTAACGAATATTTTTTTTAAAGGCAGTTTAAGTCCAATGACTGATTTTGTAACATGATGATATTTATTTTGCTTTAATTTTGATTTTTAAATGATATTGTGTTCAAAATATGTTGTATAGCACGTAGTTTAGGCATAAGATAATTTTTTGCATGCTTATTAGTAGCTACGTGTGCGATACAATTTTAATATTATGCTGGAAGACCCTAAATGTTACCACACTTAATGCAAATAAATATATTTCATTTCAAGTCCAATGACTGCTTTTATACAAATCATTGCACTTAACTGCTTATTTTAAAGGAGTGGCATTGAACAATTCACTAAAAGGCAGTTATAAATTCTCAAATCCAGTTAGATGCCTTTAACATAAACAACAGCCAAGTGACGTCACATAAAGAATAACACAAAGGGGGTTGGGTAAAGTTGGCGTCGTTTTTAAATTTTGGCGGCCACTCATGAAAGTGGAAAATTTGAAAAGAGCAATTTAAAATAAACTTATTTTATTATGGAGTGCACATAGCTAAATTATATCGGAGCCGAGATATCATACTTTAAAGTTTTATAGTAAAGACTCATATTTATTTTTGAAATGCAACGGAATGAGGTAAAACTACTATTGTGTCATCATCATCATCATCATCAGCCTATGATAGTCCACTGCTGGACGTAGGCCTCTCCTATTAACTATGCGTATAGACGCATTAGGAGGTAAATGCCCATAATCGCCACGCTGGGCAAGCGGATTGGCGATCACAGTAATGTGTCCACTGTGATGACGCTGCTGCCCATCATCAACATACCTGGGTTAACTGGGGGCAAGTTATAGGGATTTGATATCGATTAAAAAAATGTCGATATAATTATAATAAAAGATGTGCTTATTGAACATGAACATTCTCGATTACAGTACAGAGGTTCGATGTCATATCTGATATCGGGCCTCTTCAGATAGTAAAGTATGCAGATGTCATTTTAATCAAAATGACAATTTAAATATTGATATTGTCATGTTAATTGTATATTTTGAAAATTATTTTAAAATAAACCCGTTGAAATGGATTTTTTATTTTAATTGAAGAGTAAGTATCTAATATTTATTTACACCGAATAATATTTTGATGTTGTGATTCACAGTAACATCGATATATTTTTAGTCGATAAAATATTTTGCTACATCACTTTCGTTTAAATGCCAAATGCCCCGAGTTATCCCAGGTATGATCATCAATCTTTAAACAAATATGGTCAGTGTCAGTGACACTTCAATCCCTTAGTCGACTCTTACGACACCCGCAGGAGGAGTTGGGGTGGTGACAAATGTATTCTTTCTGCCGTCACCACACGGCCAACTATTGTGTATGCCACGTAAAACCTAACCTTAACTCAAAAAGTAACCTTGGACATAAGGTTCTTTCTCGGTCAATTATTATTTAGAGATAGTTCCTTTTTTCTTTAACACTGCGATTTTATGACGGATGTCGATGAACGTTCTATTGAACGTAATTATGTCAAAGGTTCTATATGCTCACAATGTAATGTCAATTATTTGGTTCTTGGGATGGGGTAGGTATAAAGAACATCTTGATCCCCCGGCATAGTTTTTAGAGAGAGAGTGATTCGCCAAGATAATATTGAGAATGAAGTTTACGACGAGCCAGAAAATGTGTAAAATAGTAATTCAACGTAATACTATAAATTACAAATGACGTTATCTGGGAAAAGGGACATTATTGTCATTGGCGCTTACGGCGTTATGAGCTGTGTTTGTATACAAATACGACGTCACCGGACGTAAGAGCCATCGACAATAAGGCCCCTTATCCCAAATAATGTCACATGTTGTGTTGTATACATAAGAAAGCATTAGTAACAATTCCAATCTAAATACTAATATAATTAGGTACATTTCCTACTTGGAAATATGTCAAAACATTTTGCATGTGTGCATCACACCTGTGTTTCCTTATGGTGTAGTCAGAGGGTGAACCGTCTATTGAAACCATTTTGCTACATTTTTAATGTTCACTAAACCGACAGCATAGAAATCGCATACGAAAATACAGTTGCATTTTCATATATGTACCTAAGATCTTCTTTTTTTAAGTCGGTTAAATTAACTATTATACTTTAAGGGCAATATCCTTGTATCTTTGTTAGTAGTATTATCGAGTTAAATAAGCCTGTAGTCATCTAAGCTGTCTCTTAAAACTGTCTTAATTAGGTATATTCACTGGTCCAATAACATTGTTTGAAGGGCCATATCTTGGCTCCGATATTACTTACGGCAAAACTTATTTTGAAAATAAGCTAGTCTAAGGTAGCACTACAAAATAGTAGTAACATAAACGATGGCCGCTGAAAAAAAAAATGACGCCTTTAGTCCATACAAAAATACCCAAACCCCTTTAAGTATGATAATTATTTATTCAATAGCCATAAATAATAGTAGGTTAATATAAACATTGGACTCTTAAACTAAAATCTATAAAATTTAACACTAGGTGATTATATCTCCAAATTCTCAAAATTCCTGTACAACAAAATGTCACATATTGTATCTCTTAGTTCACCTTAGTACATTTAACCTTAGAAAATCTAAACCCTGCCTAATACTTAACGATTACAAAAATAGTATCAAATTTTAAATTAATACTACTACTACTATCACTACCATCAGCCTATATTAGTCCACTGCTGGACAAAGGCCACTCCTATTTATTATCTATGCGTACGTATGCATTAGGAGGTAGGCCCATAATCGCCACGCTAGGCAAAGCACACATCATCAATCAAACAAAGAGTGGTCAGTGACACTTCAAGCCCTTCGTCGACTCTTACGACACCCGCGGGAAGAATTGGGGTGATGAGAAATTATTCTTGCTGCTGCCGTCGCCACACGGCATAATATATATACCACCGTACTACTTCACTTCACTGCATCAGCCTATCTCAGTCCACTGCTGGACGTAGACCTCTCTAATTAACTATACTATGCGTATAGACGCATTAGGTGGTTAAAGCCCATAATCGCCACGCTGGGCAAACGGATTGGCGATCGCAGTAATGTGTTCACTATGATGACGCTGCTGCCCATCATCAATCTTGTATCAAAGGATGGTCAATTGGTCAGTGACACTTTAATCCCTTAGTCGGCTCTTACGACACCCGCGGGAAGAGTTGGGGTGGTGACAAATGTATTCTTACTGCCGTCACCACACGGCCGCAACATACTACAATTGTTACTTATTATTATTACATTTGACCACATCCTGCGGCTCGTCGAGATAACGGTGCAGGATGTTCCCAGGCTACCAAAACTGTTCCTTATCATAATGTCATCTCATCTGTAAACTAAACAATACTCTTTGATGTTTGCCGGACGGAACAGTATTAGTACAATACGAGATAAACTTTTACGACCTAAAAAAATAAGGGTCAAATTAGACAATAGTTGACCGTAACGTAGCTTTTGAGAGACTGTGGGTAAGAGTGAGTGGCAAACATCTGAATATCTTTCTTGTATATAACTTAAATCGTTTCATATAACTGGCAGCAATAACTGGTGTAAAGTAAACTCGGTTTTACTAAAGAGAGTCTGTTAGAAGTCCGACGCCATCAGCCGTGATACATACTTACAATGTTTTTCGTTATGCGATAGTGCATTGTGCACCCAGGGAGGTAAGTACACGGTATTAAGCTGAGTTTAGACTTGCAAGTTATTGCTGCAGATTTTGAGATGCAACTGTGGGTAAGAGTGAGTGGCAAACTCGGCAAACATCTAAATATCTTTCTTGTATATAACTTAAATCGTTTCATATAACTGGCAGCAATAACTGGTGTATTTAAAGTAAACTCGGTTTTACTGTGAAGCATACAATGTTTTTCGTCATTAAGCGACATTCTCATGGAATGCCCCCGCTACGCATGCAAGCGATAGCGCGCTTAGAACGCAAACTTAATCGAGACTGCATAGCATAAGCTAAGTGTACTTCGCTACATTTATCGTATTCTCGACGTTTCGCACTCCACGATTGTTCGCGCAGTTTTTATTAGCCTACCTTCTTTATTCACGTAAGGTGCATGCAGACCAAAAGAACATTCGCTGTTCTATCCCCCGCTCTACGAAATCAACGAATCACGTTTCGTGTAACGATCGAATTTCGTAGAGTGGGGGGATAGAACAGCGAATGCTCTTTTGGTCTGAATGCACCTTTAGCTACATTTATCATATTCGTAACGTTTTGCACTCCACGATTGTTCGCGCAAGGGTGGATTTCATCAAGAAAATTTTCACCATACAAAAATATATTTTTTTTCTTTTATTAATTAAATGCATAAATATGTATCTAGAATTGTTAAGTTATATTTATTAGAGTATCTTGTTATGATTCCACACTAATTTGATGCATAATTTCGAAATTATAGGCATCAAAAATATTTTACACGAGATGGTGATGACGACCATGCCATGGTTATGATTTTTTAATGGATGGCGATGATACTATGTGTATGGTAATGACGATTTACTATATCATAAGATTCATAAGGGTATTAAATCAACAATTTTCAGTCAAATCAACAATGTATTTTCAAAGCGCCTTTGAATGTTTGTAGTTTATTCCAAACTTCCAAGCGAGTTTAGTTCCTGTCTCCTTACATTCCTGTACCAAAGAAGATTTTGTCGCTGGCTTCTTTAGCGTCTTTGCTGCTGCCTGACTATCCGTGTATATGACCACGGCCCTCGTCTGCTGCACTTGCTCCTTTATGAGCCTTACGCACCGTAGTATGGCACAAACTTCTGCCTGAAACACACTCGTATACCTACCAAGTGGGACAGATACCTTTTCCCCCAATTTCGGGATAACTATATAGTAGGTATCTTGCTCCAGCTAGACCTGTGGAGCTTCTTATCGAACCGTCAGTGAAGCATATAAACGTCGGATGTGCGACGTTTACCTTCCAGTTGTCCCTCTCCCCAATATGTACTCTATATTTCTTATCGAATATCTTCTTCCTCTTTATGAGGTCATTGTGAGTTACCATCATTTCCATTTTAGACAGTACCCTATCTTGTATTAGTTCGTGTCGCTTGTGTACGCAACTTCCTCTCCATTCCTTCTTTTCCGCTTCTATATGTAGCGCCTTTATACCTAGTATTACCTCTAAGGCGTGTGTCGGGTTGCCTCTGCACCTTTGCTAGGTACCTCTGATATTTCTTAATATGTGCTCTGTGCCACCAGACCACCGCTCCATATAGTACTCGGGAAGTATTATCGCCTTGGAGATCCATTCCAATATCCTCGACTTTAACCCCCATTTCCTTCACACCGCTCTTTTGTATAGATACGTATACAGTGTTCTTATGGCTTTCGCCGTTTGTTCTTTTACATGAGTTTTGTACCTGAGCGTGCTACCCAGAGTCACCCCCAGATACTTTTGCTCGTTTACCAACTCCAGCTCCTTGTCATGTACCCTTATGGGCCTCATCTCTTCTGTCTTCCTTTTGTTAGTGAATAACACGAGCTTCGTTTTTGATGGATTTAAATCCAGTCTCTCTCTCTGCACCATTCCAGCACTTTTTGGATACTACTGGCCATTATGTCCCTTATGGTGCTTAGTACCAGTCCACGTTCGACTATATAGCACTCCGTCATCGGAGTAAGCTTGCATATATAGGCCCCCCTTATTTTCTTCACTAATGAGTACAAGTCCACCCTGTGGGAAACCTCTTTTAGGACTAATTGACTTTTTATATTCCGCCCAGTGTCGCCTTTATAGATCTACACTTGAGCAATTTCCCTATCCATAGCGCTATTGTCTTGTTGACTCCTTCCCTTCTCAGACTTTTCTCTACCGCTGAACATTTAATGGCACTTGCTACTACAAGAAAAAACAAAAATTATGGACCAATTTACAAAAATTGTCAACTCCATACATACAGGATCATAACCATCCATTGCTTCAGTACCGGTATTGACATGCTCGGTGTTGACAATTTCACACAAAATCCTAGATTATTTTAGAACACTAATACTTAAAGCAACGTCAACGCCTCACTAGTAAGTTCCTTTAAGGTTACGTATTCCCAAGTAATTAGTTTAAATATTATTCAATTACTTACTGTAAATCACTCGTGGATGGTTATGACGCCACAGCGTGTTAATCACGTATTGCAGTCATATTTTTATGATTTTTTTTTGGTTTGAGCCCGCAAAGACAAACGTGTACTCGGTACCGCTGTTTCACCAGAATTGAGGAGGCGGGCGTGGGTACACCCGGTATATTTAGACGCACGAGTACAAAACTACCTCAACTTTGACAGTGCGCTTACGGTGTTGATGAATTTTTGGTGTTAAACTTTTAAATATTTTAAATAGTACTTACGCGATGAAGGATTTTTATCATATTTTTTTGAACGTTTAACAACAATATTTAAAAACGATTACTGAAGTAAAATTCGCAATCGTACGTTTGATTTGCGATAATTTTCAGTACAAATATGGAGGTTCAGAAATTTTGTTAGATGGTGATGACTTTTGACATATAAAACATTTTATCAAAATGAAACTATTTAGATTTCGATTATTTTGATCAAAGGGCCTTAAAGATAAAACTACTGAATAACGAAAAGAATAAAAATCAAAGTAAATAAAATAAGTAAAAAAGTTTTAAGTTAAACGGTTTTTATTGCACCAAAAACTAGAAAATAAATAAAAATTAGTTGTAACTAACCGTAGACGCTAATTTTTGTAGATTTGTCACGTGAAACTATAATCACTGTAGTCTTCCCAAGTCGGATGCTGAAAGCCACGTTTAGCCTCTATGTCAGTGGATTAAGCGTATCCTAATCGGAAACTTTTACCAAACTGAAATAAAAACGTGGGGCGTACGGAATTGTGATTAAGTCACTATAGTTATTTAAGAACACACATAGAAATCAAGACAGCAATAGAGTAATAAGTTTTGTTCTGGCCTTGATAAAAGTTATTTACCTCTGTAGAAGTGTTGGAACAGATGAATGATCCATTGCAAAATTAAAGCTACAATTACATATTGAACTTGTATGTTTCTTCATAATGAAAAACGCCCCACGTTTTTATTTTAGTTTGGTAAAAGTTTCCGATTAGGATACGCTTAATCCACTGACATAGAGGCTAAACGTGGCTTTAAGCATCCGACTTGGGAAGACTACAGTGATTATAGTTTCACGTGACAAATCTACAAAAATTAGCGTCTACGGTTAGTTACAACTAATTTTTATTTATTTTCTAGTTTTTGGTGCAATAAAAACCGTTTAACTTAAAACTTTTTTACTTATTTTATTTTCAAATTTTTAGTGCAACTTATTCTAGATCAAAGGATGTTGTTTGTAATATGCAATACAATTAGGGATGCTAGCGTTTAACTCTCGCGCTTTAATCACGACACAAACATGTGTAAACGTAATGGACAATATTTTATGTGTAACGAGAGGGGAATCGCTGCAGAATAGATATTTTTTGAAATCCGACACTAAAAAAATGTCAGCTCGAATACCCAAAGTGTCTCAACTGGACGTGTTATTCATACAATACCTTTAACAGAGATCTGACAATAAGGAATATATCAATCAATTTGGTTTATTGAGAAAATCAAGTTTAAAGCGAGGCCCGACGGGTCGCCCTACGCTACGCGATCCACTCACGCTGTCACACTATCAGCTGGAGGGCCGCAGGCCCGACGGCTTGCCCTACGCTATGCGATCCACTCACGCTGTCACACTATCAGCTGGAGGGCCGCAGGCCCGACGGCTCGCCCTACGCGGTCCACTCACGCTGTCACTCTATCAGCTGGAGGGCTGCAGGCCCGACAGCTCACCCTACGCGATCCACTCACGCTGTCACTCTATCAGCTGGAGGGCCGCAGGCCCAACAGCTCGCCCTACGCGGTCCACTCACGCTGTCACTCTATCAGCTGGAGGGCCGCAGGCCCGACGGCTCGCCCTACCCGGTCCACTCACGCTGATGTCACTCTATCAGCTGGAGGGCCGCAGGCCCGACAGCTTACCCTACGCGATCCACTCACGCTGTCACTCTATCAGCTGGAGGGCCGAAGGTCCGACGGGTCGCCTTACGCTACGCGGTTCACTCACGCTGTCACTCTATCAGCTGGAGGGCCGCAGGCCCGACAGCTCACCTTACGCGATCCACTCACGCTGTCACTCTATCAGCTGGAGGGCCGAAGGTCCGACGGGTCGCCTTACGCTACGCGGTTCACTCACGCTGTCACTCTATCAGCTGGAGGGCCGCAGGCCCGACGGCTCGCCCTACCCGGTCCACTCACGCTGATGTCACTCTATCAGCTGGAGGGCCGCAGGCCCGACAGCTTACCCTACGCGATCCACTCACGCTGTCACTCTATCAGCTGGAGGGCCGAAGGTCCGACGGGTCGCCTTACGCTACGCGGTTCACTCACGCTGTCACTCTATCAGCTGGAGGGCCGCAGGCCCGACAGCTCACCTTACGCGATCCACTCACGCTGTCACTCTATCAGCTGGAGGGCCGCAGGCCCAACGGCTCGCCCTACGCGGTCCACTCACGCTGTCACTCTATCAGCTGGAGGACCGCAGGCCCGACTGGTCACCCTACGCGATCCACTCACGCTGTCACTCTATCAGCTGGAGGGCCGCAGGCCCAACGGCTCGCCCTACGCGGTCCACTCACGCTGTCACTCTATCAGCTGGAGGGCCGCAGGCCCGACGGGTCACCCTACGCTACGCGATCCACTCACGCTGTCGCTCTATCAGCTGGAGGGCCGCAGGCCCGACGAATCGCCCTACGCTACGCGCTTCACTCATTCTGTCACTCTATCAGCTGGAGGGCCGCAGGCCCGACGGCTCGCCCTACGCGAACCACTCACGCTGTCACTCTATCAGCTGGAGGGCCGCAGGCCCGACGGGTCGCCCTACGCTACGCGATCCACTCACGCCGTCAGTCTATCAGCCGGAGGACCGCAGGCCCGACATGGCTGGCAGTGACACGTGTCTCAGCAGCATCAGGTTTGAGGAGTTGGAAGTCAGTATTAAATCCGTCTGTATCTTTTCGTCCAATATTCCGCAGGGTTTGAAGACGAAAGTCTTCGATCAGTGTATGTTGCCAGACGGTACTAAACCGTGCTCACTTACAATGGGCCTTATAAGAATGCTCAATGTCACCCAAAGGGCAAAGGAGAGGGCTATGCTAGGGGTCTCTCTGCGATATCGGATTAGAAATGAGATCATCCGCAGCAGAACCAAAATAACCGATATAGCTCTTCGAATCGCTAAACTGAAGTGGCAGTGGGCGGGGCTCGTCGCGCGTGGAACCGATGGCCGTTGGGGTGGTAAGTTTTTCGAGTGATGGTCACGTACCGGAAGGGGCAGCGTGGGTAGGCCCCCCACAAGGTGGACTCATGACCTGGTGAAGGTCACTGGATGCGGGTGGCACAGGGCCGGTCCTTGTGGCAATCTTTGGGGGAGACCTATATTCACCAGTGAACGTCTTTCGGTTGATATGATGATGATTACGATAATGAAATCCGTATGTTTCTACCAAATGTCTAAAGCAGTACTTCAAAGTCTACAGATTGCTAAACCTAGCGGTTGTGGCAGGCAGTAACACTGGAGTATCAGATCTGAGGAGTTGGACGTTAGTACTAAATTCGCATGTTTCTACTTAATATCTAAAGAACTACTTTAAAATCAAGAAATCGATAAAAGATAAACTTTGCGGTTATTGTTGGCAGTACTGCAGCATCAGAAGTGAGGAGTTGGAAGTCAAGATCAGGCTGTTAGCATTTGATGATGCCAAACATGCTATACTTTCATTTTCACGTGTCTAGCACTCTCGGTTAAGGTAAGCAGTACGTCTGCAGCATCAGGCTTTGAGGGTACAAAGATACAAACATTATAATATTGCATTGTCATGGGGACTTGACACGAGTTCCAAATTTCATCAATTTTGGTGCAGTAGAAGTGGTCGAAAAATCGATCACAAGATTTGAAGCATCGACGACAGTTGATACGCGGTGAAGTTAATAAAAACCGTTTAAAAACCTAAAATATATTTTTTTAAACACCGAAACGCAAATTTTTTCCGAGTTTTGAAATCCACCCGCAAGCTTTTATTAGCCTACCTTCAAGCTGCACGGATACAGGTACCCGCACATGCCTTGATTATTCATTAAGTAGTACGCACGGTTTGTCACTAGAGTCTGGCTAATGGAATATTGCCCCAACTTTTGGCGGGAAATTAAAAAAATCTAGGGTTGGATGTGTGACAAGCCCCAGATTTTTTGAATTTCCCGCCAAAAGTTGGGGCAATATTTCTTTAGCCAGACTCTAGGCCTTCACTTTATGCAACATTCAAAAGTTTGGATCTGATGGTGCTCCCACATTGGGAATATCAAATATTGCATAAATAGATACTTGATGTTTATGATCAAATACGAAACCTTATGCTGAGCACGGGTCGACATGCTCTAGGCACATATGTTATAATTATACCTAAGTAATAATGTTTCGCTCCTGCTATAATGATGATTGATGAACCACCGTTACGTACTTAAATACTTAAAATTTACGCTATTACAGGTTTTTGGTTGAGTAAAATTAGTAAAATTCTGGACTACGAACAGTAAAAAGGATTTTTTGCCCAACTTAAGGAAAGGAAAAAAAAAATATAAAAAAACAACACAATATAATTTTTGGGTAAAGAACTATATTTCCTCAAAGTACCTATTGTTTTAATGAATACACACAATATATATATTTATGGATAAAAAACAAGAAAACCTTTTGTCAATCTAAGCAGGTAGGTACCAGGCCCTATTTCGGCGTAAAAGCTTTTGTATGAGAACAGGCTCCAAACGTTTCCCCGAAAGGTAGAAAGCTTTTGTTCGGCATGAACAATGCAAACCGGCCTATTGTTTACAGGGTTCGCTACGTTTTTATTTATTATATTGCTCGCAATAAATCAATCTACCCATGATTAACAGGTACCTACACGAAATACCGGCGGCAGACAGGTGACATTCGTGTGGCGGACGCCGGACCGTAAACATCGCCTTCTCCAGCATGATTGACGAGCTTCACGTCCTTCACGATGACGTGAGTCACGTCAAGGTTTAAGCAACGTGGACTTAAACATGATGCAAGAGATCTCTTCCAATCCCAAGGTCTGAAACATCAAGATCTAAATCGATGAACTTACGCTAAAAGTCAATGTTCAGAATATTTCTACCCAACTTAAAACTCTCCGTCGTTTTTAATTAAAATTACCTTGAAATAATTGTCAATTATATTTCCGTATTTACGTAAAGTAGTTACGTATTTACAAAAGGTCCCATTTTAATCGTAAATGTGGATACGAAATCAACGAATTTCAACAAATCAAGTTTGGTGTAACGAACGAATTTCGTAGAGTGGGGGATAGAGTGGGCGAATGCTCGTTTGGTCTATAAATTCTATAATACACCTTAACGAATGAATTTCGTAGGGTGGGGGATAGAATGAACGAATGCTCGTTTGGTCTAAATGTACCTTAAGTCAGATGCCAGACGCGCATCCAGGATTTGCTTTTCAGAGAGGAGGAGGGGGGCATTGACTTATGATATGATGGTATACCGGATCCTATTTTTTCAATTGTTAAAAACACCTACTTAGCATACCTACATCCAGGGTGTCAGGGGGAGGGGGAGGGAGAGGGAGCAAGTGCCCCCATTGAATCCGCACCTGCTAAGTAACAAGGACTTATCCGTTGTGTTCACTTCAGATGACCATACATAAATGTTCTATAAAACTAGTTGCAATTATTTTTATGCCATGACTTAATATGACTAATAGGTAAGTAATTAGGATAAAGATAATGATATTATTCAATCATCGTCATTGGACCTCTATGACCTACTACGGGACCACAGTGCTGACGAGATAAGATCCATGAAAAGTTACGGCAACTTCTCAAATCTCAAGTTGATGGAAATACATTATGTAATTGAAATTGCCTACCGTAAACTGGGGTTACTTTAAATTTTGGGGTTATATTGATAAAAACTTCTTTTATTTTTTAATCGCGAATATCTTCCGTTACCAAACGCATCTGTACTTTTTTTTTTAAGTCTGGCAAGAACGATAGTTATCCTTATTAATTGTTTAGACACTTTAAATGAGTACGGTCGTTAGAATAGCGTATTACGTATTTATATTTACGTATACTTTTTGCTATTTTTCGTGTATAAAATAACTTCTAAACTAACAATAAGGGTAGTGAGGTAAACGGTTCTTAATCACAATTAACTTGTCACAAGTGTGTTTAGGTATACAAATATAACGTTTTTAGGGTCTTCAATTCAAACTAAGTACTTATAACAATTGTTTTTATTCAATGGGGTGTCTTTGATCACCTACATGGGGTCACATTGATCAGAATCTTACGTATAGTTGGTTATGGTATGTCTATCTATTTTATAAGAAGATTGTTCTCTCTTCAATGTTTGATTTTTGTTTTTAATAAAGTTGAATACTGAAGTTTTTTTATAATATATCGGGGTTACTTTGGTCACAAATATTTGATCAAAATAACCCCAAAACGACTTAAATTGTTGTAACTTTTGATACTGCGAACGGATTTATTTATTTTCTTAGAAGAAATTACTCCTGTAAGGGTTTACATTCAATTGCCCTAAAAAAAACATAAGGTATCAAAGTAACCCCAATGTCAGTTTAACTTTGATCACAACGTTTTATTTTTCTATCTTCATACATTTTTAAAGTATCGTTTCAAATTTTGTTACCGAGAAAGATAACAAAAAGTTGATGTTACTATTTTATTTTTGGATTTTTTTACGCCTAATTTTAGAAGATATCGAAGTTTAAACTTTAAAATTGATCAATGTAACCCCAGTTTACGGTACTTATGTGTAGTTTCAATCACGGAATGATATAGTTCTGTGTTTTCCTTACAAAACATGTTTATTTCGAAAAGTTGAACTCCAGGGTCGCGTTTTATAAAATTACAATTTCGCTGTTTGCTTCTCTTTCCAGCCAATCTGTGCGTGCGTTAAGGTGCGGTTAAACTAAAAGAGCATTCGCTGTTCTAACCTCCCACTCTACGAAATTCGATCGGTACACAAAACGTGATTGGTTGATTTCTTAGAACAGGCGCTAGAATTGCGAATGCTCTTTTGGTCTAAACGCACCTTTAGAGAGGCAAACAGCGAAATTGTAAAATGTAACTATGTAAAACGCGACCCAGATTATTCCAAGGCGTCAAATCTCCACTAATATCCGTAACACTCAAGTTCACGAAACCACATAACTTGTCATCATAAAGTACAAATTTTATTACTTTTACGTGACTGTATTTATGAATGCTCTCTTGACACAGGATTATTCAAATGAGCAGAACTAATCATAATCATAATATATGTATGTTTGAGAATCAATGTTGCAATTAATATTCTAGAGTTCAATACGATACTGTTGGTGGTCCCTCAACACCTAAATAAATAAAATATTAGTATTTTTAGGAAGCTTGCGTTGGCATTTCACCTCGTCTTGAGGGCACTCCCTCTTAAGCGGCAATTACACCTGGTCGTTCGCCGCATGCAAACATCGGTTGCCTGGCAACCTCGTACTGTGGTTCTGCGAACGCATTTGGCGGACAACCAAGTGTAACTGCATCATTCCGATGCAGTTACATCGGAATTCTTGGCGTCGAAAAATCGAGTGAAGTCCAGGGGCCCTACCGCGAACTTCGAAGGTCGAAAATTTCGGAGATTTGTCTCTGTCACTCTAATGACGCCTTCGTTGGTGTGACAGAGGCAAATCCTCGTAATTTGCGAACTTCGGAGTTCACGGTAGGCTAACAGTTCAGCGGCATTAGAGGGAAAGGCCAAATTGGCCTCGAAGAAACTAGGTGTGCTCAATAGATCGAGACAGTACCTATAATAGTTCACGCCGTTCCATTGCCTTCAGCTTTACAAGGTACAAGTTCGCCCTCACATGGAATACTGTTCTCAGCTTTGGTCAGCGGCACCCCAGTACCAGCTTCTCCCCCTGGAAGGCATCCAGCGAAGCGCGACTCGAATAGTCGGTTGCCAGGATATATCTGACCGGCTTGACTCCTTGGCTATACGTAGAGATGTAGCTTCGCTTGGAAATCTCTATCGCGTCTATAAGTGCATAAGTGTCAAGGACTTGTTCGCATTGATTCCTACCATTTCATTCCGCTTTCTCCAGAAACTTTCTGCCTTGCACAGCTAAACTATCGAATGAACTATCGTCCGCGGTTTTCCGGACCGATACGATACGACATTCAAATCTTCGAGAAAAGATCTCCCATCTCAAAAGGCCAGCAACGCACTTGTGACCTCCGTGGTGTTGCAGGACGTTCATGAGCGGGGGTAGTCTCTTACCATCAGACGATCCGTCTGCTATTCTACCTACGATATTGAATGTGAACTTAAACACTATCATCGTTATATCTATATCTATCTATCTATATCTATACATATAATAAAGCTGAAGAGGGTCGAAAATCTGTACATGGAAGATATTTACAAAAAAATGATGGAGGAGGTCTTTAAATCGATAATAGATCACATTTATGTAATTTTTAGAATTTTTGTCTGTTTGTCTGTTTGTCGGTTTGTCTGTTTGTCTGTTTATTGCACGGAGCATCACGAGAGAACGGCTGGATGGATTTTAATGAAAACTTCACCGTCGTATTCAGGAGACCTCGGGTCGGGACATAGGATATAAAAAATGGCAAAGTGTGAGTCGGACTTGCAGTAAAAAATTAAAATTACAGTTAAATCAACCTATCTCAAAAAGTATAAGAGATATTTTGATCAAACCAGAAGTCGTTGAAAGAGTTCATTACTATGCATGTGTCGTCATCATCATCATCATCATATCAGCCGAAAGACATCCACTGCTGAACATAGGCCTCCCCCAAAGATTGCCACAATGACCGGTTCTGTGCCACCCGCATTCAGCGGACTCCTGCATGTGTAAATATGTATGTTTAAATGGAACAAATTACAAAAACTGCGTAAATTATTTTAAGAGACATGACCAATCAATTTACAAGAAACACCTTAAACGTAATAGCCTACAACTATCCAAAAGTATCAGCAGACGCGACGCATTTGCCATGACTATTTGAGCAGGCGCTATAATAATAATTAATAAGTGAGGACTGCATTCTTCAACCCTCAACAATTTATCAACACCATTTTTCTCAGAACTTTATACCCCGTACTTTAAAATAATTGAACAAGGGCACACTTTCAACGGCTTTAATAGCTGATATCTCCAAAACGATCCGCTTAAAGAAAAAAGTTTATATAATTTTTGAAGACGTTTCTTTTGATGTCTCATACGCTTACGATTATGTACAGTCGAGTTCATAAATATATGAGCAAATCCAAGGCTTCAAAAATAAATGAGCATAGTAAGATATATATTACTATGCATCTGAACAAATTTACCAATCAAAAATATGTGTACATATTACCTGTCAAAATAATCCCAGCATGTGTCACATTAATATTTAGCAACTGAAAAGTAAAAATTATATAACTATGTGCAACTTCACAAATATCAACGCAAAACCTTTTTCGTATATTTTGACAGTCATCAAAAAAAGTCTCTTCGGCTCTCAGTTTGTTAGACTGACAGCGTGGGTTAACCCCTCGGGCCTTCGGCCCTCGGGATAGTGTGGACTGTAGCCTCGGGACTACGGCCCTCGGTTTGTTAAACTGACAGGTGAGATAACCCCTTCGGCCCTCGGGATTGCGTGAACTGTGTCCTCGAGCCTACGACCCTCAGTTCATAGACTGACAGCGAAGGTTAACTCCTCGGGCCTTCAACCCTCGGGATCGCGTGAACTGTGTTCTCGAACCTACGATCCTCAGGTTCATAGACTGACAGCGAAGGTTAACCCCTCGGGCCTTCGGCCCTCGGGATCGCGTGAACTGTGTTCTCGAGCCTACGACCCTCAGGTCCATAGACTGACAGCGAAGGTTATCCCTTCGGGCCTTCGGCCCTCGGGATCGCGTAAACTGTGTTCTCGAGCCTACGACCCTCAGGTTCATAGACTGACAGCGAAGTTTAACCCCTCGGGCCTTCGGCCCTCGGGATCGCGTGAACTGTGTTCTCAAGCCTACGACCCTCAGGTGCATAGACTGACAGCGAAGGTTAACCCTTCGGGCCTTCGGCCCTCGGGATCGCGTGAACTGTGTTCTCGAACCTACGACCCTCAAGTTCATAGACTGACAGCGAAGGATAACCCCTCGGGCCTTCGGCCCTCGGGTTCGCGTGAACTGTGTTGTCGAACCTACGACCCTCAGGTTCATAGACTGACAGCCAAGGTTAACCCCTCGGGCCTTCGGCCCTCGGGATCGCGTGAACTGTGTTCTCGAACCTACGACCCTCAGGTTCATAGACTGACAGCGAAGGTTAACCCCTCGGGCCTTCGGCCCTCGGGATCGCGTGAACTGTGTTCTCGAGCCTACGACCCTCAGGTCCATAGACTGACTGCGAAGGTTAACCCTTCGAGCCTTCGGCCCTCGGGATCGCGTGAACTGTGTCCTCGAGCCTACGACCCTCAGGTTCATAGACTGACCGCGAAGGTTAACCCCTCGGGCCTTCGGCCCTCGGGTTCGCGTGAACTGTGTTGTCGAACCTACGACCTCAGGTTCATAGACTGACAGCGAAGGTTAACCCCTCGGGCCTTCGGCCCTCGGGATCGCGTGAACTGTGTTCTCGAACCTACGACCCTCAGGTTCATAGACTGACAGCGAAGGTTAACCCCTCGGGCCTTCGGCCCTCGGGATCGCGTGAACTGTGTTCTCGAACCTACGACCCTCAGGTTCATAGACTGACAGCGAAGGTTAACCCCTCGGGCCTTCGGCCCTCGGGATCGCGTGAACTGTGTTCTCGAGCCTACGACCCTCAGGTCCATAGACTGACTGCGAAGGTTAACCCTTCGAGCCTTCGGCCCTCGGGATCGCGTGAACTGTGTTCTCGAGCCTACGACCCTCAGGTCCATAGACTGACTGCGAAGGTTAACCCTTCGAGCCTTCGGCCCTCGGGATCGCGTGAACTGTGTTCTCGAGCCTACGACCCTCAGGTCCATAGACTGACAGCGAAGGTTAACCCCTCGGGCCTTCGGCCCTCGGGATCGCGTGAACTGTGTCCTCGAGCCTACGACCCTCAGGTTCATAGACTGACAGCGAAGGGTAACCCTTCGGGCCTTCGGCCCTCGGGATTGTGTGGCCTGTAGCCTCGGCCTTACGGCCCTCGGTTTGTTAGGCTGACAGCGTGGGTTAACCCCTCGGGCCTTCTCACGATCGTGTGAACTAGGTCCTCGAGCCTACGGCCCTAGGGTCCATAGACTGATAGCGTGGGTTAGCCATTCGGGCCTTCAGCCCACGGTTTGTTAGACTGACAGCGTGAGTTAACCCCTCGGGCCTTCGGCCCTCGGGTTTGTGTGGATGGTGACCTTACTCCTGCAGCCCTCCTGTTGATATACTGGCAGCGGGTATTAATGCCTCGGCCCTCGGGTTCGTTTAAACAGGGGCCTCGGGCCTCCGATCCTCGGGTTGATAATCTGACAGCGTGGGTTAACTCCTCGGGCCTTCGGCTCTCGGGTTCGTGTAGACAGTGGCCTCGGGCCTACGGCCCTCGGGTTGATAGGCTGACATTGTGGGTTGACTCCTCGGGCCTTTGGCCCTCGGGTTCATGTGGGGAGTACTTGATTGATCCGATTGGCTACAGGATATGCTGAATGCTCCAAGCTCTGTCTTCTTACAGCTTAGCATCGACCATAAAACAACATTTCGTCATAAGCCCGATTGGGACTTGGCCCTAACTCAAAGCTCGGTTTCAGCCTTCGTGGTCTTGACGCCTCACCTTTGAGCCTTGGGCCCTCAGGCTCGGTTTGTTTAATTACTGCATATATTAAATGCTTGGCACTATGTCTCGGTCTCGGCCATAAAGCCAGTATTTCATGAAAAATACGATCGGTCATCGGCACTGCTTGAAACTCGCCCTTTGCAGCCTTAACGCCTCGGCTTCGGACTTTCGGCCCTCAGGCTCGACTTATTTGAATACTGAATAAATATTATATTGAATGCTAGAACGCGTCGGGCTCGGACCACTGTTCTGTTTTCTCATAGTTCGGCCTACGACCTCCTTACTCTGTATATTTGACATGTATTTTTATTGTTTCTGTGATTGGGTCGGCCCTCCTGCTGCAAGGCCGTATTACACCGCGGAGTGGGTTTCCGGGCCTTCAACCCTCTGCTGGATCGGCCTTCTTCCGCCCAACCTAAAGTTCGCCCTTCGGGCTTGCTGAACTACTCGGGATTTAAACTTTTCGCCCCAGCACACTGCCATCTTAGATTATTTTCCAACCTTTTACGAATATTATATATCTTTTGGGTACCTCGACTCAAACCCTGGCGATAGGTTTTTGCATACACTGCACTGACGCTTACTGCCACACATTCAGTAACTGAAGTCCTCCGGTTAACTTAGGGTAATCCATGCTATGATGATGACTTTTATGATGCTCTCAAGCCTCATCTTAATTTTTACCCTCAACTCCTTACTTACGCTATGCTTATGCTTTTTAGAATACGTATAATTTTGGTGTTTTGAAATACGACTATCATTTTGTTTGCTGAGGGAAACCACATTATTTTACTACCTTTAGAGATATCAAAATTTGAGTAGTATTTGGAAGTTAACCTCAAACGATAGGTACCTAAACCATTTATTTCATTGTGTATGATATTAATTTCTTTGCTACACCGAACACAATACGTTTGTAACTTGGCTGTTAATCTGATATCTTATCACCAAAAGGACCAATTCTAAGAAACCCATTTACCAGACATACATTTGAAAATGTACAACACAGATCACCGAACAGCACGCGTGCGAAGTCGCGGGCACAGCTAGTTTTGGTATATAGGAATAGCCATTAGGCTATTCCTATAAAGCCTTTTTCCTAGTAGCCTAACTAAGTCTCGGGCACTACCCTGCCTACGAAACTGGAGCTGGAGGCTGCTGCCTACAAACCTTATTTTTTACCGACTTCAAAAAAGGAGGAGGTTCTCAATTCGACTGATATTTTTGTATTATATGTCGAGAACCAATTATCAAACATTTTCTAATCTTCTCGCCGCCACGTCAAAATAGAAATAGCGTGCCATACACCCACGCCAGGCAATAATAAATTACACGTAACCAACTGGTAACTTACCTAATATTGACAAACTAAGGTGTAAGTCTTGAATTTTGAAGTTTGTGACTTGACATCAAGTCGTTGGCGTGTGGGGCACGAAACGTTCTGAGTTTCTGATATCAAGACATTAGCGGCGAAAAGGGATAATCGATCGGGTATTATCCCGAGATGGTCCCTTTGGTACCAAGTTAGGGTCTAATGGGACCACGGAGAAATCGATTCAAGTCAGTTTTGTTTAATTTGGTATACATGGTGTAAGTCTAATAGGGGCGAAGCTCTTAACGGGTGTTAGGACATAATAAGCCGGCACATTTAGATAACTTTTACATAAAATTAGAGCAACAAAATTAACCAAGCAAAATAATTCGGCGCGCAATGTAGAGCAACATAAGTACTCAAGTTAAACGCTCGTTGACAGCTAATTTCAAAAGCAGATAACATAACTGCCAGTGCCATATCAATTAGTACATTGTGTATTTAGGGCGGTAAGTAAGAATTTGCGAACGAGTGTGAAAGTAAAGCCCAAGCCGAAGGCGCGGGCTTTACTTCACACGAGTTCATAATTCTTGCACCGCCCGTGGTACACACAATGTTTTTCATCACACCTATGCAGCTGTGATGCAAAAAAGTAAATAAAACAATATATTTTCACAAAACTGCTCTAAAATGGTCTAAATCAGGGATGACTTAATTTCATCATTTTCATAAAAGAAATCTCAGCGCGGCGCGCGGCGTGCGCCGGACCGCGCTAGTGCGACGTAATGTTGTATGAAAATCCTTAACGGCCTACTACGACGTAATGACGCACCTACGGCGCGCATCACCGCAGCGTATTGGCGCAGTTACCGAACAGGTGTGATGAAAAATAACAAATGTTCGTATCCACATTGTTGCTCCGAAAATTCTGTGGGGTCGTAATTAAAAAAACCTCGTAATCCATGTTTACACTGATGAATTCCATGCCTGGTTTAATTGATCACCCCGTATTCGATTTACACGCGGTATTATTCGAGTCATCGTACTGCTACAAGAGTGTTATGTTAAAAGTGAGGGTTGTTAAAATAAAATACTGTATACGTTTCAACGTTTATTCGTAAGAAAATAAAATGTATAAAATCTCTTATAAGTAAGTAATAGGAACAATTAACTTTCAAAAAAGACTTTCTCACAAGTCTGAAACAATTTGGGCGATACTTGGTATCTAGTTTACTTTTCTATGTTGTGTAAGTTATGTACCTATACCAAAACGTCTATAAAAAAAATAAAAAAAACCTAAAAACTTGCATTATTGATTTGATGCATTCCACGATAATGTCGGGTACGTGACGCCGTTTTTCGTATAGGTATAACGGGCACGCGACGATACAGAGACCCGTCGATTATGGTATGTGGTTATACTCTGTTTGGTTAGGTATTTAAAAAAGGGTAAACAATCTTGCAGTATCTTTTAATTGAAAAATGCATTTAAAAATTCGCACTAAGTACTTAATGAATCAAAACAATGTAAATCACTGTATTTCCTTGTTATATTAATATTATATTTGGTAAAACTTATTTTCTACTTGTAGTTTTCAATAAAAAGATACTGCGAGATTGTTTACCTTTTTTTAAATAGCTAACCAAACAGAGTATAGCGTAACCCTCTCGGGACGTGATCGGCACGGAAACTTCTAATGTACGAGTATACTTATACGTCAGTAGAAAACAAAAAAAATAAACAAACTTCAAAACTTGCATTATTTCATAATCACGCACTTTCAGTCTTGGTCTTATCACCAATGCTATATATCTATCAAATTTCACGTGATACATGTCATTTAGTATGAAAACAGCTCACCCCCGCCGAGCATTGGTTATCACCAACTTAAAACCTTCACATACAGCAGGCTTAGCACATGATTGGTGCGACAGTATGTCGCCGCGAGATAGATCTCCCGTCCTTCACTAGCTATATTAACAAAAGAGGGACGGATAGGCTATCTCGCGGCGAGATACTGTCGCGCCAATCATGTGCTAAGCATACAGGTTTGGATAAAATTATTAGTTTTAACGTAACAATAAACCTACGAACGTGTTTCACAATCTGTCAAAGACGTCAATAAAGAAAGTCAGCCATATTTGTTTACACTTTTTTGTTTTCTTCTGACGAAAAGCATAATTCATCCGTTATGATCTTATGATGACCGGCTCCTTTGTCACCCTGGCGGCCACTTTTAGATATGTAACACGATAGATGTTTGCGTATTATAATTACTCAAGCATCAATATAAATAAAAAACCTTTATTCTTAACAACAAAGAAATAATTAACAAAATGAAACCTTCATAATTATAATAAGTATTATAAATGTTTTCCAGTTTCTCTTACAGCGGGTATTTTAATCATCTTAAACCGTAAACAAAAATATTGGATTTAGTAATATGAAAATCGTATTGAACGGGTAATTTAATTCAACAGTTTGAGATTATAACAAAAACACTGCATTATCAATAACCCCATTATTCTTAAATGTCCTATCTTAGCAAGCCGATAAGGAACAAGCTACATACTTATCGGTGGCAATAGGGTCACGCATGCTGTTCTAACCTCCTGAGGCCTGGTGACGTCACTTACTTCAACCGAATTTTAACTTTGACACTATCCCCGTTATTCATAAACGTCTGCTAACTTAACAAGCCGCTAATAATTGTTTGTCCCTTGGTCTTAACAATTTGTCCATAAGAGCAAAAGAGACGAGCAATTATTAACGGCTTGTTAAGTTAACAGACGTTTATGAATAAGGGGGTATGTCTATAAAGTCAAAATGCTATGTAATATATATATGACTCAGGGCCTCACGAGGTTAAGTATAAAATACTATCATATCATAGGTCAATGCCCCCCCCCTCCCCCCTCAACGAAGTCCTGGATCCGCGCCTTTATCGGCTTGCTAAGTTAGGGAACTGTTAGCGACACGACGTCACGAACGAAGAACACTTAGAAATAAGGCAAATCCTGTAAATAAATGATCCTCACGTAATTAAGTTAGATATACGTAATCAGTAGCATATAAGTGATTTCGTAAACACAAAATGTATGAACAAGAGTCTAGAAGCATGTACTCGTCGCCTATTGGCTAATATTAATTGTCTGAACTTAGCGTATAAGAATTAGAATGTTACATTTTGTACTATGTATGAACCATTTGATACCTCGCCAGAACTTAATTAATGTAAGAACTGTAAATTTATAACTTGTCAAATGTAGGTCAGAAACCTACCTAAATGATACAATGGACCCTCAAGCCATTGACCTAACGTAATGTTTAAAATAAAGGTTTTAACCCAAAACATCGCAGGTAGTGAGAGAACAATAGATCTTCGAACGCCTATTGTGTCTAGAACATAAACATTACCGCATGTTCTTTTGTTATGATCGATAGATAACCACGTGTAAGGTTTATTTATAAACAATGAATGTAAACATTGCGGCATGGCTTGATTAAAACTAAGTAAATGTATCTAGATCGTAGCGAAAATAGGCTAGTATAAAATGAACGATGTGAAGTCCACCAATCAGAACACGGCATTTATAAACCAGTAAAATTAATGAGCAGAACAGACTTAGATTTTCTGCGACAGAAATAAGCTGCCTTCTGATTGGTCGGAATGTTTTGACGATTGGCTGAAATTCATGGCCAGTCATGTATAAATACGCAACGCGTTTTGTATGGAGGCAGTGTGAAGCTGGCCTCCCTCAAGAAAGGAACAATAAAAAGGAAGAAAAATGGATCCTGCCTATTAATAAGAAAAACCCTCCAGCCGTTCCTGCCCTCCTCATCAGTAGATCGGTCCACGTGTCTCCGGGCTCTGCCAACTGGAGCTTTCGGCAGGAAATGTTGAATGCGACGCTACTCAACAGAAACGTTTATGAATAAATAAGGGGTAGGTATTTAGTGCGTGTTCACATTTACTATTATAAGAGCCTCTTACTCAGCCTACACGCTTATGATTGGCAAACGCACAGTCAACCCTAGGCCACTCAAAAACGATGTTAAAGTAATATAATAAATTGGTTGAGTGTACAGAATGCCGTTATGGGAATAACAGAACTGTCATGATATCTTCCTGTAACGTACTTACAGCTGGGACCCACTGGTTTGCCGACGTATGCATGGAAAGCGTGTAGGCGTATAACCCCCGAGGTCTAAGCTCTGTGATTGTGAACCTTCTTCTTCTTCGTCGTTCCCTCATAACAGAGGATCGAGACCATTATGTCCTTCCAATTTGCGATCTAGGACTATGTGGGCTGGCTTCTGCATGAAACCACACGCTTGTCTAATAAGGTCCGACCATCTTGCACTTTGAAACCTAGCACATTGTTTGATTGTGAACTAAGCACGATTTAAAAGAAGCTTGTCCTAATTTTCAATAATACTGGCTGGACTATAGATATTGCAACTCTTATGTTCATACAATTGGAATTAACGATCAAATTGTATACTTTAACTGCGTTTCACAGATTCAAGACGCATTAGATCTGAGAATATAACATCGATTTATTTCAGCTCAGTACGTTCACCCGTTCTTGAGAAAAAGGGTCTTGACTAGTGATGGGTCGTTATTGGTAATTTCCCAATCTTACTATGGGGAAGTTATCATTTGGGAATATTCCCAATACTGTGTTGGGTAAGTAACTGGGAACGACCCATCACTAGCCTCTACATACGGACAAAAATGATATAACAAAGATTTTTTAAATTCCTTTAGTCATAAATTTAACATCCCCCTTAGCGTTGAAAATTTCCGGATTAAATCCCGTTTTTTTCCGGATTTTTTCGGAAACATCAATGAAAGTTTCCACTCTAATTTTCAACTGTAAACTAATGCGAATTAGGCCTAATTTTCACTTATACCAGGAGATAGAGAATTGAAATAGATGGAAAGGAGTGACAGTAACATTGATTATTTCTGTAAAAATCCGAAAGAAACTGAAAAATACTAAATTTTCATACATTCCCGAAAATAATATTTGATTTTTCCCGCCATTTTCAATAATGCCCATAGCACCAAGAGGACAACTATAGTTGTCATGTCATGCTGTACAAAGTTAAAGATCAATCTGGGTTATATAATTTGAATTGGCCCGCTTGCGTCCATTATTAACAAGGTAATTACAACAACTCTATGACTAGCTCAAATTTTAAGAAAACTTTTTAACAAAAACTTAGATCATTTTCGCATGGGGTTTCTGTACTATTATATCTCGAAGAACGCAACAACTATTTGTGAGGGCCGGTTTTGTAAAAACGCCCCACTTTGTCGCGTTTTATTCGTACAAATGTACAAGCCAATTCAGTCTTTATGACAAGTGGCTAAGTGGGACGTTTCGACTAAAACGCTCACATTTATTGTACAGGCAATGTAATCTTAAGGATTCTCATATAGTACTGAGTATATTACGCTTTTAAGAATATTTATTAAGTTCAACTTACATTTATTAATTATAATTACATCTATTTTACAATTGTATGTATATGTGTAACAGTCTTTAATTTTTGTTATAACTAGTTTCAGGAGCGGACATCTACGATGTACAATTGTTATCTCTAATATCTCTATGTTGCTGCGAACAATGAGGTGCGTGGTGGAGCCAATCTTGAGACTAAAATAAAAGAAAAAAAGTATTTTAGTAGAAAATACTAAAATAGTACATTACGATACGAAGGCGAAAAAAATGAAGTTAAAGAGAGTGGCGATAAATTAAAACACGACCGAAGGGAGTTTTTTAACACTTAAATTGACAAAAAAAATCGTGCGTTCTAGCTTCCACGCCATTGTGTAGAACAGAAAATTATGTCTTAAAAGAAATACAAAAAGTGGGTAGAAAAATATGTGCATTTTTAGATACGCTAATTTAAGGGTTAAATCGACACGAGTTACGAATTTCCCTTTAGCACGTGCATGATATGATACGACGCTTTTCAGTACAGATGACCTGAAAAGAAGGCCAGATTTCGACTTGGCAAGAAATGAACTACATCTCGCACAAGCGTGTAAAAAAAACATCATCTGTACTGACAGAAAAGGTCATATTGTTCTCATTCAAACCTTCAGGGCACATAAAGCCATACAAGTATATGGCAGTTCAAATATCTCGGTATAATAACTCTGTTGTCTTGGTATAAAGATCAAAGTAGAATTTAAAAAAAATTGATATGCTATGCTATTATGATATTTATGATATATTACATTTCTAAGTCATTCATACCTGACATTCATAATTACAGTAGTATATTTTCATGCATCCCATGCACATTTGCTTGGTCCTCTTGTTGCATACTACGCACTGGCCCATTTCGGTATATGCAGCTTTGTCACTGAGGGATGTGACGTGTACTATCATGGGCATCGTAGGTTCAGGCTCTGGCGGAGCGAGGTCTTGCGATATTGTCGACATCTGCGGACATAGTTTAATAATGAGTTAAGGCAAAACAAACCAATCAACCAAGATAAATGAAAAAAAAAATTCGCGAATGCTTTGAAAAAACATTTTGGAAGGTAATTAAGAAATAGGGAGTATTCTAGTATTGCAGTTTTCGACTATTGGTATGATTTTGCATAAATGTTAGAATTTGTGACGGTTTTATGATGTGCTCGTGAACGGACTTCGGCCTTCTTAAAATATGCAACGCGGTGCGACGTCAAAAATAACTTGCACTCCAGTTATCCGTATTTCTAATTATCTACACGTAAGCAATGCTGTATAATTGTTTGAATTAATTACCATTTGGTCTGTTCTCGTTTGTTCGGCAGGCATGTTAAAATTCAATGGGCTTATAAATCCGCTGTCAGTAGAAGCGGAACGGGGAGACATCTTTTGAGTTTGCGCGGGAACCTGTCCTTGACAAACCAATCTCTGTGGGCACTCTGTTCCATACGCTTGTGGTGGTTGTCTTGACAGCCACGGAGCTGATGGAACATCTTGTTTATTCGAATTACTTAATTGGTATGGAGGTGGAGGATGTGGTGTGGAATCCATAAGGAGCTCTTCCATGGTTGGCCAATTTTCTGTCGGGTGTTGTTGAAGTTGCTGATTGATGATCGCTGATTGTTGTTGCTGTTGATTTTGAATGGGCTGAGATAATACTACTTGAGATTGTGCTGATTGGTTGTATTGTGGCATGGATAAAGGTATTGATTGGCTTAACTGCTGCGTTTGAAAGTATTGCGATCCTGTCTGAGCTTGAATGTACTGAGATTGGTGTAAATGTAACGCGTTTGATTGCATCTGCAATAGTTGAGTCATATTACATTGCAACGGAATTCGCTGTTGTTGTAGGGACTGTGCCTGTAGGTGCAGAGAGGGATCATACAGTTTTGCTTGCTGCGCTTGTCTAGGCAATGATTGAGACTCTTGATACGTAGGTGGAGGTCGTTGTGGGACCTGTTGCGAATATGCAAGTGACGTTGGTATTTCTAATTGCTTTTGTAAAAGAGGTGACTTTTGCCGAGTAATAGTCTTATACATTGACATCTTACTCATTGTTGGTGTATTTGATGGTCGCCCAGTTCGATGTTGCTCAAGAATTGCTGTAGTTCCTCGATTTGGGATTGAAGATGGCGTTGGTTGAATAACGGGTGGACGGTGATGAACAGTCGTAGATTGTCGGCCACTACTTGCCACAAAACTTGTTAAGCTCTCCATGGCAGTATTTAACTGGCTTGTGGGACAGTTCGAATTTTCAGCATTTTGTACGACACTTTTATTTGTCTCATTTACCCCCTGGTTAGTGTCTACACTGCTGTTTTGGGACGTTTTATGAACATATTGTTGAAATTGACACGGGTCAATATTAATACTAAGTGCATTTTCGGATGGACCTGATGAAAATATGCAAATTTTGTCAGCTGGTGCATTCGTATTAGAGTTGTTAGTCGCTAAAGGATTGTGCCTGATATTCTGCGCGGAATGGGTGACAGTTTCTGGTCGAATTTCGGCACCGCTTTCAATTGGTGATGATACTTCTGACTTATCATTTGAGTTTACTGAAGTATGTCTCATTTGAATTTCTCGCTGGCACAGCCTCGTCCATATAAGCATTTCATTTAAAAGATTTGCGTAATCTTGGAACGAGGGTATATTATAAGGATCACATTTACGAGCATGTTGTAGCGTGTCATTAAGAAACGCGTGTAAAAGCGCGTTGTTATGTTCTTCAGGTATTAATATTGTAACCAGCGTATTGTGCGCTAAATTAAAATATTGCCTTTTAATTTGTCTAAAACCTTCTCTAGTAATTTTTTGCTGTCTATGGGCAATAAAAGCTTGCATGATGCGTCTCATATATTCTGATAATGCCGATAAACAGTTTGTTCTGAATGTGTTAGCTTTTTCACGTTCTTTTTCATAGGAACCGTTAATACCAGAGTATAGGCCTAACTGATTGTCGATAATATGATTATTGGGCAGACTGCAATCGACTAAAGAGGCCGTAACAGACTTGTGTTCTTCATTTATATTGTTTGGAGGGTTGGCATCAGATCGAACTTCATTTCTATTTGTGTGGGTTAGAGTTTCTGAAAACAATTCTTTGTCACTGTTATTTTGATCCGCAGCATTATTTACGACAGCGGTTCTCGATTGTTTTGGATTGCACAATTCAATTTTTTCTGTTTTTCGTTTCCTTAATGTATCTATAGTTAATGTGTTATCAAGTAGAGGGGTCGGGGCGTTCCGAAAACTATTATCTGCTGTGAATTCCGCCTTCTGGTTTGCATTAATTAAGCAAGGAGTAGATTTTTGAGACTCGATGTCTGCTTGGCTTGGTTCTAAAACGGGGAAGAAAGAAGACACAACAGTTTCTTGGGTGTCTTCCTGGTTATCGTCTGATACGATTTCTTTCTTTATAAGCGATTCATCAGAGTCATCATCAAAACTGATCGTGACACTAATTGGGGCCTTAATATCAAAATCAGCTATTTCCCGCAGAATAGTACCTGTAAGATAAAAATACGCTGTCAAGTGACAAATTTTTAAATTCTATTATTTTTGAGTGGGTAAAATAGTCTACCTCGTGCTAACGCCAGGGTGACAAGAAGAGTAATATTAACGGTATTTTTTTTTAATCATAAACTTTGCAGTCGCCATAGCAGTAAGTAGTTGCAAAAAATTTAACATAACTACAAGCCTTGTTGACTATGATAGAATAAAATTAAAATTTCATATGCATAATAACGAATAGTGATTAAAATTTTCTGAAATAGTAAATATGTTGAGGTAAAAAAAAAAATGATTGCCGATGCCTCCAGAAGACCAGATGTGCATCGCACACCGGATATTATTATTTGTCGTTTGCTATAGCTGCGAAATCTGGTGAGATAGCGAAACGTTTAATGTGGTGTTGGCGAAGATTGGAAAGGATCAGTAAAGTGGTTGAAGAGAGAAGAGAACGAATGAAGCAGTTCGGAAAATAGTGAACAAGTAAAGGAATTTGTTGAGAGTAATTTAAAATAGCAGAAGTAAAACGGTTGACCTACTGCGCCGCGATGGTTTCATGAAAATGATAATGGAAGGAAAGAAAAAAAGAGAGGAAGTCATGACAAAAAAAAAGAACAACAAATCTTTGGTGAAAGTATAAAGGCCTAGTGTGCGCATATGCGTCGCATGCGCGTTGTGGCATAGGAAATGTCATAGTAGATGGCTCACCGCTTGCGTGGTGTGCACGTGCTGCACACGCATCCGTTGTGACTCAGAATTAAGGAAGAACGTCGAAAAATATTCACCGATAAATGTATGTCTAAAAATAGCGATGGCGCTCGTTACATTCCATGTAAATAATGATAATAATATCAACTAATTAAATAACGTCGATGGATCTAGATTAGCTATGGTCTATTACATTCGCCAGCGCTGATTTTGTTATGCTCGGAATGTCAACACTGTAATAAACTGTATAACGTCCATGGATTGGCATCTCTAAAAAATTTGCAGATGATTGATAAAAGGTTAGATATTTTCTATTTGAATAAGTCAGTCAGAAAAACATCATGACATTAACTTCAACATTATGTTCGATTCGTAAACTTTGTGATAGATAAGTATTCGGTCAAATGAAAACTGGGCAAATATGAAATTCGTATTTAATATTTGGGGAAATAATCAGAGTCAACTTTACATAATAAATACAAATATCACTTACTGTTTTCCATTTTTGAGCTCTCATTGCTGGTTGACATTATCTGTAACAAGCAGAAAAAGATACATACATATTATAAAACGTGGAGTGTTTAATTACTCGCTGATAGCCATAAGATACAAATCCGACTGACCAGAGTTACATGGTTTATGTAGAAATATACATAACACTAATTAAATTTTGATTGTTCAGTTATGGAATATAACAAATTGCCAATGAATTATAACATAAACTTGAACAAATTGAGTCCAAAATGAGGATAGGGCTGCATTTTAAACATAGCTTTGATTTGTAGTTAATTTTATCAAAAATAGATAACCTCTAGGTATTTCTCAAATTTAATCTGCGGGCACTGACGATCGCTTATATTATTATATACACTTTTAAATGGAAAACAATTCTTAATGTCGCTGCTCTCGAGTAATTATTTCCCAATTATGAATTACCGAAAGATAATTATTTATATTTCAATGTATATGACATTTGACACCATAGTGACAAAATCGTAGGAAATAGACCACAGATAAAATATAGGGAAGATTCCGTGTATTAAGACATACCTGAACAAACGATTGTCATCCTTTACCATCTCAAGATGTATTCCATAAGGAAAAGAGACAAATAAGGTAGCTCTACTTGGTCTTGAATTCTATCAATGACTCCATTTTCTTGAACAATGCTACCAACCTGACTAGATAAAATGTCATTACTATTAGTGTTGTCCAGTCTTCATCGTATGCTTTTATCGGCAATAATAATATTTTTACCAAATTAAGTAGCGAATACAGTAGGAATAAACCTTATTTCCTACTCAGAATCACGATCTTCTGCGATCCTTAATATGTCATGATTTCTAAATCTACATTTTAGGATAAAAATAAAATCACAAAATTAATGAAATTTTATCTTTAACTAAAATGTCAAATGTCATAAGAAGTGTTCTGTCTAAAACGTATGCCACTAGTTGGCGCCACTTAGCGGTAAGGTCTCGCTAAGAAACAATTATCTAGCCTCAAATAAAAACTGTAGAAGGTAATTTTATTTTTTTACATAATTTTATTAACCCGTACAAATCTTAGAATTTAGACAAGTTTCTGTACCTGACGCCTCAGTGCTGCCGCCCTGGTGAACGGCATTTCAGAAAACCCTCATTATAACATGTTTTATGGAACTTATCATCCCTTAAAGCATACCTAACAATTTTCGTATGATGGCATGGCTTCTTTGTAATTAATCACATGTGTGTCATTATTAAACTAAACTTCATTTACTTTCTGGTTGACATGACATTGGATGATTACCAAATATGGTGGGTACTACGTCAGAATGTAATCACTTATGCGCGTACCCTTGCCTGAAACAACAGCTTCAAAATGTGCGGAGCATATTTTTGAATACTTTTTAGGGAACCAGTCGTCTGCCTTTTTGATATTTTTGACCCATAATAGCATTTGTTCAGTGTCCTGTGGAAACCTGTAGGAAATTAAAAACATCGATTCATTTTCAGAGTTGGCTATCAATACATTTATCGATATCACGATCGGTCTCTTAGGTACAACACTATGCGATACAAATATTTGAATCCCACTATTTATAATTACATTACGAAGGCAAATACGAATGGTTAATTCACAAAACTACACACATGTATCCGGCAACAAATATTGAATAAGATTTTCAGTTACTTTTACCTTAATAAGGTTCAAAATCGTAAAATTCAAGTCAAAACTAAATTACCGGTGAAACGTAATGTCTTTATTTTGTTCATTCAGGTAACCCTGGCGGTTTTTACACCCTGGAACCACACAAGTCATCACTTTTGTCACATTCCGTGCACTTATCGAACAGAAATATACATGAAAAGCTTTATTTTAATCACTTTTACTACTTGCGGTTTAGGTGCACTAGTATACCCAAACAAAGATTGTTGACTGGCATTGCCGGCGTCACCCACAGATAATAATAGACTCGGTCTATAGATTTGTATGTCTATGAAATAGACAGAATAAAATTAAGAATAAATCTAATGGACAGTTTTGAAGACTGAAGAAGAAAAGGTCTATACAAAAAGCATGGTGTCTTTATTTTTACACGACTGCCATCAAAAGAGTATACAGGGTGAAACACGAGTCGTGAACAGTAATACGTTTTTCTAACTCTATAAACAACTACAACAATTGAATGCCCCACAAGTTACTTAGAAATAGTCATGTTTTTTTTCGTATTTTTTCGTAGGCCACAAAAAAATACGAAAAAAAACATGACTAATTTATATCTGGATGCGTATGATGACCCAGCGTTTATCGTGGCCTGTGTCACTCGTTCTTATTAGAAAATGACAGAAACTACGACAACAAATAAAAATGCAACCATCATCACTGTCAGCTGCCTACTGATTGGTTGCGCGCGGCTCATCGCATCACTTCGGATCGTATTCCTATCTTCTAACAATAGAATAGAATAGAAATCTGTTTTAATTTCACCAAAAAATCATTCAGGAACTTAGTACGTAACAAAACTGTTAACTAAGAAAATAACATTGATGAAAAATCGTTCCTGAAAAGGTTTCCACTCAGCTTTGTGTAAAGGCATCTCTAGGATTATTTGATGCTGGTCTTCCGTGAGTAGTTTTAGATTATTTACTGTTTTATGTAAAACAAGTGTACAAATACAAAGGGTGTAAAAGCCTACTGATTACGAGAAGAACGTAAAAACTCGAGCTTGGTACTTTATTACAAGACCCAGATTACACACGCGAACTTCGCTTCACACGATTTTCCCCGGAATACATCTCTCGCGTAAAGCGGTGTATTGCTGTAACAATGGTATTATTCTATACGTGCACTAGCTACTTTATTTTTGGTCAGACTTTTTTTATTGCCAACATTAGCTTAGGTAGGTACCAACTATACTATACAGTGTGGAAATTAAACTCAGGCCCTGGAGGAAAACTACTTTAAAACCGCGCGAAATGCGCGACGGGAGAAAACACAGCGCGCGAAATAAAAAAGGTCTATGCGGCAAATGCTTTTTATCTCTCTAACTCTTAAACATGACAACATATAGAAAAGTTACCCCAACCATCGCTCGGAATTAGTTTAAGCTACAAAATACTAATTTATTACTATTATAGCATGCAAAGTAACGTCAGGAAATAAAAACTCATCGAAAATTAGACATATTTTCGTGGTCGATTTCTATCGAGCGAACTTCAATCCTTTACAGATTTGTCCCCAAAGGGACCTTGCAAATATGATGTAGTTTCTGAAGTCTGAAGTATAACTGAATATATTTATTTGTTAAACAAGGCCTTTTATACTACAATCCTATGTTTTGAGTAAAGAAGGGATACCCATATAAGGCTGCAGGTCAAGGCAAGGTGCGTGGGTGTTCTAGGAAGTAGCTGGAATTACAGTAATCTGAGCCCAACGTTTATAGCTTTAATTTAGGTTAATTAATATAGGTTCCTTATTAGGAATGTCTATCAAGTTTCAATTAGGTTGCGATAATACAGGATTGAATATGTTGGGGCTATACAGGATTGAATAGATTGGGGCTATACTACAATATTGTGGCATATTTTCATGTTTAAGACGTCTTAAAATTCAATCTCCGACCTGTAATTTTGCTTTAGGCGCCCTCTCGAGAGAAAGGGTTTCCTTATATAGTAATTTAGTTCTATATGATGAAGATCACATGGAAATATAAAGCGTTCATTACCGATAGTCAAAGTTCGTTACGCATGGTACAATGGATACTTATAGGCTTAGTGTGTGTGGTGCACTCAGCCGCATCCATTTATACAGTGTGTAAAAGACATCGTTACTGAAACCTTTACACCCTGTATACCTATTGTTTACGTGCACGCCTCCCAAGCGGTGTGCTAGATAGATATGACGTTGATGTACGCTACAACGTGCACGCCACGCACACGCGCACGTACTGCACACGCATTTGGTGTGGCCCGGCCTTTAAATCTAACGTTACTAATACTTGCCATAACTAGTCATGGTACTGCTACATTGCAGCAAGGTAGGTACGCCGAGGTGCTCATACATCTCACGTGCCGTCACTTTCCAAACCAACCTTCCGTATTTTTCATCCTTTCACAGCATGAAATTAAGAACCAAAGGACAACGAAATACAATACAAAAACTGGCGACGGCGTAACTACGTGGTTACGTTGCGTCGGCTAATATGGAAAACACGACACCCTTCGGCCACGGCTACAGCGGTCACGGCACGCGTACCAGAAATGAGCTGAAGTGCACGTATTGGCGCGACCGCCGCTGCTACAACCACAGTGAGTAGTATTATAGTCGGTATTTTAAAACATCTTATATCGGGCACGTACGTAGGTACAGTCAAGGGCATTAATATATATACACTTCTCCATACTGATCCCTTACAAATGTGTCTATATATTAATGCACTCGACTGTACATCGTGTAGCTGAAGCTACTTAATAACATTTTTGCAATAGAAGCGAATTGCAATGCGTGCATGCAAAGTTTCATGTAGAATTATCTATAAAAATAATAAGAATGGCCTTGTGGGGCCTAAACCTCATATAAATTGCTAAAAATGTGTTCAATAAGGTGATTTCTATAACTCCCTATTAGTACAGATGTACGAGGGGTGATCAAAAAGTAATGAATGATAATCGACATGTCAAACAGACTAATATTTTTTGAATTATTGTAATGCTGTATTACTTTTTTCAATTAAAATAAATAAACAAAATTTAATAACAATCATTTTTTTTCTTTTATAGTTAGTAATAAACTTAGTAACTTCGGTAAAATAAATCTAATTTTAAGTACCTACATTTTAAAAAACCTGTAGCTTCAGTTTTTGAGATGTTACCAACCAAACATATTTTTACGAATAATAAAACCTGGGCTCATTATATCGACCTAGATATATAATAGACATTTGAGCATATCATTTAATACAATTAGGTATATTTAAAAAAAAATTGTAGATTTTATTATATGTATCTATTATATTTTATTTATAGATTTTCTACATAGTAGAGCGGAATCTATATAGTTTATATATATTATATATATAAACTCAGTATTTCATGTTCAAAGTTTGTCACTTAAAGACAGCATATTGATTTATCGTTTGAACATTACCTATTTGCAAAGCACAGACACAGACACTTTTTCCTCGGTAACTGACTATATTAAACTAGATAAATAAATTCTACGAGTTAGTTACTACGACCTCTTAGCTGCATGAATGAGTTTCTTACACTGTACAAAACAATAACAGTCGCACATGTGGCCATTAGAAATTGCCAAATGTGCGAGTTTATTTTGTTGTTTTGTCTTTACTCTATATTGTTTTTCTTTGGAACTCTCTATACAATGAGTCATCACAAAAGGGAAAAAATGGGCCATGTGGGTGCAAATGTCGTTTGTAGGGGTTTCAAGAGCAGTAACCTCAGTTATGGTTAAATATTTTGTTCTTACTTATAGAGGTATAAGATATAGGTACATTTATTAAGGTTTTCGAGGGAAACAATTACGGGACTTTGCAAGTACTCTCACTAATAGAGTTTTCTGCCTTACCCAGTTCTCACTTATAGGTACAAGTCTGAATTAAGAAATTTAATTACATTACAAATAAAGTTCAGTCATCAAACCAGCGACATGGTATTACCGGGTACAATTTGACGTAGTTAGTAATGTTAAAATTTCATTGCAAGTTTGAGGAAAATATCTTTAGATTCAAATACAGTGTAAACTCTATATAACGACACCGAAGGGACTGTGCATTTTATGGCGTATAGAATTGTCGTTAAATGGAGAGAAGAAAAATCAGAATGTTTTTCTATGTTTACAGTTTGAAAGTTTGTTAGCAACTGAGAATATGATACCGTTCTATATATTCCATGACTCTAGTCATGGCCAAAAATAATCTACACGTGCATGCAATCCGAATTTGGAAACAAAAGAACGAATTTCTTCGAAAGTTCGGTATACATGATGTCGAGTTTATTGCAGGCTAGGATAACAAAGCGACTAAAGAACGTAGGTAACACACGTGCGCAGTTTTTAGCAACTTAAAAGGTACCTACTATTTATGACTTAATTGTTGTCGTTATTGAGAGTGGCTGTATCATCGTATGGTAGACAAGCTAAACCAACCAAAGGCAATTGATTTCGACTCTTTAGAGTTTGTCGTTAAATCGAGTGTCGTTATATAGAGTTTACACATCTACAAATTGTTCAAAAGTACTAATGTCGTCGTGAGGGATTGTTGGTTCACGAGAAGCTGCATTAAATTCTATGATTGGGTCACTAATTGTAATGCGAAGCAATAAAACCAACAGCAAATTTAAATTGATGGTTAAAATTACTACAACTTTTAGGAGAGAGGTTCACAGAATGAATCATGGAGGGACGCAGCTCTCGTTATATGTATAGCAATACCCAATACAATAATATTCTTAATAAACTTTCATAACCGGATATGTAAAACCCTGAAAAGCACGTAGGTAGCATGCGCAAATTATAATTTTATAGTTTTTAAACGTGCTCGTTGGTTTGACAAGGGATTATTCAAATTAAATAGATCTAATTTACATTAGTTGTACGAAATCTATATAAAGTAAGGGATTATTCAAATTTACTACAACTGATTACGTGAGTTGTGTGGAATTTGTATGAAAGAACAGATTTTTAGGGTACGGCATCAGAGTAGCGGTACGGTAGCTGGTATTAACTAGATTCAATTAATGATTTCCTAATCGTGCGACAAAACCTTGTTTACGTGATATACAGGGTGACATCTGGGTCGTGGAATAAGAGTGAACAGGGTACTAAACTAAACTCCAGAATTAAGCTGACTTAACTGACAGCTAAGAATGACACCAGTGATAGGGATAAATATAGTGATAGGTAAATGTCGATATAGAAATATCGCTAAACCTGTAAAACCTGCACGTTCCGGATATGTAGTAACGTATCTACCTCACTTTTTCTCTAAAGACTATCAAAAGGGTTTCAATAACAAAGGAAATAGTAATATTAACAATGTGTTCAATCAATATTCTCTTTTTAACATTTATCATTATACTTAAAAGTTTACCCCGCTTTTAAATCAGACACTTATTTCCAAATTATACTTGCCGTATTTCTAAGAATGTACATTTGACAGCTTAGAAATGAGCCTTATGTATATGACGTTAAGACTATCGGAAAAATCGTGAGTCTTACCCTCCTATTAATACGGATTAATATATAACTGTCAAAAGTTCATTCTTAAAAATCGGTAACTATAGGCAAGGTTAGAAATGCGGATGCTGTTTTTTTAAGCTTTTCAAATTAAATGCACACTTATAATAATATTATTAGTTTTCGGTCCGCGACTTCGTCCGCGTATGATAAGACTTTCATACACTATTCGACTTCCTATTTTACCTGCAAAAATGTTAGGTAAATGGTTCAACATCAATACATAATTTTCATACAAATCTTTAACCACGTTTTCACCCCGTAGAGGTTGAATTGTTTACCATGACTCTTTGGTTAATTTGTTACAATTATTTAAATACCCATCTATGCCCAATTTCAAATATCTAACTTTAGTGCTTTCAGCCTTATATAGATAATGTTCAATTACTGTCATTAGGTTCATTTATTTATTTAAACTTTATTGCACGAGGACTAGGTATACAAAAAGTACAAATAGCGGAGTAAACGCCTTTAAATATTTTCTAGGTACCTGTCAACCATTGGATTATACAGAAAAGAGGTCGTTTGGCGCAAGATAGGTACCTATGTTACAGTCATCAATTAAGGATTAAATCAAAGGTTAATTTGTTACAATAAAGTTTTGACTTGTACCTATTTGCACAAATACATAAACACATAGATACATTCTGTATATAAATACCTATGACGCGAAATCTCCTCATTTTATTATAAGTTAATAGACACTTAACTATCAAGATGTCACCCTGTCTGTATGAATAGGTACATTTCCACGGGAGAAGATGTAGTGTAAACAAAGGTAGGTATGTATAGGTATAATAAGTATTGGGCATACCTACATACTACCTACGAAGTGAAAATATTAGTGTCAAAGTACCTACATCATGTGAACAAGTATTTGTCACTGTATTTATGGCAAGTTATTTATGTGATATTCAAATGTAAATACTACTCTTACCATATTATTATCTACCTCATATCTTTAACTTCGACGTAGGAACAGACAGTCAGCGTCAAATAAATAGTTCGGTCAAGGCTAGGACCCGGTTTTTTTCGAATACCTCGAAATAGCCCAATATTTAAAATGTTTTAAATTCTTTATACGTAGTACTCAAAATGTTATGAAATTACCAACGTCTCATTTTTAAATTACTCAATTAACAAAGAATTGATATACTGAAGAACAAAAAAGAACGAAATTCGAGCCGATCTTTTGTAGTAAAAACCGGTATCCGAGCCCTGAGTTCGGTACACCATACTCAATATAAGTACCTAGTACCTACGGTGATTTTTTTGAATTGGATGCAAAGATCAAGAGAATTTAAAATGAATTTGAAGTAAGCATTTTGCAGCATTTTCTATGAAAAAATTACACCTGACATGAGAGTTTTGTCCTTGTGTAGGTACATTTTTGTACGTTGAAAGTTCCTTGGAATAAATAAATAGGTACTTAGAGGTTTTGGCGGGAGAGTGATAATTTTTCGTTAGTATGTACTTACGCTGCCATAACCCCAAATTGTATTGTTCTATTTGTTCTTAATGTACTTATCAATCAATCTTTGTAGCATACAACAACTACCTAAGTAGTGTATATTATACATACTGTATTAAAACTATATTAAACCCCAAGGTTTTGCAAATAATAAATTGGAAAGGCGAGTTTAATGTAGGCGCTTACCTACTTGCAACAAAGTTTTACAAGAAAACCGGTCCAAATCCAGAGCATAAGTCGCACCACATATCACGAACACAGTTATAAATCACCATTGAGCAACTACTATCAATATCACATGGGAATAATGAAGTTGTATTAAACAATAACAAAACAACAAGAAGTGTTCATAACAATTAACCCGGCACTCTCACTGACATCTATTCGCCGCCATTGCCGGGCGCTCACTAATTTTAAACGTCAAGTCAAGTGTTGCCAGCTCCGTATTCCGATTCCCTCCGATGTCGGCTGTAGAAAGATCCGAAAACTTTCACAAAGATCCACCACTTTTGTGTGGCCTTGGCGTTGCCTGTAGTAGTACTCGAGACCCGATATTTTTAAGGGTAGGTATGATAAAAAATGGGGAATATTTTTGAAGGGTCCCAAATATTCCGATTTGATCTAGGATCCGGACCAAAATATCCGCACGGCAACGCTCAAGTCAACGCTCAACGCGAAATAAATGAACGATGTTCATTCGGAATCGAATGGAACGGTGCGGGTCGAAGTTCATTAAATAAAGACAGATTATAATATAATAGTGTAAATCCTTCAAGTTTATTTATTATTACCTTACATGTCAGGTTGTTACAACTGTAATTGGTCTCAGGTTGCTACGCTGACAAACACGTTATAATAAATCTACTACATTTGAAATTCCCTCCTTCATTATTAGCTATTCTAAGTTTTCTTAGTTGAAAAATGCGTTGTCACAGTGTTTACGTTTAATACGATTTCGCACTATTGTTTTAATTATAGTACGGTCAAACTTTACATTAAACTCGCAAAGCATGCAGTAAAGCTGCATTTTTGGTATGTTGTTTAGACACCATAGGGCACTATAAAACTACATTTTGCAAGCAAAAAAAGTTGTGCTAGCTACGTATAGTACCTGAAAAACTGCGAAATTTGCCATCATTTTTTAGTTTCTGATTTTTATTAAAAAAACCTTAAGTTTTTTGACATTACATGTTAAAAAGCGTTTTAAGAATAATAAATTTCCAACAAATTGAGCTAATAAACATTACCGTAGGTCTTATAGTTTCAGAGATTCGAGACTTCCAAAAGTACTCTTTTTTGTAAACTAGCTTTATTTTGAGTTTTGCTAATGTTTTCGGCTTAATATCGCCTCGCCTAATTATGCTACGATAAACATGCAGTAATGACCTTATAGCGCACTTAATATTCTTTAATTTAAGGGTAAAATCATGTCAGCAAACTTTGTGATTGAAAATAAAAACACGAAATTCAAAAGGCAGGAGGCCCGCTAAGTTTTTCATACAAATCACAAGTCGTATTGCAAAGCTGTAATTTTGGTATATTATATAGACCCTATAGGGATATACGAAAATGCATATTACAAGATAAACAAAAAACGAATTTCGGCATAGGACGTAAAAAACGGAAAAAAATTTGGACTTTTTTTAGTTTTGAACGTTTAACTAAAAAACTATTATCTTTTTGATACTAATTGCTATAAAACTTAGAAAGAATATTAAATTTGAAACGATTTGAGCTACGTTGCATCACCGTGACTTATAATATATATTGAGATACGACATTCCAAAAAGTGCCCTTTTGTCACAAAATTTTAGGTTACGTTAAAGTTATTCACTAAATATCGACAAAACGTTCGCACTAAGAATAAAAAGTAATTGTAGATAATAACTAAATTAAATTTGGAACAAGTTGAGCCGATAACGATTACTGTAAGTCCTATAACTAGAGGTATACGAGGCTTCAAAACAGGCATTTTTTTTCTTAACTTAATGAACGGCACTTTTTGAAATGTCGTATCTCAATATATATACGGGGTTACTTTTTCACCGGTACAATACATTTTCCCACGTATTTGGTATCGATAATAGATTACATTTATCAAATAAAATTGACATATTTTTTTTTCATTTATTATTAATTTATCCTTCATGCAAATGTAAAATGATGGGATTACTAATGACAAGACGTCAACGGGGTGCGGGACGCAGAGGGCGGCGGAAAGGGGTGAGCATGAATGTAGGATTAATATGGATTTGACAACGTTATAATAATAGCAAGAACGAAAGGGATGGTCTTATGAAACTTTTTACTAGTGGAAGTGAAAAGGAACGATAATCGTCCGTCCTTATCACTGTGCCACTATTTTTTGTGTGTGTGTGCATTAGATGCTAAATGTAAGTGCCAGACAAATGCGTTGAATACGTCACTAAGTGCCTGTGTGGCACTTTCGTCTTAGTAGTAAGTGACTATGTCTATCCCTCTTAGTGGCACACTATGTGCGGCCCCTCGGGGGTGAGCGACCTGCCGGTCGGCGCACGAGTTGGCAACATAGCGGTTACCTTAATCTGGGTGACTAGGTCATGGTCAGTCCCGCGCTTGTCGTAGGTGCGTGCACGCGTGCCGCATCGTACTACCTTCAGTCGGAAATTGCTCGTACGAGATGGTTCGTAGTTATTTTCTCATTGGGGAAAATGTGCCCCGCCTGGAAAATGCCAGTGTTATAGCCATGGCCAGCCAGGTCAACAGATTTGACCCCGTGTGACTGTTTTTGTGGGTGACTGTTTTTGCGGCGGGTAGGCTCAAAATTTAAAAGACTTAAAAAAATCTAATAATAAGTGCATTTGATGAACTTAAAAGTGAGAACTAAAGACTTGTGTTGGGAAATATCGAAGGAAACATTCAAAAACGGGCAAGAGTGTGTTTAGATAACCACAGCCAACATTTTGAACACTTGCTTAAGTATGTGAATTAATAAATTAGTATGAGAAATGGACTCCATTACTTAGGTATGTTTTTTTTATTCCAATCATTGTGCATAAAGTTGATTTAAAATGTTTAAATACGCCTCAATGAAGAAAGTTTCTGTCCTACTTTGTAATTTTATCACGCTTCCCAGATATAATTTAAAACATTCGACAAACTTCACACACAGAAAAATTCTTTATTTTGACGGTCCTAAGCCCGTGCTGTCTTGTAGTGTACTTGTAGTGCAAGTATGAAGGAAGATTTGGGAGGTCATAATCATAAGTTGATACCCAGCGCACATTACGCCGCCGCACCGTTTTTCCAACCCGTCATGCCGCGGGCGAAAACGTTGTAAACAAACAGTTGCCAGTTCGTGTGTTTTGCTAGTTATGTACATTGATAATGCGTAATGCGTCCAATTTTCTTGTTAGGTTTGCGAATAAGTTCAAGCATCGGTATTTTAGTTTTTTTCTTCTAAAGGGGGTGGTAACAAAAAATGCTAGTATTCTGTAACTTGGACTACTATTACGTAGTCCAAGTTACAGAATACTAGCATTTTAGGAGACACCGCGCGCGCGCGAGAACAGATAGTCACGCAGGAGAGGTCTTCTCACCTTTTAATTCGTTAAATGACGAAAAACGTTGTTTTTGTGACAAAACTAATCACTCGAGTATCGTACAATATACAGTGAACATTTTTGAATAAGAAAACTTGTGAACAGTGCACGTATTAATAACAAAAACAGTGGAAATATTTACGTGATGATCGTTATTTAGCTTTCAACGGATAGCTCACACGCAATTCGGAATCATTCGGAGCTCTTCGGCACCGCGCTGTGAAGTGATCGGCCAATCATCGCACCGCTCACCAAAGTGAGTCATCGCTCCTGCAACACTGCTCGGCATACGCAGACTAATTTCGACAGCGTCTTTAACTTGTACCGTGGCGCAGCGGGTGCGAGTGCCACTGCTGCATCGTGACGACGAAACGTCCCGGGTTCGAATCCGGAATACAATATATATATATATATTTTTTTTTATTTATTTATTTATTTTTTTTTCTCTTTTTGTAATGGAGCAGATTAACCAGTATGAAAACGTAACTCTACGTAGACGCAGGAATCTACGAAACTCATCACATAATTTATCACAGCGACGCCTTTCACTATCAAATATTTCGGACACTACAGAAGTAGAGTTTTCACCAAACGAAACTCTTCTTAGCTTACCGGCCAATTGTTCAATGGATAGCTCAATCCAAAATTCAGACTTGGAAGAAACGATAAGCAGATTGGAAACTGAACTTCGTATTTCACATGAAGAAATAGAAAAATTGAATATTGAGATAAATGAACTTAAAAAACAACTACAACTGTGCGAACATAAGATCAAGGTCTACAAATCCGTCGGTATAAACGACTTGACAATTCAGAATAGCATAACCAATTCTACTCCAAAATTTAGAAGGCGTAAATCAAAACAAAATTTGCACTACAACTCAGAGTTTTCTAACAGTAGACTACTACCAAGGATTGAAGTCGCGCGGAAAAGTAATTCTACGACCCCGGATACTTCTCGTCAAGGAATTCCATCGACAAGTTTACCTGCAGAGACATCGAATGATCAAAACCACCACCACTGTCTGAACACCTTGGAAACATTGACTGTCGTTCGTAATATTACAAAAACGATATTTATATTGGGAGATGAACAAATATCGGGCCTATCAAAAACTTTCCAAATGTCGAGAAAATGTAATGATTTGTACTGTTCTACAGCCCTAATTAAAAGAAATGCTACATCTTTTCATGTGTTAGACCATTGTAACAGTTTAAAAACAACCACCGGCAATGATGATATTGTTATATTATGTACGGGCAGCCATGACACGAATCCTTTCGCTGTTTTGACTAATCTTAGTGTAGCATTGTATAAATTATCAAGTTCAAATGTAAAAGTATTAATTTTGCCGGTTAAATATAATAAATTTTTAAACGTAAGGAAGTTAAATAATAGCATTAAGCAACTGGTACTGAATTATTCCAACTGTACATTTCTTGAAACAAGCTTAACTACCAAGTCTAAATTAGCCTACTTCCAAGAAATATGCTCGAGCGTTTACTCAATAATTGGGTTTAAAACGCACGAATGTCAGTCTCTAACTCCGTCACCAGAAATCGGTAAAAACATTTTCCATAGTAGTGGTATCAACGAACTTAGCCATGATAACATTGCTACAACTCGTAAGATAAGTATCAATGTATCGGCAAACCAGCCTACAAGTAATTACTCTGTCAAGAAGTTTTTTCGAGCCTCGTAAACACCTGACGGTACTCCACCAAAACATCGCAGGAATCTTAAGCAAACAAGACTCTCTGGAATTAGCCCTCAGTAGTCTAGCAGATACCGGTAAATCTGTAGACATCATTTGTCTTTCCGAAACTTTTTTTAAATCAGGAGATGAGTTGAACTTGACCTTAAAAAATCATACATTGGTAAGTCATTACAGTAGATCAAAAACTCGACGAGGCGGTGTTTGTATCATCGCTAAGTCGAGCAATGTTGAATGTATGCCTCTGACCTGGATAAAAGACTACTGTATGGAACATATTTTTGAATGCTGCGGCGTGGACATCCCTCAATACAATCTATCCATTATATGTATTTACAGGATTCCACGCGCAGACATCGATGTATTTTTTAATAAACTACACGAGTTACTTGGATACATAACAAAAAAAACCCCGAAGAGACGTATTGTTCTCTGTGGCGACTTTAATATAGATCGACTGAAATCTAACTTAGAAATAAATAAAGAATTTGAGCGAATTTTGGAAAACTATAATTTTAAGTTACAATTCATGGAACCGACAAGAATAACGGATGTCTCTCAAACTTGCATAGATAATATTGGTATAAATTTTAAAGACTCCTGCATAACATCAGTTCATCATTTAAATTTGTCTGATCATTCAGCGCAGACGCTTGAAATTCCGGTTAGGAAAAAGCAATCTCCTAGTTTCTGGTACATAAAAAAGGGATTTTTCAGAGTCAAATCGTAAAAAGTTTCATAATGCTCTAGATAGCTTATCATTTCAGGATGTTTTCTCATGTAACGATGCAACAGAGGCGTTCAATATACTACAGGACCATATTCAGCTCTTCTTTAATCTGTGCTTTCCCATCAATATAACCAAAATACAAACAAATAAACAAATAAGATGGATGACCCGTGGTCTAAAAACTTCTACTAAGGTCAAAAGGTCATATTTCTTACAGTACACACGCGAAAGAGATAAACATAATAGGATATACTTAAAAAACAAACACAAAACCTACTCAAAACTGTTAAGGAAGTGCTTGAGAATAGCCCAAAAAATTAATAATACCAAGGCTTTATCCCAGGCAGAGAATATAGCAACCGCCACTTGGAATATTATAAACGAAAGCATGGGTAAGTCTTTGCCAAAGCAAACAATTGCCCAAATTAATGTAAACGGCAATCTGATCACTGAAAGCAAAGATATTGCCAACAGTTTCAATGAAATTTTCACGAAACCACCTGATATAGATTCTAGTTCTACTAATTATACTGAAATATTAAAATCCATGAACGACTCTAATTGTTCTAGTATATATTTGACTCCGACGGATTATGTGGAAATTATGAATATCATCAAATCACTTAAAAACACGAAATCAGCGGGATATGATGACCTAACAACAGCCTCCATTAAAGATAACGCCAATGTACTTGCGGGTCCATTGACTCACGTAATTAATTTGTCGATGTTGGAGGGTAAATTTCCTGAGCGTTTAAAAATGAGCATAATTAAGCCCTTATTTAAGAAAGGAGATAAAGAATTATGTGATAATTATAGGCCAATTGCAATTATACCGATACTATCTAAAATATATGAAAAAGTTTTGAACAATAGAATCATTAAGTTTCTAGATAAACATTAAATTCTGAGCTCACACCAGTTTGGTTTCCGGAAACAGAAATCGACCACTTTGGCTATATATCAACTCATTAGAGATATTACAACATATAGAGATCGTAGAGTTCCTGTATCTACAATATTCATGGATATGTCTAAGGCCTTCGATCGCGTTTCACACAATATACTTTTAACCAAGCTATACCATTATGGTTTCCGAGGGAATTGCTACGATTGGCTAAAGACATATTTATGTAATCGCAAACAGAAAACTGAAGTTCGAAACTACTGCCCTAAAACAAAGCAGTTACAGAGAATTATTTCTGATGAACTTTCTGTCAGAATGGGCGTACCACAGGGGAGCATACTTGGCCCGTTGTTATTCTTAATCTATATCAACGATCTTCCTAATATCACTAGTCACAAAGTCCTTCTATTCGCAGACGACTGTTCTGTTATAATACCTGGCGAAGATCTTGTGACATATCAGGCTAAAGTAAATGTAACATTTCAAGATATAAATCATTGGTTGAATATAAACAAGCTCAAGGCCAACATAAGTAAAACGAAACTTATGGAGTTTTATGCGCCGCAAGGCAGTCGCAAAGACATTGTCATTAACTATGACCAAGAAACCGTGGAAAGTGTCAAATCTATTAAATTCCTCGGAGTGATGCTGGATTCCCATAGCAATTGGCAATGCCATATCGATTACCTGACAAGCAAACTGAATAGGTTTATATTTGCTCTCCGCAGGGTAAGCCAAGTAGTATCGCAGAGTTCTGCCCTCTTGGCATTCCATGGTCACATTATGTCCAATCTGCGTTATGGACTTATCCTATGGGGTCACTCCAATTATGCAAGTCGTGCATTCGTGTTACAAAAAAAATGTGTCAGAGCGATGTGTGGCGCCAAAAACACAGACTCCTGTAGACCACTATTCAAAAAATTAAAAATTCTTCCATTGCCTACACTTTATATTTATGAAATGTGTTTGTTTGTTAAGACCAATATAGATAAGTATAAAGTAATGCCATCTAACCCAAGATCTACATCGAAGCTTCATGGTTTAAATCTTTGTTATCCAACTCATAACTCAGCTCATTTCAAAAATAGTATTATGTACATGTCTATCAAAATTTTTAACCACTTGCCAAAGGAATTAAAATCATTACATTATATAGAGTTTAAGCATAAATTATTTAAATGGTGTCTGGATAAATCATATTATAACGTAAATGAACACTTTTCATCAAACTGACATTGCTATTATTATATTTCAGAATTTTACTGTCTAATAAATTATGTTTACTTTGTCTCTTTCGAAAAATTTTTTTCTGTTTTCTGTTCGCTTTCATAGCATGACATTGATAATGTTATTCCTTCTAATTATTATTTTGACATTAATTTTACAAATACATGTATGCTTACTATTATTATTATTTTTTTTCCTACATTTTGACATTTTTTATTTTTATTTTTTATTATCAATCTCATGAAATGAATTCTAAATATTGTACGCCATACAATGGCTGATTGTGACGATCTTATAATAAATATGTTACCTTTGTAATTACTCACTTTCATGCAATAAATTATTTTGTATTTTTTGTATTGTATGTTGATTTTTTGTACTGGTGAAAAAGTAACCCTGTATAAGTCACGGTGATGCAACGTAGCTCAAATCGTTTCAAATTTAATATTCTTTCTAAGTTTTATAGCAATTAGTATCAAAAAGATAATAGTTTTTTAGTTAAACGTTCAAAACTAAAAAAAGTCCGAAATTTTTTCCGTTTTTTTACGTCCTATGCCGAAATTTTTTTTTTGTTTTTCTTGTAATATGCATTTTCATATATCCCTATAGGGTCTATATAATATACCAAAATTGCAGCTTTGCAATACGACTTGTGATTTGTATGAAAAACTTAGCGGCCTCCTGCCTTTCGTGTTTTTATTTTCAATCACAAAGTTTACTGACATGATTTTACTCTTAAATTAAAGAATATTAAGTGCACTATAAGGTAATTACTGCATGTTTATCGTAGCATAATTAGGCGAGGCGACATTAAGCCGAAAACATTAGCAAAACTCAAAATAAAGCTAGTTTACAAAAAAGAGTACTTTTGGAAGTCTCGAATCTCTGAAACTATAAGACCTACGGTAGTGTTAATTAGCTCAATTTGTTGGAAATTTATTATTCTTAAAACGTTTTTTAACATGTAATGTCAAAAAACGTAAGGTTTTTTTAATAAAAATCAGAAACTAAAAAATGATGGCTTTCGCAGTTTCTCACGTACTACGTAGCTAGCACAACTTTTTTTGCTTGCAAAATGTAGTTTTATAGTGCCCTGTGGTGTCTATACAACATACCAAAAATGCAGCTATACTGCATGCTTTGCGAGTTTAATTTAAAGTTTGACCGTACTATGTATAATTAAAACAATAGTGCGAAATTGTATTAAACGTAAACACTGTAACAACGAATTTTTCAACTAAGAAAACTTAGAATAGCTAATAATGAAGGAGGGAATTTCAAATGTAGTAGATTTATTATAACTTGTTTGTCAGCGTAGCAACCTGAGACCAATTACAGTTGTAACAACCTGACATGTAAGGTAATAATAAATAAACGTGAAGGATTTACACTATTATAATCTGTCTTTATTTAATGAACTTCGACCCGCACCGTTCCATTCGATTCCGAATGAACATCGTTCATTTATTTCGCGTTGAATTACCTGACACTAGTTGTTTTATTACCTACTCATTTCCGAGAACTCAGAAGCAATGAAATCACCACATTGCAGCATTGCTCTTTGAAGTGACCGGCCCATATGAATACCATCCAGTAGCCCAATCATGAGCTATCGCTACGTTATTAACGCGCGTTTACTTTCTATCCATCTCACTCCTATTGGCGCGAGCGAGCCGGATAGAAAGTAAACGCGCGTAAATAACGCCGCGAAATCTCATGGTACGGCTACAGGTGGCTTAACCCTGCGTATGTCTAAGCATAAGCACTGATCAAGTGATCAGTGACGAGGAACCTATTAGAAAAAAATATTCGCGACACACGAGGGGGTATTACCGCGAAAATCGAAATTCGTAAATTTCGAGGATTTTTCTCTGTCACTCGAACGAAGGCGTCATTAGAGTGAGCGAGACAAATCCTCGAAATTTACGAATATCGTTTTTCGCGGTAGGGCCGCAGACGTTAATCTTTTACCGTGCTATGCGTCACTTTCGCACAGCAAAGCAACGACGACAAACGACCAAACACGGGACCATCATAGACGAGGAGAAAATGTAAAATAGTACATTACGACACAAGTGCGAAAAACATGAAATTCGAAACGAGTGGCGATGTTTCAAAATACGACCGACAGGAAGTGTTTTAAATCGACACGAGTTACGAAATTCGTTTTTGCACGTGTCTCGTACGACGTTTTTTAGTGCAGATGGCCCTCCGAAGTTTTGAACCTGACGTAAAATGACACACTTCTCGCAATAGAGCCTAAAAAAGACAGTGCCTAAGATTCATAAGCCTAGTGATGATTTTACGACGAAGTGGTGTAAGCACAGACAACATAACGTAACATAACGTTGTCTGTGGGTGTAAGTGTAAGGCATCTATCTGAATTTGAACCAGTGTGCTTACCATGCAAGTTGGTGCCAAGAGTTTACGCAGACTTACTTTCTGTTAATCATGCTCACAAATGTTCGCGCACCTGTTGGATCACTTGATCCACAGGGATTCAAAATAAGTCTGCGCTATCCGTTTTATTTTATTATTATTATTTAATTAACATGCAGAATATACAGTGACATAAAAACAAAGTCCCACAAAACAGTTTTCACAGTTTGACTGTGGGATCGTGCAGTCTCTACTCTCTTATATAAAAATTTATAATTTTCTTACTTTACCCACAATATCTAATAAGGCTCTAAATTATTCAAATGATATTACTGGCAAGGTAACTTTCAGCTTTTAACCGAATTTCGCTTTATTGGCTTCCAGCCTGATGTCTGTGGGCAGGCTGTTGAGTAAATAGGGTAGGCGTTTCTGAAGGCACCTGTCGCCGTAGTAATTGGTGACCCTGGGAACAACAAACTTGCCCGCAGACACCGACCTGGTTCCACAAACGTCATTACTGAGTAACTGGTTATGCTCACGACTATTATGATTATTTAACAATATTAAATATTTATGCTTAAGGCTAGCAGGAAGAATGTTACGTACTTTAAATAAATTTCTATAATCTTTTTTGTACTTTTCTTTGGTTTTATTATTTACTAACAGCTTAAGGAATCTTACTTGCAGGAATTCTATTTACTTAAGTGATTTGTTATAGACTTTTACACGTATCGAGTAAAACCTAACGTAACCGATGCTTGAAAACTCATGGTATATACCAAGTACATACGGAAGGTGAATTCATATGTTTTCTCACGTGACATAAGATTTCCTTCCCTAGCGATACACCTACTGCAAAATGTTGACTGATATTAGTGATATTTCATACACAAGTTTCGAAATAGTACATTGTGCATCAAGGGAGGTAAGTACGGAATTACTATAATGACTCGAGTTAGTATTCCGCTTACCGACCTCTTATTTTTCATCACACTTGCCCACAAAAAAATAAGTTTTAAGACAAAATATTATTAAATGACGTACTGACATTTCTGATACTCCCTAGGGAATTTCACTTTTCTATTACTCCCGCTTCGCATGCAAGCAATCGCTTAGACAGCAACTGTGATGAAAAAGTAATTGAACAGGATCGGATTGAACATTTGAAGCACTCTCAGAGCCACCACCCCAGTTCAGTCACCTCAAATTCTCAAATCTGAAAACTTACACACGGCAATTTTCCTTAAAGCGGGAAATAATCTTATTACTGTTATTACCTATCTGTATCGTAGGTCGGTTTACGACTACTAATAGTACTAATCTCGCAGGCGGCAAACAGTCAAATATTTGGCCTTTTCATTTTCGGTTTTCAGGCTTCGTTTTCAGTCGACATTGGTTTCCCGAGCCGGTCGGTCGCCGGCGGGGAAACTGGGGAAACTTGCACGCGAAGTGTGATACTCGACAAAGTATTTAATTGTGGAAAAAGTAGGGGAATAAAACTTTGAGGATAATGAATGGTGAGTTCCCAATTCTGACTCCCGCAATTCGTTTAAGGTTTTAGGTAGTAAGTCATTGGTCAAGCTTTTTTTAAGTTTGTTATGAGTTTGTAAGGGCACATCGTTACCATTGCGTATTATATTCCTAACTTCACTCTAGGTACCTATACGATTTGTCGTAGATGCAATTTTTAATTTGGATTGCCTCAACTCTTTGTGCATGTTTAGTTAGTGTTAGTTACGTAAGTTAATTAGTGGTTTGTTTAAAAATGCAAAATGGTTGCAGTTAAACAGGTTTATTTTGCAACATTTGTAATGAACTAATTAGTATAGTTCATTTTGTACGAATACGCACATTGAATCTTGTAAGTACCTACCAACTGGTAACAGGTAGGTATTATAAAAAACAAATGAATAAGTACCTACTTAGATAGTTAGTATTTTTCATACCTAACTACGCGTTTCTATATTGATCCGTAGGTCCAATAAACAACACAGTTACTATTATGTAACTAAAGGTTGAATATCTAAGCGTATATGCAAAATTATTTACCGTTGAATTTAACTTTTAAGTATGTAGTTGCAATATTATAATATCTTGTCTAGAAATTACAATATAGGTAGTTAGAGGTAGGTTCCAGACGATGCATGACATTCAACATGCACTTCCATTTTACCCAACTTCCTCAATTGTAAAAATGACAGTAGTTAGTTTAGCTGGCGCTTACTTTTAATAACTATCTATCCTATAGGTAATTTTTCTTTACAACACATTCATGGTTTCATGTAATATCAACCAAATTAGCTGGACGTAGCATTATCGTATAGGATTATAAACGATAAGACGCCATTTACGAATAGATCCTTGTACACATAAGACAAATGACTCAAATACCTACTAATGAAACGAAAGGAACGATTATTCAATTTTAGACGAAGTAAGTACTTCACTATCTTTTTCTCTAGGGCTGGATCGATTATAGATATTTTGATCTATTCGAACATCAGTTGCGTAAATCGTCAATGACTATTTCATGAACAGTTGTACGATACGAGCCGCAATTAGAACCTTTGGATTGGAAGCTAAACGCTAATGGTTTGGTTATGAGCTCTAAGATGCAATTACGTTGGTAATGAGGTGTTGACCTATTTGAAAAATATAAAGAAGCGCACTGTAAAAAATTTTGCGCAATTTCTTTTTTTAAGGCACTTGTTATGAAAAAAGTCGTTCAATACACGTGTATAAACATCTTTTTAACTCGGGTGATTGTCGCCCTCGTTTCACTCGGGCTCCAAATTTCACCCTCGTCGAAAAAAAATATTTCATTAGAAATTTTCAAAGAGAAATTTTTCCGCACTAGTTCGGAAAAAATATGTAACGAAATGTCCCAACAAACAAAAACGTCATATAAGTCTTGACTTGTATGACATAAAGTTGGATAGCGGTCTTATTATAGTAATGAAATGACTACTAGGTCCTATAGACGTATTTAATTTAACTTATTAGTCATGTGACGAATATGTCATAATAAACAGATCTTAGCAACGTCGGTAAGACTAAACTATACGACGTTATATTAGAGTCTTAGCTAAACGTTTGTACGACAATGCAATAGTCATACTAACGTTATAGTCCATTAAAGGTTTTGAACGGACAAAATTAGGTGTTTGAAAAACCTTTATACGACATTATTATAATCTAGCAGTAGTATAGACATTTTCACAGTGACGTTTATAAAACGATCACTACTTTGTTTTAGTAGAGACTCTTAAATGACCTGGTAGTTTATTTACGACTCAAATATAACATTTCTATTACATGACGTCTATCCCTGACTTTAATCAAACTTGCAGTCGTATTTTTAAGTGAGGGTTTGACTTTTAAATGTCTAATAGGCCGTCATAACATATATGTACGGAACGTTTCATAAATTTTACAAAGAAAATGGAAGCAAACTAAAAAGTAGTGGTACTTTCAAAAGGAAAGTAAATAGAGATTTCCTTTTATTAACAAGAACAACGCCAACCACCGTGGCCTTAGTCACAAATGTTGAAGAAGAAAAGTGTTCATCACGTAAACAAGACAAGGGTTCAGTATCAATATTTATTATGAAAGTGATTGATTCTGTTGCAACCATAGCACTTATGAGTGCTTGCCCATGGCCAAGTCAATCTATTTAGAAGTCTAAAACCAGCTCTCGTTAGAAATTTGTCTATATGCAAATACTGGACCATATTATTTTCAGATAGAAGTTATTTTAATGTTAAAATGTTTAGAAACCTGCACTGTACGTTAACTATCGCCAGTTATTTTCGGAAATGAATTCAAAAATAATTATTGAATTGTGGTGCATATTGACAATATGAAAGGGGTTTTTAATTTTTCGAAGAACCCTAATAGCTAGCTGTCATGGCGTATTACATGGTTTTCAACTAACCATTATACGACTTTATGTCTTTACAATGTCGTAAACAGATAAGTGTGCGACAAAAGCAAAATGTCGGTCAATTTTAGAATTAAACATACTTTTATTAATAAAAATATGACGATAAAAAATCAAAATTACGAAGGGGCATGAAAATCTAAATAGTATTCACATAGGTATATTATCACAAAACTTCAATTCCCAGTCGAACTAAATGGCATATGAGCGAGATAGTGTTAGCAAGATATGAAAGTTAAATAATGCTAACCATTTATTTCCTTGTAAGTATTTGTTTTGCACCCAAAACTCAAACGAAACTACAAACGCGTGTCACTAACAAAAAAAATAATGAACGAGTCTTACAAGTGTTGTTCTTTGACTCAAATAAAACATTTTAGTTATTCAAAAACACTTGTACGATCACAATACAACAAACAAGTCATTGTAAAGTTATAATGTGACTACTGAGCGATGAAAGTGGTAATTGCATAACATTTTTACGACCTTTGAATGACGTTAACAAAGTCGGCTTATGCCTTCTGTATGACCATTATACGATACTGTAGGTCGTATAACTGGGGCCATTTTCGCGTTAATTTAAACGTTATTATAACGTTAGTGTGACTTAGCTATTCCGATTTTAGGTATTAAGATAACGTTTACTAAACTTTTGAACGACGTTAAATTGTTAATTGGGGTACTATTATTAAATGGGAACAAATTTTCATCTAGCTACATACCTATACCTTAAAAAAGGGACGACAAAACTTACCGAAAAAAGTCAATCATTTTGATTTTTAAATCAAATGAAGTTTAATAACGCCTTAATAAGGCGTTAGCTAGGCTAGGCGAAGCTAGGGATGATATGAGCGAAGTAATTTGGTTGATTTTTTTTCTCAGTGTAATTGTCAAAAATATGCTTTTTTCATTATTTAAGTAAGTATAACAATTTCTTGTAATATGTCTACTCAGAATCACGAGTTCTTTCATTCCGACTAATAATGGGATAAAAATAGGGCCAGATTTTCCATTTTCCCAAACGTTTTGAATGGCGGTAAAAAAAGGTCCATGATTTAAACTTTCACGATTATCACTCATATTTTAAAGACAAACGGGTCTTAATCGCGTAAACTTACGTTTAATTATATCCTGACGTTTCGGGCATGACGTTACACCCGTGGACGCAGGCAGACTGGCGAGAGAATGTATCAACACCTTCGAGCTGCGCGGGTTTTTCGAACTACCCGCACTTGATCTTGATTATTCACTTCTAGGCTAGGGTTGTCACTAGGTCTACACACAACACTCACAACATCCAAAGGCTTTAAAATGGATGTTTCACCACGCTTACATTTGTAAATCACGGGATTCCACGCGGACGAGATTCCTTGCCCCTCATTTTGATTAAAATTCCGATGTTTCTTAATTTCTATAGCTTCACGTACTTTTCGGCTATGATGTATACGCTCGGTTGAGAGGACTTTCGGGTTATGGAGCTCAATCCAGTGGTTAGGTCCGGACTCCAACAAATGCTCGGCCACAGCAGACTTATTAGTTTGACGCTTTTTAACAGCCGTGATATGTTCCTTGACCCTTTCCGCTATGGTGCGTTTGGTTTCCCCAATATAGGAACTACCACAGCTACAATCAATCTTATAAACGCCCGGTGTGTGATAAGGTAAAACATCCTTAGGCGACTTTAGATGCCCTGCCACCTTTGATAACGGCATATAAACGGTTGGTATGGAATACTTATTCAAAAGCGTACCTATTTTGTCCGTTACACCCCTGACATAAGGCAAAAATGCTGGTCGCCTCGCAACATCTGGATGTTTCTTCCTCGGTGTTCGTCTGGGTTGCCATCTGTTCATTATGTAGCCATTTCTCTTCAGAACCTCCTGAACGTGCGATAACTCAATTTCCAGAAATTCAGGGCCACAAAGGTCATGTGCTCTGTTCTTTAGAGAATTAACCACAGACTGAAGCTGCCGGGGGTGGTGGTGGGACAGAGCGTTCAAATACCTGTCAGTGTGTGTGGGCTTCCTATAGACAGTGTGCGCCAAAGAACCATCATCTCGACCTATCACCTTCACGTCCAGAAAAGGCAAACTACGCTCCGATTCCAATTCATATGTGAATTTGACTTTAGTATGAATAGAATTGAGATACTGGAGTAATTGCTCAACTTCATGCTTGCCACCTCTCATAACGCAGAAGACATCATCGACATACCGCTTCCATAAATAAATAAATAAATAAATATCTTGGGACATCTTACACAAATCAACCTAGTCCCACGGTAAGCTCAATTAAGGCTTGTGATGTGGGTAGCAGGCGACGATATATATAATAGATAGATACATAAAGATACTTAAATACATATACAACCATAACCAAGGAACAAATATTTGTGATAAATAAATACACAAATAATGCCCTCGCCGGGATTCGAACCCGGAACCTCCTGCTTCGTAGGCAGGGTCACTACCAACTAGGCTACGGAGGCTGACCAATAATTTCACTGCCCATGGTTGCAGATCTATGCTGGACTCGAAATGCTCCATCCCGATATTTGCTAAAACCGGTGCCACAGGGCTACCCATAGCAACTCCGTCGATCTGGAGATAATGCCCCCCTCGATATAAAAAGTAGCTCCCTTCTAAACAATTCCGGAGCAAAACCATGACAGAACTCACAATCTCATTGTCAGCAAGCCTCTTTCGAACTACTTCTAGACACTCTTTAACCGGAACATTGGTGAAAAGTGACTCAACATCGAAACTCACCATTAAGTCTCCTGGTTCCAACGTTATGTCCTTCAGAATGTCTATAAAGTGACGGGAATCCTTTACGAAAGACGACGTGTTTCCCACAAGCGGCTGCAACACCGATGCAACATGCTTTGCCAGATCATAAGTAGGTGAGGCGATTTGACTTACGATTGGTCGCAAAGGCACGTTTGGTTTGTGTACTTTCGGTAACCCGTACAATTTCGGTGGTTGCACTGTTTTAGGCTTGTAGAAGCGGTTAAAGACGTCTTCTTGAAATAACACCTCATAGTCCCTGATGACAGCCCTAATCCGACGCGTAACTCTGGCAGTGGGATCATATGAGACAGACTTATAGACGCTAGTGTCACTCAATAAATCCCGAATCTTAGCGTCATAGTCTATTGAGTCCATGACCACAGTGGCGTTCCCTTTGTCAGCCTTCAGAACCAGTATATTCTCATTCGCTTTCAAGTTCCTCAGGGCTGTTCGCTCATCTGCAGTAACATTACTCTTCGGTAGTGTAGCCTTTCGCAAAATAACCGCAACATCCTGTCTAAGAACCTCGGCATCGCTAGACGGAACCCTGTTACGCATTATTGCCTCCTCAACACTACAGATCGTGGTCTCATATGGAATCCGCTTGGGTGTCAAAGCGAAATTCAACCCTTTTTCAAGTATACTGACGGTCGCTTTTTCAATGACAGTGGTCGATAAATTAATCACCGTGGAGGTGACTTTATCACGACGATTTCCACCCGCAGTCTCGTTATTTCCATATCGATACAGCAACTTTTCGTATTTTTTGTCATGTACCTCACTTCTATAATAAAAAATACGTTCCGCTTGTTCGAAGGTAATCCGATCCCACAAATCAAAATCACTACGTGATAACACTGCACTACACGCACTATGCAACCCGTATAACTCGCACTGCACTCTGTCCAAGTCCGCGAAATGATTCCTTATTTGCTGTCTCAATAGGCGGATACTTGCAGCACTTAGGATGTTCGCAGAAAACGGTATATCCTTACGCGGCTTTAGTCTTACACACGTAGGTAGCACGTTCGAATCGCGACACTTAATTAAAAATGACAACGATGTTAATACGCGCACTCGTTTTTTCCGCAACCATCCTAGATGTTTAAGTTTAATTGATAATTCCGGCCCGTACCGGTTTACAATATATTGATTTAAACTTTCACGATTATCACTCATATTTTAAAGACAAACGGGTCTTAATCGCGTAAACTTACGTTTAATTATATCCTGACGTTTCGGGCATGACGTTACACCCGTGGTCGCAGGCAGACTGGCGAGAGAATGTATCAACACCTTCGAGCTGCGCGGGTTTTTCGAACTACCCGCACTTGATCTTGATTATTCACTTCTAGGCTAGGGTTGTCACTAGGTCTACACACAACACTCACAACATCCAAAGGCTTTAAAATGGATGTTTCACCACGCTTACATTTGTAAATCACGGGATTCCACGCGGACGAGATTCCTTGCCCCTCATTTTGATTAAAATTCCGATGTTTCTTAATTTCTATAGCTTCACGTACTTTTCGGCTATGATGTATACGCTAATACGCTCGGTTGAGAGGACTTTCGGGTTATGGAGCTCAATCCAGTGGTTAGGTCCGGACTCCAACAAATGCTCATATAAAAAATAAATATGCTCATATAAATTCACATATGAATTGGAATCGGAGCGTAGTTTGCCTTTTCTGGACGTGAAGGTGATAGGTCGAGATGATGGTTCTTTGGCGCACACTGTCTATAGGAAGCCCACACACACTGACAGGTATTTGAACGCTCTGTCCCACCACCACCCCCGGCAGCTTCAGTCTGTGGTTAATTCTCTAAAGAACAGAGCACATGACCTTTGTGACCCTGAATTTCTGGAAATTGAGTTATCGCACGTTCAGGAGGTTCTGAAGAGAAATGGCTACATAATGAACAGATGGCAACCCAGACGAACACCGAGGAAGAAACATCCAGATGTTGCGAGGCGACCAGCATTTTTGCCTTATGTCAGGGGTGTAACGGACAAAATAGGTACGCTTTTGAATAAGTATTCCATACCAACCGTTTATATGCCGTTATCAAAGGTGGCAGGGCATCTAAAGTCGCCTAAGGATGTTTTACCTTATCACACACCGGGCGTTTATAAGATTGATTGTAGCTGTGGTAGTTCCTATATTGGGGAAACCAAACGCACCATAGCGGAAAGGGTCAAGGAACATATCACGGCTGTTAAAAAGCGTCAAACTAATAAGTCTGCTGTGGCCGAGCATTTGTTGGAGTCAGGCGCGGATCCAGGGGAGGGGCAATGGGGGCACTTGCCCCCCCCTCACGCTGGACTTATGTATGGCTAGGTGGTGTTTGAAGTGTAAAATACTATCATATCATAGGGCAGTGCCCCCCCCCTCAACGAAGTCCTGGATCGCAGTGCCCCCCCCTCAACGAAGTCCTGGATCCGCGCCTGGTTGGAGTCCGGACCTAACCACTGGATTGAGCTCCATAACCCGAAAATCCTCTCAACCGAGCGTATACATCATAGCCGAAAAGTACGTGAAGCTATAGAAATTAAGAAACATCGGAATTTTAATCAAAATGAGGGGCAAGGAATCTCGTCCGCGTGGAATCCCGTGATTTACAAATGTAAGCGTGGTGAAACATCCATTTTAAAGCCTTTGGATGTTGTGAGTGTTGTGTGTAGACCTAGTGACAACCCTAGCCTAGAAGTGAATAATCAAGATCAAGTGCGGGTAGTTCGAAAAACCCGCGCAGCTCGAAGGTGTTGATACATTCTCTCGCCAGTCTGCCTGCGACCACGGGTGTAACGTCATGCCCGAAACGTCAGGATATAATTAAACGTAAGTTTACGCGATTAAGACCCCGTTTGTCTTTAAAATATGAAAGGTCCATGATTCTGAATATTAACCTACCGTTTGGTCTCTGAACTGAATTATATTGTAAATAAAGGTAATTTTTTGTATTCACAATATTAGCTAGAAACCAACTGCTTAGCTCTTAAAAGCAGTGTGTAAAACTACTATTAAATTCTCTAGAGTAAAAAGTAATTAAATATAAATTACATGTTTGTAAATTTACATGGAAATTGATACGATGGACTTTTGTTATTGTTTTCAATGATAAATTAAAAAATAAAAATGTCATTTAAATTCGTATTGCAATGATTTATGGTTACTTAGTCCTTATGAGGTGGAAGTTTTTTTATGTGGCGAAGGTAGACAACTGAGCTCTCAGCCCACCTGATGGAAAGCAGGAACTGAGGTCCAATGGACATAGATACCAAAAAATCGCCTATGCGCTGCCTACCCTGAGGGCTTAGATGAATTGCCTATATCTATGCCGGTAATTACACCGGCTATCTTACCGCCTTACCGGACCACAGTACTATCTATAGCGGCAGGTTAACGGGTAAGACGGTGGCTATTTGGGCGGACCCTGCACGAGGTCCTACCATTAAAAACGCATTTTTTGCAAGAACCTTGAAATTAAAACCCTCCTAAGGTTCAAAATGTCTTTAATTTTATGTTTAAATTCATTTCACGTATAAAATAAAATTAAAGATTTAATTTGAGGTTTGTTTTGTTCAAGATTTACTCAACGCCAATATTTTCATGAAGCATCTAACCGTGATGAGAAGGAAGGGAAGCAATATCTCATTTGTAATTTAGGACCCTCAGGGAGTTGATAGCTAAAACCAGCCTTATTAAAATGTAAACAACTTAAGAAAACAAAATATATTTATTATTAACCACATTACGTTAACATATTCAAATTATGATTATTATCATTATACAGAACATACAGTATATTTCTGCCTCGTTTCGTTTGATAAGTAGTTGATATCCTTGATATCAATTTTGTATAACGGTCATACTATGTAGCATTTGCAAAACGGTTGTCTTTCCTGTGGACATACAAATTAATTAAGTTTTGACCACATTGCTTAAGAACCATCATATCAGCTTGCTTTCGTCCAACAAGAAAATTAGGGTTCTAGAGCCCTAAACTTTCATATGTCCACGCCCACAGGAATGATTTGTAACCTAACTCATACAAAAATGATGTAGGTTTTTTTTTTATACCACGTCGGTGGCAAACAAGCATACGGCCCGCCTGATGGAAAAGCAGTCACCGTAGCCTATGGGCGCCTGCAACCTCAGGGTGTCACATGCGCGTTGCCGACCCAATAAAAATAACGTAAATAATAGGTATAACCCATAATTTAGTTGTAGTATCAAATTAAGCATTTGGTTCACAAACAAAATAAATAAGTATACGAGGCGTTTTTATGGGAACTAATAGGTATATTGATTTATAGTTGCTGTTGTTGTGCTTGTTATATTAAGTGCCTATTTACAAAACTCATGCAAGAATGATGAACTATTTATAAAAATGTATTTATTTCGTTTAGAAAGTCCTACAGAATGTAAAGCAATCGAGTACAGGAATTTAGCACAATGTCGGTCATTCTTTTTTAGAGTTAATAGAAACCTTCCTAAATAGTAATTGTGAACATTTCTTATTACTAAGTATTTTCAAAGAAATCTACAAAATCATAAACGCTCTATTATAACTATTTTAAGTAAGTAGATAGAATTAGACCCGTAGTACGAATTATTACACAAATCGAGCTCATTTTATTTATAGTCCGTTTATGTAAAGCGACATACAGCGAAAGGCAAAAAGACGTAACTTGATAATATTCCTATTGAAATATGACTTTTGGCCTGAAAAAGACACTATTAGTGACACTTATCGTCACCACGTTAACGTATATACTTTATTGAAGGCCGTGTGGGATTACTTGCAAATTGGTCTGTCACGTACAATTCCTTTGAGAAAAGATTCATATTGCTCAAATTACTTATTTGTGTATAACTCAATTTCCTTGTTTTGTTTCAAGATTTACCGAGCTTAATATTAAATGTGATATCTTGGGATTGTCCCTCGCGTTTGATTAAAAAGTGTATCTGTATCTTACAAGTTAAGTGTACACCAAATTATGAATACGAGTAATATCATCATATACAAATTATATGTAGTATCATATCATCATCATCTACTCTCAGTCCAATGCTGGACGTAGGCTTCTCCTTATAAGTAGACACCTAATTACCTATGCGTATGGACGCATTATCAGGATGCTTAGCCAAGTTGCCAATCGCTAACGCTTAATCGTCAATCGCAAACGAAAGGCAGCTAACTGTCTTTGTTGCACTAATATGAAAGAGTGACAGAGAGGGACAACTACGATACGCTACTAAGCGCTAGCGATTGGCAACTTGGCTAAGCACCCAGAAGGAGTTAAACGCTCATAATTGGCACACATACATGCATACACACACACATACACACTCACACATTTCGCTTTAATATCAGTATTGTTTTTGATTGTAGTTTTCCTACTAGCTTATAATCTTTTTTTTTCATAATTTTATTCTATTTTAAAATTACAAAAGCACGTAATACATATTTACAATAATTTAACTTCATTATTACTTGTACATACGTTCCAATATTGTTGCCGATTGCTGCTATTGTAATTGTGTAGGTACATATAACGTATATGTAATAAATAGGGATAACTGTTATTGGCCTCCCACACTGTAATTTGTAATACAAATATGCAAATGTACATATGTACGGTTGTTGTTGTCCTATATCAATAAATAAATAAATGTAGACATTAAAAGTAACCGCAACGCAGTTTTTTTTGTGAAAAAGTGTTGGAGTGTGAATGCCTTTCTATAAAATTCACAAGAATTAGATAATACTTGTAATTTTGAGAATTGCAAGTTACTCGCAATAGTCGCAATTCTAACTAATAAGGACGCATCTCCCATAGAACTACTATGAGAGATGCGTCTTTTTGACTTAGCACGGCAGAGTAGTAGTAATTCTGCAATTTTCACACTATTTCCGACCCCTTCAACACTCGTTTGATGTTGATGACACATAAAGGATACTTGGATACTTAGGTACAGATATATAACCGTTGCAGTGTTAAAGTAATGTGAGTAATCTTAGCCAAAATTATAGAAACTTAATATGAGTGTACTTTAGACTACAATTAGTAATTACATAAACCTACAATTTAGTTGCATGCTGCCTACGCTTTGGAAATTCACGAAGACCTAGGACAAAGGGGAGCAAACATAACTAAGTCAGTATAGGTACGGTACTCCGTATCGATGTCCATTTAGTGCTAGAAAATTCGGTTAACTCTGTAACAGCTGGGCAGTTACAGTTACACGAAAAAATATGGCTGTCTATGAACGAAACTATGAAAGGTAATAAGGGTGCCTCTCCACTGACGCGGAACTGTGCTAAATTGACCAATTACATTCTTCAAATTCAAAATTCGAAACACTGCGATGCGGTCTCATTGGCCGAGCTTCCACAGCTCCGCTCCGCTCCGCGTCAGTGGAGCCGCACCCTTAAGGAAAAATTTACAATACTACAAGTACAAATTACTACTACTGCTATTTAATGATCCAAAGGCCACAAGTTGGAGTTCGTCTGGATCCGGTGGATTTTTTCTATTAAATAATTCATAACATTACAAGATTTGCTAGTCCCGTTCGCAGATAATATTTGTTTATTAAGGTGGATTTACACCAAACGAGCGAATGGTCATTCTATCCCCACTCTACGAAATTCGTTCGCTACACAAAACGTCGAAATTTGTTGATTTCGTAGAGTGGGGGATAAAATGAGCAATGAGCGTTTGGTCTAAATCCACCTTCACAGAATGAATTCTAAAAATAATTGATAATTTCTAGGGTGTTGTAAGACTTGACGAAGGGAATGAAGTGTCACTGACGATTTTTTTTTGAACATTGCTGATGGATAGCATTTTTATCTTAGTGGACGGACACACTACTGCGATCGCCAATCCGCTTACCAAGCGTGGCATTTATGGATAGGTAGCTCTTAATCCTAGCCTATGTCCAGCAGGCAGTGGACTGAGATAAACTGATCATACCTCGCTATTTCAATGCGCGACTTCTTGAGTGTTCGCAAAATGAGTATTCAAATAATTATATAATGTGTATTCGAACCTAATTCTCCTTCTTCTTTAGTCGGCACCTCATCTCGGTCGGACCTTAGTTTCTAGTCTGTCAAGTATAAAGTATACATTTGGTTTCAAACATATTTTTCTATAGATTTTAAATAGCAGATTTAAACTAAATTATATTCAGTAGTCAGTATGATATGAATATGTAATACTACGGTTTCCTGATTTGAGAACCCGATTCAATATGGTTTTGATTTTAACTATCAATTTATTACTCAGAGACAGAATGAAAAAACAATCTGTTGTGTCTCAAATAAATTGGTAAGTATCGTATTACTCTTATTGCAACTGAAAAATAACTTTACCGAAATAACTAAGGCCTCCCATTGTGTCATCTCAATTTTGTTGATGGTTTCTTTCAAGTTTTATCTAAATATTATTTTAGGGTCTTACAAGTAAAATAATATTTACTTTTATAAAACCAACAGCCCTTTTAATTGTTTAGATTTTCAGTATTTATTAATTAATTGTGATGAATACTGAAAAGGTTACCATTACAAGGTAAATTTTAATATTGGTTTATGGTTAAAATGATTTAAGATGAATTTAATTAAAACAATGAAGTAGTCGTCAGTTTTCTATTAATAACATCTGGTTTGCCTTTATTTGGTTAGCTAGTTAGCGAGACTACCTACAGGTATACAATCGATATTAAATATAGAATAGGGGTTCCCTCTATCTGGCATATTTTTTTTTGTTCGAAACGCTTAGGACATAACAGACTTGGCATTATCTATTTTGGCATAATCTTAATGAGGCAGAAACATCACTTGGCATAAATAACAATATTTCGAACATTATTTGGCCCGAAACAATCCTGGCCTATTATTATTTACGCCGAGTGTTATAAGATAGAAATTAGATTTGCATTTTTTTTTGGCATATAGCCATATGTTCGAAACTTTCCTTGCATTTTTCGTCAGGCAGAATTTGTTGTGAGGGTCAAGTTTTTGCAGTGAGCGAGCGAAGCGAGCGAACAAAACCTTCCGGGGCAGATCCGACTCGGGTAGGTTAGCCTTAGTCTTCGAGGTTATTTTTTTTTAGCAACCTAGAAAGTACTCAGCTCTGTAACACAATAAGTAACGTGCAGAATATTACTACTAGGTACCTCGATTATATTGAGAGGTTGTAATTATTATTTCTTTGTTATGCTAAAACAAACTATGCGGATACTTTTTATGCACATCCGGATTATGCCTCATCATAAATAGGAGCATCGAAATTATGCTCGTATAATATTCGGACAACTCGAAATCTGCCACAACGAAATATGCTAAAGTTGAGTATGCCACAACAGTTTCTGCACAAAGCCCATTATGACTACATAGTTTATGCCACATATAATTATTCATAAAAGAATTATGCCACAACAGGGTGAACCCTTACCTACAGACAATAAATAGTTTAATTAAACACTCTTATATAAACACTCTATAGACAACTCTTTTCTTGGTAAATGTTGTGTGTTCTTGGTAAATAGAATTATTCATAAAAGAATTATGCCACAACAGGGTGAACCATAGAATAGTGGTAGCAAACGATGTAATACGAGTATTAATATTATCAAACCGGAATCAGAAAGGGACTCGAAAGTACTGTTGACACAGCAAATGACACAACATTTACCAAGAAAAGGGTTGTCTATAGAGTGTTTATATAAGAGTGTTTAATTAAACTATTTATCGTCTGTAGGTCTCTGCACTTAAATTATGAATATAACTATGAATATATCCTAGATTGACTTATACCCTGTTATGTCAACAGTACTATCGAATCCCATTCTAATCGCGGTTTGATATTAACATTTGGCCGTAAGTGGGATTTTCTGATCGCCTAGCTGGGAGAAAGTCCCACGACACGACACAAGACATAAAACTTAAAACCTCGCGGTAAGCATTTATACTCGATACATAATGTAGTGTACCACGTTCACACTGATGTATTGGAGCGAGCTTAATGGAACTAATGGACTAGACTACTTTACGTACCTATCGAGTAAACATTACTGGACAACTCATGGTACGGTTACTGATCGTATATTTACCAACATGTCGGGCCACGCTCAGTGTAGTGTACCTAGTTATTAAAAAGCGGCTGCGCCGAATATGTTCGTAGTAGCTTTACTTTAAAGTTCTCTCTAAGCCTAAACTTAAAGATTTTTTCATATGTTTCGGACCCATGGATCAAAAGTTACAGGGAAGCATATCATTTTTTCGGCGTGATTAATGTGTGTACCTATACGAAATGACAAATTTCTAGTACTTAATAACGGTCACTGAGCTATGCTGCGGACAGATAGACAGACGGATAGACGGACATTGCAAAACTAAGGGTTCCGGGTAGTTTACTACGAAACCCTAAAAACACCTGTGATTCGGTGTAGGTATTTACTAATTTGTCGCCCTGAAGCTGTACAATTTATAACTTATCAGGACCCGTAATTTTCATGCCGATGACATCAATTTGACGTCACGCTCCATTTAGGGTGATCCGAAATAGTTTTATTGTTTATTAATAATCATTAGTCGTCAATCATTTTAATCATGTACAAATAACAACAAAAGTGGTATATTTGTACGTGAAATAAATAACACCTACTTGATACGTGAAACATAAATAAAACTATTTGATTTATTTTTAAACATACATTTTTTTAAATGATATTGTTAACACATTTCAATAATTACATAGAAAACAGAATTCATTTTTAACGTACAGCACGTATCGAGTAGGAATTATTTATTTCACGAGTAAATATACTACTTTTGAAGATATTTGTACATGATTAAAATGATTGACGACTAATGATTAATAATGAACAATAAAACTATTTCGGATCACCCTAAATGGAGCGTGACGTCAAATTGATGTCATCGGCATGAAAGTTACGGGCCCTGTAATATAACATATTTTACTATTAATACAATAACCCCCTAATTCATAAGCGTCTCCTTACTTAGCAAACCGCTAGGTATTGTTTGACCCTTTTGGTCTATCAGATCAATATGTCTATAAGAGCGAAAGGGACAAAAATACTTAGCGGCTTGCTAGGTAAAGGTGCATTTAGACCAAATGAGCATTCGCTCGTTCTATCCCCCACTCTACGACATCAACAAATTTCGACGAATGGCGTTTCGTGGAACAAACGAATTTCGTAGAGTGGGGGATAGAATAAGCGAATGCTTGTTTGGTCCAAATGCACTTTGAGGAGACATTTTATGAATAAGGGCCGGGCCATAAGGGGGTAAATTGTCACGTCTGCGGCACCGTCGTGTGCATTTTATATTGCATGCCTATTTAACGCGGATCACGTCAAGTAGATTTTATCGATGTGAGTAGAGTCGAGAGCTGTAAATAGTTTTACATGCATCATTTGAGAACTGGCTCAACGTATAGTACATACCCTCAGTTATAGTTTCATCTCAAGTATTCTACAAGAAGGCAGCTGGGTCGTGGGGCAACAAGCAAGTGAACAGGGAAGGTTTATCTCCAAAAATAATGACTTTACAAAGACATATTCCTTTTGGGATCCTAATTCTTTTTAAAAGACCACTAGGTTTTCTCTAAATAAAAAATCATCCCCACTTTAGCTGTAAGAGAGGTACTTACACGATTTTTTTTATATATTTTATTTTACCACTTTGTCGGCGTGAGTAATTATGTACGAATTTCTTGTACTAACAGTCATTGAGCTATGCTGTGGATAGACAGACAGCCGGACATTAGCGAAACTAAAAGTTTATTTTCGCTATGTCCGGCTGTTTGTGTGCAACTATTGTTACTATTTGTTTCCTCCAAAAATACCTAATGTCTCCTTAGACAACTTCCCTGTATCTTCTATAGTTTCCGATTTTCCCATACTGTCCCACATAAAAAAACACTCTGTATAAGGGTTCCTAGTTTACTACGGAACGATAAAAACATTTATTATTCCTAACGTTGTTAACATTCATAGAGTAGGTAAGTAAAAAGATGATTGTAGGCGGCGACATCCGAAGTTTCTATGTTTCTGTGTAGTCGTCTAATAAATATTAAATTTTTCGCCTACAAGGTACAAAACCGTAAAGGATAATAATTGGTATCTTCCAACGTATTTATTTTGAAAAAGGTTAATATGTACTGAGTAGGCTCGGAAGATACACGTAGGTGTCTTATGGGAGTTATTTGGGAGATAATGGGCGTAAACAAAGGTGGAACCTAATGTAATTGCGGCCCGGCAAACAGTATCTGTTCCGGAGTTTGTTCAACGACAACACGGGTAATAGAAATGTAGACTCGCAGCGCTCGTTATATTTTGAGCTATAGAGAAGGGGACATTTAGAGTAAAGTATGCCTGAAACCTAGCCCATGAGGGCCTCCGACCCCGCAGACGTGACGTGAAGGCTGACATGAGTGTAAACGGGCTTACAGTAGAATACGCCCAGGATCGCGCAAAGTGGAGGAAATGTAGCAGGAAAGCGGACCCTGGCAAAGGCCGGGCCGGTATAACGTTAGGTAGATGAAGATTAGTCCAGTCAAGTGCAAAAATATGTATCGTAAGAAGCCTCTTATAAAATATGTTACGATGTTCTTATTACATAGAATTAAAATGCACTAGGACACAATTTTTACTTTCCGCACTGGCTCTAACAGAGGAAACAATGACTTTTAATAGTACATTACATCAGAGGCCGGGAAAATGAGGATTTCCGGCCAAGTTGGTATATAGGTTGGTAGTTGGATAGGTAACAAGGCCGGAAATCCGTTTTCACGCCGAGGCATATATAGTGCTTTTCTCAAACATACAAAGAAATACAAAAAAATGACAATGTTGTCGAAATTTAAAAAAAGTGAGGTACTTTCCAGGCCTAGGCCTGAAAAGTTTAATGAAGCTTTAGCGTACGTCGACATGTGTTAAAATCCGTAACACGTGTCGATTTAATACACTCCCTTCGGCCGTGGTTTAATTTATCGCCACTCGTTTCCAACTTCATTCTTTTCGCACATTTAACGTGTATAGACATATTGTAGGTATATCCTGTTTCGAATTATTTTTGAGACTAATTTTATTATAGGTCTATTTTCGAAGGGCTACGAAACCTTGCTTTCGCCAATTTTACGTAGGTATCTGTCCTTTTCATAACTGTATTCTAATTACTGTATCTAATAATAGTTTGGTCAAGTACCTATTATTCTAGCTTCTAGAACTTATAGCTCCAATTTCCTCTTAATTATTGCAAAATCCAGCACATTGGTTAGAATTGAATATGACAACCCCTCCAATATTGAACGGTTCTATGTTACATTTTCGGGGCAACTAAATCTGGACTAAGTATCAGCGCGACAAAGTTGAAATTTGCAGTTGATAAATGTGCAAAATAGAACGTTGTTATATTGGGGCAACTGTATGTATCTGTCCAATGTTAATGAAATAATGGATGCACATGCACAACTTCTGACCTAATTAGTTCAGTTAATCATCTGACATGTATGCTGTCATTTGGTTATTTTGACGGATATTATAACCCCTTAATCATAAACTCTCCTAACTTAATAAGCCGCTAAGTATTGTGTGTCTCTTTCAGTCTTATCAATATCTATAAGACCGAAAGGGATACCAATACTTAGCGGCTTGTTAACTTAGGAGACAGGAATACTGGGGTTAGAAATTAAGTGTTATTTTCAAATAGCTGGACTTGAACTTGTTATACAGATACGTATAAACTACGAACAAATAAAACATGGAAGCCGCACGCCATACTAAATTGCCTTTCAAAAACGGTCCTGAATTTTAGTTGACAAGTGTCACCCCCTCTTTAATGCATCACGGTAATGAATTTATATATCAACCTATAAAAGCTTAACCCCCATTTAAAAATAGTTGCGATTGGTCCATCAAAGTTTTGATTGGCTATATTCTATAAACGTTTGTCAAAGATGTTGCGCCGAAATATGTCCTGCCCATCTTGGCACAATTGAACAATTGGTTTTGGGGGCATTTTTGAGCTGGTGTTAGACGTCCATGTTATATATGGTCGCAGCGTATAAATAATAATATCTTGGAATATTTAGTTTTTTATTAGATCCACCGCCTAAGACGAGGGTCTTAGTTCATAGTCGATTCTAATCTCTAGACACGCCCACGCACGTTTTCCGTATTGCAATAATTTTGCCAGTACATAAAGGACTTCGCATTAATTATGGGAAAAAATGGTTTCTGTAAAATCGGATTAAGTCTGGCATTAAGTCCGCCTTTTGTACCCCTGTTTAGCGCGATAAAATTTAAATACATACATTTCAGAAAACACGTGGCGTAAGTAGAAAAATATACTTAATTATTTCTGAAACTATAAGTAAGTCTACAAAACTTGTGGCCTTATAAAAAATATCATTGGACTTGAATCTACATGATACTAAATTTCACGCGATTTGACTGAAACCACTTTTGCTTCGCCGTCCTTTCACCTCGATTCTATATAACTTCTGCATAACAAAGAAGTCTTAGCCATTCTTTAAATAAAACTTAAAAAGGTATTTTCTTAATATATCAAAGTGTCACTTGCATGACGCTAGACGCTGCATGACGCTCTAGGATGCACAAAGGCTACGAATTTTCTAAAGGACATCCCATTACGTCACGCGGAAATACAAGTTATTATAAAAGTAGCGAGTCGTGTACGTGCTTTTGTGTAATATGTTATTAAACATCCTTTTTTGGACTACAAATAACGAAATAAGATAATAATTTTTAATCGACTTATTAATAGTTCGTTAACGATTGAAAAGTGAAAATCGGTAATTTTATTTTATTTTTATTTTCTTTATTAGGGAATAAAACAGACATAAGCCAATAACATGATACGTGCAAGATAAACAACTATATTTATAGCTTATATCCTACGACAATTCCCACTAAGATTTTAAACAGGTGTTATTACTATTTTAATAATGAAATAATGCAGATTTCTTGCTGTTAAGGGTCTGTTGCAAAACAATTTTACATAGTTCCGGCTTTAATGATTGTCATGTTTGTTATCCATAAAATAAAATGAATTATACCTGACTCTTAAGATAATATGAGTTATTGGTAATGCTTATGAAATATTTTGACAAATATATTATTATGATTTATTATCCAAAAACACGATTCTTAGAGATGTAGTTATATGTATTGTATGATGTTGATTCATAGTATAGCTTGTTTTTTATTATAAATGTTTATGCTTTCTAATCAATTTTATAATACGTCAATTAGGTAATTATTGTTTTTATGATTTATGAAATACATTTACTACGTACAACCTACTCTAATATACGTACAGTATGTTTTTTTCTTGAATTTGATCTAGCTGAACAAACATTAACTCGAAGTATGTATATGAAAATGAAAAAGTGTTCTACTTCCTTAAGAGCCTCATTTTCTAACACATATACATAACTAATTTGATAAATGATTTGGTATAAGAATGCTTCGAATATTCACCTCGATAAGCAATATAATATAAAATTTTGCTAAAGAGCTCGTAGGTTGAGGTATATTAAAAAAAAACTATAACAGGAAGTTTATCGACTTATTCCATCCCAATTGAAATTATCTTCCATAATTTGCTAAAATACTACTAGGATTGTACCTATTGTGTTTATTTTATTTCAAACATGAAAGAATTTTAACAAATCTAATTAATTTAATAATTTGTACTCAAATTAATATTAAATCATGTATCTGTCCTTTGTCATTCTTACTTATTCAAATGATAGAGGTAATTAATTGCTCCTACCGTGGGATTCGATCTTGTGTAATAATGTCCCATAATATCTATTTATTTATTTATTATAGGTACCTACTTCAGTCTATAACTGAAAAACGAAATCTGATGTACTTACATTAATTACATTACGCACATGCGCAGGTATACACTTCACCTTTGTATTGTTTTCATTGTAGAATTCGAATAGCAACTAATTTGCAAAAGCTAATGGCTGCACATACCTGGATTACGTCCATGTCAATATTTGACTGAACTCAATGGGGCACAAACAACGAGAAAAGTTATTTGTGTGTTTATTAGCTACGCGCGAACGCCCGATGTCAATGAATTTCTTTTATAACACGCCCCATTAAATAACTGAATAAAATATATTGAAGTCATTTTCCACGAACGGCCCGATGAAACACCTACGTTACTCTTACGCTATAAAGAAATATCAGTCGAATTGAGAATACTCATAAAATTTTGAAGTCTGTTAAAAATACAGTGACAGAACAGGTACCTATGTTCGAAAAGACAAGAGTCTTGCCAGTTTTTGATGTAGTATTGTTTTTGGAAGATTATCATCAGCCGCCTCAGTACACTGCTGGACATAGGCTTCTCCCAATATACGCCACAGAGTGCGGGCAGTTGCTTTATGCCTCCAATCGCAGATGGCCCTCCTACACAAGTGATGGGAGAAATCGGTTTAAGGCTTTTTTTTTCGTGATGATTCATCATACCCGACTTTGTGCCAACGAGATCATCTCAGTTTGTTTTAAAGTCGGTTGAAAAAAGAATGATTGAAATTGCTTGGCGTGATATTAAGTTAGTCATCCATTTGTGGTGGACATTGGTGGACATCCTTAATGCATATTTAAGACTTAAATGGTTTTCTCATGGATACCATTGTCAGAATTGAACCAAATGAAAAAAACCGGCCAAGTGCGAGTCGGACTCGCGCGCGAAGGGTTCCGTACCATTATCAATTTATTATTTAAAAAATACAGTTAAATCAACCTACTTCAAAAACTATAGGAGATAATTTAATCAAACCAAAAATCGTTGATAGAGTTTATTAATGTGCTTAACATATATTTTTTTTAGAATTTTATATCGCGTAGTTTAAAAAATAGAGGGGGGGGGGGACACATTTTTCAGACTTTGAGAGCTGGTATCTCGAAAACGATTTGCTTAAATAAAGATAAGATTTATAAACCTTCATATCATTTTCAAAGACCTTTCTAATAATACCCCACACGCTTATATACAACTAATTTTTTTTTTCTATCCCTCAGTTATATGTATGGAGGGCCCCCACCCCAATGGTTTTTTTACAATTTAGTATCATAATCCTGTAGCGGTTCATACAACACATATCCTTACCAAATTTCGTTACTGTAGCATTCATAGTTTCCGAGTAAATAAGCTGTGACAGACGGACAGACGGACAGACGGACATGACGAATCTATAAGGGTTCCGTTTTGCCATTTTGGCTACGGAACCCTAAAAATGGGACCAATCGGTATCGGCAATAACATCAGCATAAGGTTTCAAATAAAAAAGAATCATCATAATCAACCGATGCATGCAGCAGGAGGTTCTCAATTCGACTGTATGCTTTTTTTAAATCTGTCGAAAATAGTAGATTATTAAGCACTTGCATTTTTGCTAGCTAAGATATCTATAAACAAACAAACCCTTGATTATATTATAGATATTTTAGATGTAGATAAAACACGAAACGTAATCCTAAAAGCTTTTCTTACCTTTTTGATGTTGAAGGATCCTGATGCCCGACACCTTTAGACCAGTTCTGTTTAAGCGAAATTAAAGGAGAAAACATTTACTTACTTAGCTTATACAATGTATGCACAAAGACATTGTACATAAATTAAAGCTAAGCTTTAAGACACGTGAGCTTAATTTGGACACCTGTGCCACGTTTAGGTGTTTCCTGAGTCTTGCGACCAATGCACACTAAAAGCTGTTCAAATTCACTTATAGGTATATCTATCATATTTATATGGTGTGCGCGAGGATAATAAACTCGGGAAAGGGCCCTTCACTTTCAAATGTTCACAGGAATCTGTATTACCTTAATATTACGGTACGTGTTTATTTCGTCTTTTAACGTTTGGTCTATGTTCTCAATTCCACTAATACAGGATTAAGCCCCAAAGGGGCAGAAGTAAAAGTTTTGGCGTAGTTTGCCAATTTGTACGCTTATGAATGTGATGAGAGTAACTCTTTTACCATTTCTCGTACCATGCGTGTCTTTCGTATTTACTTTAATACATATGTTAGAACGTGACGGAAATGACGCCAAACGATAAAAATGGATCAGTATCATTATAGTATTTAGTTTTCAAAATAAGTTTTTTGTTGACTTAAAAAATCCTACCCCAGCTACTGGTGCAGTTTACATTTTAAATATTTACCTTCTGACATAAGTTTTACCTACTTACATGTTTTGTCTACGTAAGTAAGCGGTAATTTTATCTCGTTACATAGTGACAAGAGATAATGAGACTGTGCGGTTCGATTATGCCTCGGTTTGTGTTCCATGGGGATTTCATGTACACAGGAATATAATCTTGCTTATAGAAATGGTATTCATAGTGATGGTCGCGCTTTTATCGTGTATTGGGTTTTCTAATTTATCACCGAAAGTTATTTTGCCGCATATTACTTAGGTACTTTACAACCAACTTATTGCAGAATTTATTTTCGCCGAAATATACCTTGCCAACTGTAACGTTTCGGAGACGTATCTTACACATAAGTACCTATCGTGCGAGTATGTATTCCAGTTTAGTTTACAAAAGCAAATCCAAATGGAAATTCGGCTAAATGGAAGATGAATAATATTTTGGTAAATGTTGGTATGCTACTCTGCGCCTCCTGCGGGTGTACTCCTCCTGCGGGTGTCGTAAGAGTTGACTAAGGGATTGAAGTGTCACCGACCACCATTTGATAAATATTGATGATGGGCTGCTGCCCATGAGCTGAGGCTGCTGCGTCATCATAGTGGACACATTACTGCGATCGCCAATCCGCTTGCCCAGCGTGGCGATTATGGGCATTTACCTCCTAATGCGTTTATACGCATAGTTAATAGGAGAGGCCTACGTCCAGCAGTGGACTATCATAGGCTGATGATGATGAAATGTTGGTATGCTAAGTGAATCAGCTGCTAAAAGTTGGTTGACAAGTCTATGAAATTCTGCGGAAAAAAAAACAGATTCGTAAGAAAAATCACGTGACCATTTACATAGAGTATTATGATACAAATAGCTAAGTTTTGTATTTTAATAGTCAGTTTTAATTTCCTTAAAAGCCAATAATGATGTACATAAGCCAGCGACATTGTGACAGAAAGAGAATTCTTTCAATATTTATGAGGAATTTTAATATATTTTTCACACAAAAGATTCTAAAATGTTGAAACTACAAAAGAAAGACACGACCCCCTTTTTTATATCCAAGGCTTATTATCTTGCAAGGGTTCTTAGTATCTCTCAACTCAAAGGAAAAACACAAAACAGGGGGTACAAAATATATCACGTGTCAAGCCGGATGTCATAGCTGATTTTCTCGGAAATGGTAATAGAAACTTGACATTTGCATAGTACAGTAGTTGAATTCATTGTAATGTGCGTTAAGTGACTTTCATGCAGCAAGGAAAAGGAAAGATCTTATATTACGTGGTTAGGGAGATAGAAATAGTGTCATGAATTGAATCCGATTTAGATCACAATTCTAGTAATCACCCCCAGCGCTGGTCTACGTATATATAAGAAAATAGATGAATTTAAACTTTTGTGAGATATTATAACTAGAAATATAATTCAACGGTTAAACTCACGTGTACTTAGTCACAACGCGACAGTTTTCGGAGAGCCTAGGTCTCCATTATCCATTAATCCACTGAGCCCGCTTACATGCACGTGAGTTTAATAGTTTAACTATATTTATAGTAAGGATAGCCTTTATTCTACCATAAATCATTTCAGATAGCAGCTGCATTTTATCATGCAGCATACGAAATTTACACTACCTTAAAATTTACATAATTAATATTCTCTAACAATTTAGTAAAACTGAATTTAAATTAGTGCATGTATTTTCCTAATTATCGCTGTAAATCGCTGTAAATGTAAAATAATTAAACTAAATTTTGTGCACACATTTTTTCACTTATCGCTATTTTACGAAAGTCACCACGATGGCGTAGGCCTCCCCCAGTCTCCTCCGTACGCTATTATCCATACGACTTACGAGTATCTTGTCTTCTCTATGTTGGTCCACATTTTTCTCGCAGCATATTGGCTACCTCACGCATATATGTACCTACATCTGTACGAGGTACCTACATAAAACAACGAAGTACAGAGGTGTACGAGGTACATAAAATATAATATACCTGACTAACCTGACTAAAACACCACAGTAATTACAAATTTATAGATAATATGACGTTTCCACTTTGAACACCGACTAAGGTAGATAATATATATACTTAAATATATATCCACTCACTTGCTTTGATTTTTGCGATTGACTCTATGTCTATGTAAAATAAGAGTGATGACATGTAACAAAAGCTACATGAAACAAGTGAGTGGATAGAAAACAACCATGCCGAAGAAACAAATATTAGTGACAAAGCCTCCAGCATCGTAGACAGGGTCACTATGAACTAAGTTAAGGAGGCTGACAAAAGACGGAGACGAAGGCTTAACATCCGTTTCCGGAAGTGTCGCTTCCAATACATTGACAACGTCTATAATCGATAACTTTGTATGTGTGCATCTAAACATCTAAAGTCTGTTCATACTCGATTGTTTTATCTGATAAAAAACTTTGCTAAAGAATCTTGGATAAATAGGTATTCTTAGTTATCGTTTTAACTTTGCGTATAGGACAGCTGTCTTTTAAGGAGATACCTCAGTATTTTAGTGCTCAAGAGATATCAAAAAAAATCGTATTACCACAGGCATTTGAAATTGGAGTTTAAAATCTCAAAGAATGGCTAACCCTATGTTTCGTACGATTTTGTAATACGGATACATGATTAAAAACAATTTTCTCGATAGAATTACTTTTCAAAGTCAGGTCTTCTTTATTAGTAAAATTGATCGTATGACTTTGAATAAAGGAATATAACTATGATTTACTAATTCGATAAAGGCATTAATTAACAAATTTTAGGTATTGGTACTTAATACGGAATTTCAATTAAAAACACAGATTCTCATATACTTTTCGCGATTTGTCCAAAAAGTTAATTCCTAATCAACGGTGATCCCTCTCTTTCATGTATGGGAATTCTGTACTTCATCGTCGTACACTGCTAAATATAGACCTCCCCATAACATGTCATAAGAATCGATCGTGCGCAGGCTTCATACTATGGATACCAGCTATCTTTACCAGATCATCGCTGCATCATGCTGAGGGCCTTCCTACGCTGCCACAGAATATATAAAGTACAGAAGCTTCACTGCTTTGATGTTCACAAATGCCGGCTTTTTATGTGCCTACACAATTATTATTACCAAACAAAACGGCGCGCGAGGAGACGCGAGCAGCTGAAATGGGCCGTATTGCGTGGCGGAAAGGTTGCTTATAAGCCGCACGCCGTCGAAAACAGGGTTGTCAATTATTGAAAACTAATAAAATAACGAACGGCGCTATGAGGCGTCTGACAAATACATTACTGCAATGATATCTACGGCGTTAATAGCATTCGTCTTGATAGCTAATTGAACAATTTAGTTCATGCGTGATTATAGAATTTACCTACGCATTTCATACACGTGATTCAAAAATATTTGTCTCAACTTGGGCGGCACCTTCTTTGTGCTTCGGCCGCGCGTGCCCAGGCGGCATTGTTTGAGGTGTGAGTGAGATAGCAACACGACTTTGCTAACTTTAGGTGAATATCCATCCGAATAATCCTGATAATAACACGAACATTCTAAAAATATCTGTAGACAGTATGTGAGGTGTGCAGAAATTAATATATCTGCTTAATGCATTTAAAAAGAAAGAATTACGTTAGGTACCTACGTATTCATTACAAAAACAGCGTAAATAAGTAATGGTTTAATCACAATCGTAAGGCAGACGTAACACGGCATTTTCTCTCATATGTACCTATTTGATATTATGGGAATAAAGTTAGACAACCAAATAATATGTTAGGACAAAAGGCGCGAAATTCAATAATAGTATGAGAGAACGAAGTTTTTACCGACAAATTTGTCCGAAAATAAACCGTTTTGTCTGTAATTGACTTGAGTTTCTGAGAATTTAATTTACTGCGAATGTAGGTAATAAGTATACCTATAATATAAGTGTTCCTTACTTTTTAGTATCTCTCAAACGCATCGGCTGTGCGAAAAACGCATCATGAAAATTATCATTATTATTATTGCAACATGCTGCTAATGCAGTATATTTTCGACATTTTCATTTAAGATGCACATGTGTAAAATAATCCTAATATTATTATTTTATACCACGTCGGTGGCAAACAAGCATACGGCCCGCCTGATGGAAAGCAGTCACCGTAGCCTATGGGCGCTTGCAACCCCAGGGGTGTCACATGCGCGTTGCCGACCCAATAAGAACTTGTACACTCCTCTTTTGAAGAACCCCATACTGTAGTCCAACGGGAAAACCTCGGCAGGGAGCTCATTCCACAGACGGACCGTCCGCGGTAGGAAGTTCCTAATATTTGCAAGCGATATAATATTTCGCGATACGTGACGAGCTAGCGTTGTAAATTTAAACGTGCGTTCCGTCCGAGACAGCGCGCGCCAACCATTGAATAGACCACGGAGACGGGGCGCTCTGCATGTACTTGTAGCCGCGCGACGGAATCGCGGAGTGACACCCCCTTGACGCTGCGGTGACCGGTAGTCACCACTAAGATCTTGTTTGCTCCATTGGTAGTGCTAAGAGCAATATGTCCATTGTGCAGCCCACTGCCACTTCAGTTCGGTGTTTTTTTTTGAGCTCAGTCGTCAGTGTTTTTAGTTCTTCTTCGGATCCCAACTCAACATTTCTATTTAAATATCGTAGAGCCACCTTTTTTATAAGGGCCATGAACGACCGCATTGCAGAGCCGTAAGAAATCAGTGATAATAATAATAATTACAGACAAAACGGTTTATTTTACTTTTATAATCATATTATGAAAATACCTAACCTAAGAAAACTAATAAATAAAGGAAATAATAATATACCTTTATTTCGTAAAATAATTTACAAGACGTGTCAAATGTCTCCGCACTAGGCTTCGCCTGTATCGCGGAAAACCAATACAATTTCATAACAGAAATCATGTTTACAAAATTGGTATCAAAATTTTGGTGAAAGGAAAAAAACAAAAAAGAAAGAAATCTTATAGCTAAAACAAAGAAAGCACAATTAGGAACTAAAATACACAATGTAAAACGTTTTCTGTCTCGTTATAATCTAGAGAGTGCAATAAATTAAACAGGAGTTTCTTTGCTTCTGCTGTAGTACAGTCTCTTAGGTTACAGTGTCTGAGCATGGCATTATAGGTAATAGCTCTGATATGGTCTCCAAAGCGTTTCCCAAAGGTTGAGTTTACACGGGGAATAGGTAATTTGAAAACTCTTTTTTTCTTTAATGAAGTGTAGCAAGGCATTCGTTTAGAGGCAATGTGTGTTTGTAATGAAATTTTATGAATAAATAGTTGACGGACTGAAAGAATATGAGTTTGAGCATAGAGGGCGGAAGTTGGGAAGCGAAAAGGTTTATGTAACATGACTTTTAACACAGACCGTTGGGCTCTTTCAATTTCGAGCATGGTGGTCTTCCCCGCACTGCCCCACACTGGGATGCAGTACCCGATGACCGACTGACATAGTGAAACATAGACCATCTTTAGGAGAGATTCCTCTGCAGAGTTGCGAAGTTTTTTAAAGATAAATATTGACTTTCTGATTCTATTAGCAAGATTGTGTATGTGGCTTTTAAAATTTAAATGTTCATCTACAAGAAGACCTAAATATTTTATAACATTAGTATTTTGAATGGCATTACAGTTGCAAGAAGTGGACGAAAAGTTAGAACACGTATGAATTTTTATTACTGGATTGAGATCTGGTTTAGAAGAGGCGGTTTTATGAAAACACAGAAATTTTGTTTTATTACTGTTTATGGTGAGAAGGTTGGATCGTAACCAGCTAGATGCAATATTAAGGCCTCTTTCTGCGGTAGCTATTGTTCGTTCCCAGGTTATATCATTGAATAGGATGACCGTATCGTCGGCGTAACAAATTATGTCGGAGTTCTGGATTTTAAGATTGAGAATGTCATTCATATAGATCATGAAAAGGGTAGGGCCGAGAATACTCCCTTGTGGAACGCCAAAGTTGACAGGATGAATAGAGCTTTTAAAAGGTCCCACTTTTACTAGTTGCCGTCGTCCAGACAGGTAGCTCTCAAACCAAGACAGAGGAAGACCATGGATACCTAACACCTGCAGTTTACGGAGTAAAATTGGGATTGATACGGTATCAAAGGCCTTGGCCAGATCTAAAAAGACACCGATGCATTTTAAGTTGTTGTCTAGGTATGAAGAAATGAGGTTGGTAAGAATAGAAGTTGCGTCTTCTGTCGATCGTTTCTGCCTAAAACCGAACTGACGGTCCGATAAAAGGCTGAAATTCTCGAGATACCGGATTAGTCGCCGGTTAACTAGTTTCTCGAAAATTTTTGAAAATGTACTTAATAAGGAAATCGGCCGGTAATTACCAGGGACGTTTTTTGGTCCCTCTTTATGAATAGGAGTTACCGATGCCAATTTCCATTGCTCCGGGTAACAACCAGAACTGAGGCTGAGATTATAAATGTATAATAATGGTTCAGTAATTGCATTTATTACACACTTTAAAAGCTTATTGTTTATGTCATCTGGGCCAGGCGCACTATAATCTTTTAACTGCATAACAAACTCTTTAATTTCCTTGGCGTCAGTTGGTTGCATGAAGAAAGATTTGTCAGTGCCCCTGCTCAGACGAAGATTACTAGCCAGAGTCTCCTCCGTTTCCCCAGTCTCTGACATAATTTGTGTCGCTAATTTTTGACCGACAGTTGAAAAGAACTGATTGTAATTATTTAATGACTCCAACGGGTCAGGGGTAGAAATGAGATCAACGGGTATATGGTTTTGTTTGTTTAGGTTACAAATATTTTTTACGACATTCCATAGGTTTTTTGTGTTCCGGTTATTAATTGATACCGCAGGGTATTGAACTATTCAGCCCATTTGGACTCTACGATTGACCTCATTCTCAAACTTAGACCTACTCAACTGGACTCTCAAGTACACATATTTGTCGACAACTTCGTGTTCAGAGTCGACATGATATTCGTTTATTCCATGTCGTTTTGTAATCGACGAGCGTATTAGTACTGTGTGATATACTCACCATTGATATTGATGCCAGGCCCTTTCCAGTCCAAAACCTTGACGTGACAACGGTAAACAGTTTTGGAGAGATGTATATGTATATACAGAGGTTTTGATTTCAAAATTTCGGTAATGGGAACGAACTATTTCAATAAACCGGTGGTTTACTTGGCAACGCTGAAGATAATCTACTATAGCCCTGGTTCAAAGGCTTCCTAGGCCACAAAAGCTATCATCAAAGGGGCAAGTTGTACGTCTCAGTCTCCTGTATGACATGAAGTAGCGTGTAAATTTCGGTAATGGGAACGAACTGAATACTTCAATAAACCGGTGGTTTACTTGGCAAATCCGGAGATAATCTACTATAGCCCTGGTTCAAAGGCTTCCTAGGCCACAAACGCTATCATCAAAGGGGCAAGTTGTACGTCTCAGTCTTCTGTATGACATGGCGTAGCGTGTAGCGTGTATATGTGATTTACCTATAATTATGGTCCTAAAGCTTTTCCACGAATTGGTTTGTTCCGTAGCCTAATCTGTAATGACCCGAAAACAACTTATAGATATTTTATTTCCTACGTAAGAGCACTACCTACGTAAATACAGGAAGCGTTAACTGCGCAACCATAAAGAAGCATAAATAATTAAATATATTATACGGAGCTTAGTGTTTAGTCTTTAGACAATAAAAAATCTAGTGTTCAGCGATCAGTCAAAGACACGCTGATTTCAGGCCACCAATGTCAGATATGGAAATATTTGACATACTTAGGTGACGTGGGATGGGATTATTTCTGGTGACTGTACAAAGTTGTTCACTGACGTTGGATCCTACTATCCTGAATCCATTAAATTCAATTAGGAAGATGTCGTAACTATACTTACTCGCCCTCGGATCTACAATACGCGAAATGTAATGTGCAATTCACTAGTCCTTAATACTGACTGGTCTCTTGTTTGCGTTAGCGACAGAAGCTATCACCGAAAATCCATTTCACATTAATTACAGAATTAATTGAGTTTTGTGATTTCGGTTTATTTGGAGTCAATGCTTTTCAGTAGGTATCCATATAAAATAATTTGATACAGAAAATCGTGATTCGGTAAATCGAGATAACTTTGTTAAATTGTTTTTATCCCGTTTTCTTCATTGAATACTTTGTAAGTCCATGAGAGTTCGAATGGAAAAACAAACAAAGAAAAAAATTATTTTGCTAGCCCGCTCCACTGGTGAATATAAGGCTGGCTCATTCCTTTCCCAAAAAAATGGTATTGCCATTCAGCGAGGTAACGCAGCCATCCTTGTGGGTACAGTTTCAGATGGAAATTGCCTTAGATCATTTGCTAATGCAAAGCTGCAGTATCAAAAGCCAAATAAGCAGATATTAGGCATGAAAAAAAATGGATTCTAACATAGCGAGGATTTCAAGGTACGAGATGTAGGAAAACTTTGCAGATGAGCCAAACACAATAATGTTTAACATCACTAACGTGTCGGAAATATTCGTTCTAAAACATTGCAAATCTTATTAAATTTTGTGTCGCTCACAATCATCAACTAACGTCAAAAACCAACATATTGTTAGAGTCAAAAACACTTTCCACGCTAGCGGATAAATTAATTTTTTCGGATTTACCTACTATTAAAAAACTCGACGGATAAAGGGAGAGTTTCCGAGCTAGTGAGGTGAGAAAATAATTTCACACCACCTATTCGAATACGGGTCTTTTCTTCCCTGCTAAGAGGGATCAAAGTGGCACTTTTCTGTTCAAGGACTTTCTATTGCCAGCCTAAAAAAATACAATGAAATATGAAAATAAACAGTACGTTCATAATTGATAAAAGTTTCTTCAGAATCAATTATTAGCATAAATATTAAATATGTGATATATCTTTTATTTTTCTCATAGGTGGTGTGAAAAGCAGTATGTGTCACACGGTATCAAAATTATTTCGTCTTGGGCGTTAACGCTTGAATCCTTCATTACGCTCAGGATTCAATATACGCCCACGCCGGAAATATACCATTTTGATCCCTTGTGACACAATAATATACTAATGTGTCGTGATAAGATAATCGTAAAAAATCAAAAGGGCCACAAAAAATCACTTGACTCTTCTTTCAACCCAAATAAATATGGCGTAATGTTTTCATACGTAACATTCGAAGAACGCCCATAAAATGAGTGAATTATTGCTTGTACCTGCTTTGAAATATGGGTAGACCTTCGTACTTAAGATAATGGTACTTCTTGCTTGCTAAAATGGTGATGCTGGTAAAATGAACGCACGCAATGTAGAAGTATTAGACTTAGACAAGACATTCCTTGTGACAACGAAATATATTTAGACGAATGAAGCAGATTGCGCTTTTTTGTGACATTTATACGTTTAACATCTAGAATATCTTGCAATTGGCAAACTCATGTTCTTTAGCTTTCAATCAGCCGAAACATTCGTAGATTAAAAAAAAAACTTCTATCTCACGAGTACTTAATGTCTGGTTGTCAGTTGACGTTTTTTTTTGGATGCAAAAAATTGAATGAGACTGGCCGGCGCGGCGCCACGCTGAGAGGTTCCATATGTTTAGAGAATAGAAAAAGTAAAAAATCTCTACGTGGCGCAAATCAGCACTTATGCTGTTGCAGCACTTATGTTGCAGGCGGTGTGTATTTAATTAAAGATGTGTGGTGAATTTTTGTAGATAATCCTGAACACTCAGGAACGCGGCCGTGTAATAGTAGATTATACTACACACCAAGGAGATAAAGCACTGTTTTATGTCACGGGCGCGACATTGAATCCTGAACGTAACGAAGGACTGCCGGTTTTACTCCCGAGCGCAGCGAGGCGAATTAAGACTGAGTCTTGAGTGTAGTGAGGGATTCAAGCGCCCAAGACAAAAACAGTTTTATTCAAGAGGTAAGTATATACTCTACTTTTCTCACCATATGCGAGACAATAAAAAACCGGCTTCGTAATACTTCATCATCATCATCATCATCATACCACCGAACGAAGTTAACTGATGACCTGGTGGAGGTCGCTGGGGTCCGCTGGATGCGGGTGGCGTCGGCGGGACTGATCTTTGTGGCAATCATTGGCGGATGCCCGCGGCTTCGGTTTTTGAAAATTTTCGGGCGGTGCTTACACATTTTGCTTAACGAAATTAGTCTTTGTCGTCATAGAAATTTAAAGTGTAATTACATTATCGCCCGGTTCATTATAATGAAATATTTTCCATCACACTTGCTTTCTAAGCGCGCCATATTGCTTGCGTGCATCGCAGGAATTTGGAATTTTGAAACGGAAGGATAAATGGTGTGGTGTAGTATTTCTCACTTTTCCTGTAAGTACTCTATTTTTAAACATTTTCATAAAAATACTATTTTGTCTTACAAAAAGGTGGCGACCCTAAATTCTAACCCTCTCGTTAGTATACCTGCCGGTACTTACGTTACGTCTATTACGGCTATGTTTATATCCGTGGGCGTCGATGACCGCAAATATTATTAATTAGGCCTACGCTTAGTAAGCATTACCTAGAATTCAGTTCAATGACCATTAATTAAATTACTACTTATTTAAATTTTGTAAAAGTTATAAAAACTTGATGAAACATCAAAGTAATACATACATAATAAATAGCGGACGACATAGCACGACGCCAGTACAATTACAATAACAGCATGCTAAATTATTACGACACATGCTGATATTATGTTAAAAATTAAACCTTACTTTTTAGTCATAATCTCGTGCTAAATTATGCGATGGACAACACAAACGCGATTCTACCTATTCGTAATTCCCATACAATATGGATTCCCCACAACTGCAGTTTACCACATTCGTAATTCTACACAGTCGATATTTTAACGCAATCGGGATTCTTCCTGTTCGAGATTCTGCAGTGTTATTCACTAAGGAAACCGCCTTGCTGTCAGCGCTGTGTCAGCGCTGCGGCAGCGTCGAGCCTAAAAATTGTATTCACTAATGTACTTTAAACGACACTAATGCGGGCGACGAATGCGGCGTGAGCTGGAACTACACTGCGTCGAGAGTTTGACGTTTAGATAATGTACGAACTTCGTATTCTCTAACGAAAAACAGCGACGAACTCGCCCACAACCTCGCTCACAGCGTCTATTCCTAATGTCAAATAAAACAGCTAGGATTTTAGACAAGGCTGTCTCGACGTCGAGCTCGTTGACGAACGCAGCGTCGAATGTGTGAATAAGAGAATAGCATAGCTGTACAGTATAGGTTCAACGCGCAACTGCAGTTTACTACGTAATATGTATAGTGTGGTTAAATATCTATTTATATACAACAACATAATACAAAACTAAATTCGGTAGCTCAGGTTAATCACGTTCCAATAAAATTGCGGATCATAGCCAGGTACTCGCGCGTGTCTCATTAAATAAATCGGATTGGAAGCTCTACTTAATATCGTAGGTTTATGTGGGGAATCTGAAGGCGTCCAGTAGTTAGGCAGGCCTATACATCTCACGTGCCTCTTTGAACGAACACAATAAATAATCTTTTCTCGTGGAACATCAGCAAATTGCTTTCTAGGTTGAAAAACCTTGCAAGGAAACAATTTTGATGTAAGCAGTAGGTAGGTAATAGTTTGCTCGAGTAGTCAAAGGTGTAAGATAGTATTCGGTAAGTGTAACAGTTGACGTACAAACTAAGCAATAAATAACGTTTTCCCTAACTGGTGCGGAAAAGTAAACTTTAAATTTCTGTTTTTAAGGCACTTGTTATATAAAAGTCGTTCGATACACGTGTAAACTTCTTTTTAACTCGGGTGATTGTCGCCCCCCTTTCACTCGGGCTCCAACTTTCACCCTAGTCGACATTTTTTTTTGCACTTGTATCGAAATGTACTGTTATTTTATATTTATTACAATTATATCTATTTCTTGCACCAGTTGCAATAAATAGACACAATACGTAGGTAAAGCAACTTTTACAAGACATATGTACAATATACATATATGCTAATTGCTAAGTTTATTATTATTAGTCTATATTTAATTCTGAGAATCGCTTGCCGCTTCGGAAAGCGAAGACTTAGTACTGAAGTTTGTAGGGAAACTGATAGCAGGTAAATTTTTTTTTTTTATATCCCTATTTATACAGGATGTTTTTTATTTCCCTTAAATTTAAGGGAAGCTGACTTTCCATCGCATTTGACATCTTTGACACATATTATCGTGAAATACTACATTTTCAGATATAATTTTATGTTAGTAAATATCAATAATTTAAAACCAAGATTGCGTTCTAAAAGTGCGTGTTTACGAAATAATGCTAGTTTTTATTATAATTAGTAACTTTAGGTTTGTCCACCGAAAAGAGGATAACCTAAATCTGACAATGATCTATTTGGTTTGATAGTTACGGCATTAATATTTACTTCTTAGTTTTCTTAAGCTATGATTTTTTAATTAAACAATGACATCTTGGAAGTGTTCTTTATTCGTATGAATTGTCTATCCTATTTTTTTACATTGGCGACCGTATATGTCTATCTCACTCTTCATTCAAACTAGGTTATTATCTATTAAGTAAGAGTATTATGTATCGAAATCAATGTCGATATCGACTTTGCCCTTATGTACATGCCCTTTGAAATCTTATAATTAATTAATATTTATATTTATTTAATTTTAAATTTCACCAACTCTCCTTACATCAGTTCTATCACAAACAATGCAAAACAAATAAACATCTTATAAAAAACCTAACCTAGAGTGCGACTGGCAGCCAGAGCTATTATTTGATCGTTTGAGAAATGAAAGTATTTAACAACAATTTTGGATCAATCATATATTTCGTCTAAGGGTGCGGCTCTACTGAGGCGGACAGGAGCGGAGATGTGCCAAATTGGCCAATGCGACCGCATGACAGTGTTTCGAATTTTGAATTTGAAGAATGTAATTGGTCAATTTTGCACATCCGCTCCTCTCCGTCTCAGTGGAGCCGCACCCTAAGCGTGCAAATCTGTCTGTTGTTGCAGCCCTATCGCAGGTTATATTCCTGCTTGGCTTGTCGACAGCGACCCCAGGCTTGTACCGCCAGAACGACACAGATTGGAGCATGAATCGGCCATGCTCTCTCATCGAATTCACAACCTGGGCCGTGTGCGAGCAGAATCAACATCAGCTGCTGTGTAAAGGCGGCATATCTAACCGGTGGATGAAAGGGATACAGTAAGTGATATAAGTTCTGTCTGAATAATGGATAGCCTGCTGGATCATAGCGTTTCTACCGCCTAATTTTGGTGGCACAATTTTTGCCGAAGTAAACGTCTCAATGTTACGAGTATACTTTGTCATTTGTATAAGGTACCGTACCTCCTTCAAATGACAAAATTGTTCATTGTAACGAATAGAAACTTCGGCAAAAAATATGCCACCAAAATTAGGCGGTTGAAACGCTCAGATATTCACCCAGCCCATGCCTGGAGGGTATCACGATCTTTTAAATGCGATTCAGTTTAAGTTCGGCATGTCAATTTTTGACAGATTCTATGGAACGACTCAGAAGGTCCTAAAATCGCATTAGTAGACCGTAGTAGCCTCCAGTACACCGACTGAAAATTAGGGAAAAGGTAAATTTAGAGCGTCTGTCTATATCACTCCAACGAAGGCGTCGAGTGACAGAGACAGGTACTAGAAATTTTATGTAGCATAGAATCTTTTGAGGATCATTCATTAGTGATCAAGATAAACGCGACTTATACATTTCGTAACTTTGTTTATTTCTGTTTTGTTAGTATAGTATGTGCCTTTGTTTATTTAAGTGTTACAAAGCCTACGAATAAATTATTATTCTATTCTATTTTATTCTACAAATATGTGCTTAAGTAGAATGCTTACGTATCAAGGACAATTCATGGTACGGCTATTGGAATCGGTAGTGAATGGAATATCAAGGGAGTAAAATCCGTAAAATATGTACGAGTATGTTTTTCTGTAGCATGACATCAGACAGCCGGAATCGGAAGTGGCACTTCCGAAATCTTTCGCAAATATTTCACTAACCTTGTCGGCTGAAAGTATTGCTTATGGCTCGTTTACGAGGAATCCTACAGAATTTTCTGATATTTTTGTGCGGGATTGTTTATGATGTTGACCTAATTAATAATCTAAGGTGACCTCGAGCTCCTAACGCTACTATTTATATCGGATTTTACCGATTATTTTCTTAAACGACTACTTTTTGCCTGCAATTTGCTACGAATAAGGGTATATTTTTTCGAACTTTGTGTTTTTTTCCAATATAAACGAGTATTATGTCGTTTTACAGTTACCAACTTATATAAATGTTGCCTCTGATTTGTTGTTATACAAAAGCGTTGATGAGATGTGTGAATTGTTAATAAATGACTGAGAAGTTTAATTAAAATAGATGGTGTTTAATAATAAGCAAATTTATAATGAAATGAAAATCATATAAATATAAAAGTTGGTGGCTTTATTTCTTAGTAAATTGAGTTGTTAAAGACTAATAAATGACGCTAATTCGTGCTCTATAGTAAGGCCCCGATTGATGTTAGTGTATACCAGTAATATACCTCCATCGTCAAATATCGAATCCATATGTACCAAGGGATGGTGATGTATCATCGGTGTTTTTTAACCACAAGACATCCTATTTGTCAACTTTGTACTCATCGTCTACCGGGGCTAAAGCAGTTTGAGATATCTGGGTATCGTATCATCAACATCATATACCTACCTTGTCTCAGGAGACCCCGACTTAGTGCCTGTAGACGCACAAGATACTCGTAATTGCCAAAATAGCGTCTGGCATAATTTGGACGGTGCATATGTAAATCCAACGTAATTACCGATTCTGGAAAAATCAAAACTACCAAATATGACGCCAACCCAGAATGAAGAAGTCCAAGATTTTATTTTTTAACCTTGTTTATGTGCAATAAAGTTATACTACTATCAACTGTTACTTAGAACCATCCAATTATCACGCGTATTATAATTATAGTATACGAAACATCCCATCAGCAGTAATTATGTAGGTAGCTATTAAACGCTTCAATCCAACTTCAATCTAACTTAAATATTAGCGTAGAAAGCTTGAAGCGCTTGAATTCGATAGCAACTCGAAGTTTCAGTTTGCAGTCGTCAAAGGAATCGTCTTTCGCTTTTTGATTTATAGTAGCAGAGAGTGCAATTTGCAATTAGCTATTTCCACGAATAATAAAATGGAGGTACCTATTCTACTCGTAATTATATTTACTTAAAATGCAATAATAATTAAAGAATGTCTACTTGTCTAGTGACCTATCCCACAATACTTAACAAGCGTACAATTCTACGAAATTGTATAAATTCCCATACAAACAGCAGGTTGCAGCCTCCGTAGCCTAGTTGGTAGTGATCCTGCCTACGAAGCTGGAGGTTCCGTGTTCGAATCCCGGCGAGGGCATTATTTGCGTATAATTATCACAAATATTTGTTCCTTGGTCATGGCTGTCTGTCTATGTATTCAACCTTTCGTCTGTGGTTGCTAAGGATCAGTACAATGGATGTTTGATTCTAATTATGATTTGAGTTCAATATCTATTGTACGGATCCTTATCAAACACAGATGAAGAGTTAAGTTTCTATAATATGTATCTATCTATTATATATATCGTCGCCTGGTACCCACATCACAAGCCTTAATTGAGCTTACCGTGGGACTAGGTTGATTTGTGTAAGATGTCGAAAGATAGTTATTTATGTATAAAATAGTTGTCAATTTTGTAGAATTGTACGCTTGTAAAGTTTTGTGGTTTTACCCCAGTACATACCAGAGATATTTTTGAATGTCGATTTCACCCTAATTACAATGAAAGTTCTTTACAATATGGACTTCTAAAACTGGATATTGACCGAGGCGTGTTAACATTTTAATTACATTCCTAAATTACCTATTCGGTCATGTGAATGATATGGATATTACAACAATTTTCCACGACTTAGGGCTAAAAAGGTTCCTTACAAAGTCAATAAATATACATCTAAATATAATATTAAGGACAAGGTGTAATGTGTGGGTTGGGATAGTATACAGGACTGCCCGAATATATTCGTATGATAACTTAATATGTACGGTACATTCGATCAAGAGTAGTCAACATTTCAACAACTTTCACGTCCATTAGACAAAACAAATATGAGAGGAAAACTCTCTGAAAAACTTGGAATATATTGTTCTGGATGGGGAATACCATGATTACGAAGATCAATCGGTTTTCTACAAATATGTTCTGTAGGTATCATATTTCTAAATTACATATTATTATTTTTGTGTGACTCAAGTAGACAACTGGGTGCTTAGACAAGTTGCCAATCGCTAACGCTTAATCGTCAATCGTAAACGAAAGACAGCTAACTGTCTTTGTCGCACTAATATGAAAGAGTGACAGAGAGGAAAAACTACGATAGGGAGATCGAGTAGAGTTGTGACAATTTTTAGTTAATGCGTCATATCTCGCTCAGGAAACATTCCGTAGTTATGTTCTATGTCTATTTTTGTAGGACCATTTCTTATCTTTCCAAAACAATTAACAAAATAAATACAAGTAAAACGGTTCCCGAGAAAATCGTTAAAAAGGACGACTATTCCTTCTGTCACAACTCTCCTACTATCGAGGTGAGTTGTGACAAGTACAAAGGTAAGTTGTGACAGCTTTGTATTTGGACTATTTGGGTACTGAACAATATGATTACACATTTATAAATAAATAAAACACCTTTTTAATGCAATAGTGGTCTTATCAACCTTTTAGTACATCATTTACCTACCAAGATATAGTTATTTATGTGGCTGGCGCATAATAAGAGGCATTAAACATGAGTGTGGTTTTATGAAACGAGCCGTAGGCGAGTTTCATAATAAGATCACACGAGTGTTTAATGCCTAATTATGTACAGTCACATACATAACTTTATCTACATCCATATCATTAGTTTAGAATGACAATTTACCTTTATTTTCATTGATATCCACTAAGTAATTACCTCTAAATATAAAAATTCAAATCAGTTGAAATCACTCAATTTAAGTAAGGATATCCTACAATAAATATTTATTGAAAAAAAAAACAACAAAAAGAAGTTGACTTCATAATGTTAAAATTAATATCATGACGACGATACTTTAATGTCAACATTATGATGCACTGTACTCTGCCTGTACTTTAATGTTAACATTAAGATACAGCCACAGACACCGGTCTCTTAATATAGGTCCATTACATTACCTCTTCTGAATACATAACAGGGAAATTATGATATTCCTGTAGATAAAACAACTTAAACAACTTCAACCTGTCAACAAAAACAACTAATAAAACTTCAATAATTTGTGTGTTTTTCTTTAAATAAAACCCTTACTGATCTATTAGGCAATTATGGCAAATGTATTGCAGCTCATCTCGTGTGCAGTCTACGTGAGACCAGCCTTTGCAATCAAAGCATTGCACCCACTCCTCATTCGATCGGCTGTTTGCATACGCTTCAAGGCAAACTAAACAAACACAATTAGAAGTATTTTCTGCTCCCTCTTTGTCCATTCATGTCCTCTTTTTCTTACCCGTCCTCTTTTTCTTACAGACCCTCCTAGTTTTTTTATTATTTTCATTTAAGGTACGCTTTTTCACATTCTTTAATTTTCATTTCGCTTCTATAGCAGCTATTTCGTTCCTAGTAGTTGAATCAGTAAGCACAGCAGATCTGACTTTGCGTCTGTTCGATTGGGTATTTTTTCGTGGTGGAGCTTAAGGCAACGGCCTAATTGACTCTGGCGAGAACACATTAGAATCAGTGACAGTGTTGAGATTCGGATTTATGGTTTTTTCTGCTGGATTTTCCACAATAGTTGAAACGGATTGTAGCTCTGGGTTGGAACGATCAGTGACTTGACTTGGCAGGAAATCGGTGTAAGGTTGAAAACTAATAAAAAATATGTCAATATAACTCAGCATAAAAAAAACTGTTAACTAAGAGGGGAGTTGTGACAGGCCAGGAGAGTTGTGACAGCCTGTCACAACTCTCCTAGGACCTAAAAAATACGACTTGCCCGGAATAATAATTCGTAATTTTAAAGCACGATGCAAACACAAAAAATCAATGCCATGCCTAGAAACTTGAATAACCATGCTACTTAAGAAATAATAGTACAGTAAGGCATATGTTATAAAATAAGATATAAATTAAACCAAATTTTTGAAGAAAATCTTACTTTCAGTGTTTTTTTGCACACCGATGTCGTAATTACGCAACCGCTCCTCACGTACCGTCGGTGTGTACTGAGGCAAGTAGGGCTTCCCTGAAGTAACAAATGTTCCATTTTACCAACTCTCTAACTATTGAAAGTAGAGAGAAATCGACACTGTCACAACTCACCTCTGTCACAACTCTACTCGATCTCCCCTACGCTACTAAGCGTTAGCGAATGGCAACTTGGCTAAGCATACTTAGCTGTCAGCCCACCTGATGAAAAGCGGGAACTGAGGCCCAAGGACATAGTGACCAAAATATCGACTATGCGCTGCCTACCGTGAGGATGGATTGCCTCTATGTCAGTAATTACACCGGCTATCTTACCCCCAAACCGGAACACAGTACTAACTAGCGGCAGGTTAACGGGTAAGACGGTGGTACCTATCTATCCGGGCGGACCCTGCACGAGGTTCTACCACCAGCCAATACGTGAATATAATTATGACCTCCGTTACGTTAAGTTTTACTCGATACGTATACGTACGTGAAGCATGTCATCGTGCTTGCACTCATTTATTGGAGCCTAAACCTAACGTAATCGCTACTTGCCAACTCCTGCTACGGCTACTGGTTCCACCAAAAGCGAGTCAGCTACTCGCTCAGCTATAGTTTCTAGGTGAGCGGCGAACTACTAACGTCGCAGTCTTTTTCTTTACACGGGAGCGATTATCTTTTGTTTGTTTTTATAGCCCAGGTCTTAATCTCTTAAACGATTTTGGTGGGACCATCGAACAGTGCCTTAACTTTAAACTGTAAGTCGTGCCGTGTATTCTACGCGTAATGTATTCTTATTATAGGGAAGTACATACTCTATAATACTGCGACATTATATTATAACATGGACGTCTAACGCCAGCCCAAAAATGCCCGCAAAAACAGTTGTTCAATTCTGCCAATAATAATAATATAAAAAAATACATATAAATTAAAAGGACCTACAAATAAAAAATCTCGCCCAAATCGCTGCCAATGGGCAGTGTGCCCAGAAGGCTGGCCGCATTGCCACGTTGTATGGCAATGCCTATTCGCTGAGCGAAATATTGACCAGCCTTCTGGTCACCAGTGGCATCGATTAGGCGTGAGGCTATGTCTCTGTATAGACGACGCGCATTGGGTCCCCAAGGCCCCAGCGTTTCGACCCCAAACGCCTCAAACATATACCCACTGCCAAGGGTTGCATATTTGCGGCGTTTAAGGTCCTCCGCTGTGGATGCAGCACGGCCAGCACTATTGCTAGTACCTGGAAGGTGGGACGGCGCGAGGGTGTCTACACATGCGTCCATACCAAGGGGCGTCCCATCTTCCAAAGCACCAGTGTCATGCCGTCGGGCCTCTTGCCATCGTCCCTCGCCAGCCCAACGGGCTCCAGGATGGCGGGAACACTCACGCTGACAAGGGCCCGTCGGATAATGTCATTAATGTCGTGCCGAGGTATGCGCCCAGCGCTCCGGCCGCAGGAGAGTCCATGGTGACCCAGGCGGTCGACCATGGCTCCGCATTGGCAGCGATGTGGGACGTTTGTTGCTGTCCCTATGCGCAAACTAGTCGCCAGACGGAAGGTGCAATTATCCAACAACGTACCTATGGATGACGAGGGAAAAGCTTTTAGCCATAGACCCGCCTCCCATTCCGCCGTCGCAAGAAGACGAGCTCGATCTGTCGGACAAGTTGACGTATTGACAAGATTATTCCGCACTAGTCGACAGAGCGGCTCGTCCCATTGCCTCTGCGAACAAGGATTGGCAGGCGGGTCAGTGTTAGCGCAGGTCAGTAGCCAAACGTTCTTGGCCTCAGTACAATGCGCAGCCTCTATAACCCCGAGAGAAGGAGTCAAAATATTTGCGATTAGAGTCTGAGCACAGTGCACTGAGGACAGAAAGGCAGGAAGAGATATGCTGGAAATTTTGCGGATACCCAGGCCCCCGTGCCGGATAGGTAGAGTGGCCTGGGTCCAAGATTTTAAATGGCAGTTTAAGTTTTTATAGGTTGACATTGAAATTCATTACCGTGATGCATTAAAGAGGGGGTGACACTTGTCGACTAAAATTCAGGACCGTTTTTGAATGGCAATTTAGTATGGCGTGCGGCTTCCATGTTTTATTTGTTCGTAGCTATAATATAAATAAATTATGTACTTCTAGTGTTAGTTCTTCTGTTTGATTAGAATGATTATTTAATGAGCTGAATTAATAAGCACGTCGAGTGTCTCGAGATATAACTAGTTATTTTTTACTACTTGAATTCAAATTTTGAATCCAATTTAGTCGATATCAGACACCGAAGAATAAGTTCACAATTGGAAAGCCTTTTTTAACATTGATTGTTTTCAAAGTAAATATTTTCAGTAAGTTGTACAAGAAGTTTAAATAAATGAATTGTGAAACTCGTTATTAAAATTATGCGATCTGAAATTGATCTTTAGTAGTAGACAAGTTAATGTTCAGACTGTAGGATATATTTTTTTAATAAATAACATCATTTTGTTTCTTTTTAATGCACTTGTGTGACTATTTAAAAGTACATATCAAAAATCTATAGAGTAGAGCTAAAGAGGGTCAAAAGTCTGTAGGTACATGGAAGATATTTCCAAAAAAGTTATTGGGGAGGTCTTAAAATCGATGATAAATTCACATCTTCTTAATTTAAAGATTTTTTGTCTGTATACTAATACGCCTAAAATAATTGCACTTAGTAAATTGTTAGATTTATTCCATATTTTTAAATATTAGATGTCATATACTTATCATCATCATCATATCAGACGAAAGACGTCCACTGCTGAATGGTTCTCTTATTTATCGCCGAAAATTATATGGCCGAATATCATTTCCCAACTCACGTTTCGCGTAATTTTACTTCGCCGAATGTTCATTTCCCAACTTATTAAAATGTTTTGTTTTATTTGCCAACCTCACAGTTACCAACTTAACATTTGGTCGGTGTTTTACAAAGCAAACTTTCAAAATGCCAACATTCATATGGCCGAATGTTTTACTTGACGTAATATACACTTCGTTGTTTAAATTGTTTACCAAATGTTTCATTAAGTACAATTTCGTTTAGCAACTACGTAATATTATTTGTGTAACTATTAATAGGTATAATACGGCAATGAAAATGGAATCGATCTTGTACCTAAAATATGCGTATTGGATTTCGAAAAAGCTGCGATACTGAGTCTTCGATCAACTTTTGAAGGAATTTATTTACAAGGATGCCATTTTCACTTGGGGCAAATTTTATACAGGCAATTACCTTTTTTTGAAATGCCTCTTTTTTCTATTTTTTTTATTATTTTCTTGTACAGTAGGTATGAATACTAGCATATCTTTTTTTCGGGACGAGAAAAAAAATAACCTCGAAGGTCAGGCGGGAGCTCGCTACGCTTCGCTCCCACCTGACCTTCTAACCTAACCCGGCCAAGTCGGATCTGCACTGGAAGGCTTTGCTCACTCGCTTCGCTCGCTCATTTTTTCCTTCTGGTAAAAAAAACCATATAAATAATAGTGAAAATAGTTTTTTTTGTTAGTTTGTTTTTCAGTGTCCAAAGAAAGAATTAAGTATGGGTAGGGTTCTTTGTAACTTGCCAAACGTATGAAAAGGCAACTGTTGCATCAGCGAAACGTTATTCGTCTATGAGTTGTTCGGTCAAGTGAACCATTTGTCAAATGATAAGTCTGCCAAAAGTTTAGTTGCGTTATAATAATCTGCTTTACAATAATTCTGCCAAGTGTAACGTTGTCATACAAAAATTTGGCAATCGTTAGTTGTCAAAGTAAAAGGTCGGCGAAACGTTGGTTGGCAAATGAAAATCGGCCAAATAAAATTCGGCGAAAAGGCAGAACACCCTGCTGAATGTAGGCCTCCCCCAAAGATTGCCACAATGACCGGTCCTGCGCCACCCGCATCCAGCGGACTCCTGCGATCTTCACCAGGTCATCGGTCCACCTTGTGGGGGGCCTACCCGTGCTACGCGTTCCGGTACGTGGCCGCCACTCAACAACCTCCCCGCCCCAATGTCATTATACTATTTAAAAGAAAAAAATACTGAGTGCACCAACGCCGCGCCGGAGGTAAACTCCGTAAAATCTAATATTTAAAATTTATATACGAGTACATACATATAATATTTACATAGTAGTGTTACTGTGAGAAAAAAAACTACTCTAAAATATTTAATTTTTAGTTTTAGTTGATCACACAACAACAATTTTTAGTTGATCCACAAAAATATGTTCCATGAAATTTTTAGTAATAGATAGTTTTGTTACAGGCACACAGTCACATCATTAGTGCTATTGGAGTGGCCCGGTGCCTGTCTCAATGTGCACCGGCTGCAGCAGCATTTCCCGGAGCTGCGGTCGCTGCAATTATTGAACTGCTCGGCGCTTTACTCGTTTAAAGGGCGTTTCGATAAAGACAGTAGGATCGAGGTAAGATCGTCATATTCATAGTCATATTTTTTGTTTGCTTAGAATTATGGTAATCACTATATAGTATACAATAAAGTCACTTACTGTCCCTAACTATGTCCCTTTGTACGCTTAAATCCTTAAAACTACGCAACGGATTTTGATGAGATTTTTTAAATAGGTAGAGTAATTCAAGAGGAAGGTTTTTATGTAGGTAGTACCCTTGCGAAGTCGGGACGGGTCGCTAGTTACGTATAAATGTAGATGACACAAAAAAGGTTACAGTTCCGCACAATTTACCAGTATAATGACATGCAATTTCGCATAACGTTAGATAACACACATTGTCGACATCTTAATAGAAAAATATTGTATCAACAGTCAAAACATTAAAAAACCGACTTCAACCCAACTATCCAAGATACCATTATCAGACCCCGGCTTGGTGCCAACGGGAGTATCTGCGTGTTATATTAATAATATCCGATCGATTAAAAAATGAAATTAAAATCCGTATGTAAACTAAACAGTACGGTATCACCGACGAAAGTCTGTTTGAATTTGTAATCCGCTTAAAATAATTATTATCTCACTTGCTAGCAAAAAAACTAAAACTAATAATAAATAAATAGGTACCGTTCTATCACTTATATAACTCTCTAGGGATTTTTTGTATTTTGTAGCACCTGCGGCGCATGATAACAATAGCCCGTTAGGAAGGAAGTGTGATGTCAAGTAAATAGTATCTATTAATTTACTAGACACTACTAACTTGGAGTAAAGCATCTAAAATACATAATCTTGTTTTCTGTAATTGGGCCTAAGTGTTGCCTAAAATGACATGGGAGGCTACTACGATCTCTTAAACGCGATTCAGTTTAAGTTCAGCGTGTCAGTTTTTGACAGTTATTCTATAAAACTAACACATGGCAATTCAGCGGCCCTATCGCGAACACCGAAGTTCGGAAATTTCGGGTATTTTTCTCTGTCACTCTAACAACACCTTCCTTGGAGTGATAGAGCCAAATTACCGACGAACTTCGAAGTTCGCGGTAGTAGGCATGATTAGGTCCTAAACGGAATCGAATTAGCAGATTGTGGTGGCTATCCCTGTAGGCTTAGGACAAGTTTGATGCGACAGTGTGTCTGTACTATCCGTCTATCTATTATATATAGTTAATAAAAGACGCGAAGTCTATCTCTGGGCGACATACTGTCGCACTAATAATGTGCTACGCCTACTGCAATCGTAACCATTCATCTATTTACATATTCTACATAGCCTTCCCACGCTAAGATTTCTTTCGTGCTCTGCTTAGAATAGATTTTCTAGCTCCCTAAGGAGCTCCAAAAGGTAAAGAAGCTTTCTATATACAATTTTAAGTACACCTACATATCAGTTGTGTGCAAAATAATAGCAGTGTGTTTATTTATAGCAAAGTAACTGGAGCAAATTAAATTGTTTTAGTTAAGAAATGTAATACAGATGGGAATGAGAGTTTGCCATAATTAACGCCTCGGACAAGCGAACAAAACTTGAAATTGTAGAAAAACTTTCATATTTTGGCATTATTTGTATTTTTGTGTTGTACTTTGTACTCTAACCATTTTTCGTAACTCGACATCAAACGTGCCTATTTTGCGTGGTCCCAACACTGGCCCAATACGTATTGGGAACTTCTCATACACCTTTGCATATGCAGGATTCTTCACGGTGTTTTCCTTCACCGTAAAGCACTTGTATTAATGGTATTTTCAACATAAGTTTTTTTAACTCATTGGTACGTGCCGGGAAGTGAACCCACGACCGCTGGAAGCAATCACTAAAGAAGTGAGATTTTTGATTGAAATCAATCGACATGATATTAACGGGATATACAAGTAATAGTGCAAAACTGTTGGCTATTAATTGAGTTTTAGATTTTTAAAAGAATTTCTGCTAGACGTAAAATAACCCGCGTTTCTTGTTTATTTTTTTTATTAGTTACTTCCAAAACTACATTTAGTTTTTTTCTGTGTAAACATATAAAATAAATTTTACAAATGAAAGAAGGAGTACTTATATTGTCCTCAGTTATATTTATATATTTCTCATAATTTTTTTTTTTCCTAATGTGCTATTATTTCTCACATAACTGTAATGTTATCAGTTCTTAAAGTAAGTAGGTATGTTTTCCGTCCGGAGAGTTTGTAAAATATCTACATCATGTATATGGTTGTACGCGGCCTTCATTCGTTTGCAGATAGATCTTGATCTTGCGGATAGGGCGCATTAAAAAATAATGTGATCATATTATTTTGGCGAGTTTATCTCCCCCTCCCCCTTGGTCATATTTGGTGAAGGTAAGCCGACCCATATCGTCATCATTCGTGATATTTTGCTGAAGCCAGTTAGATACTAAAACTTGGTTCGCATCTAATTCGCAAAAAAATAGTACCGTTTTCGCTCGGTTTCTATTTTTTAAATCTTTAACTCTTACAACGCTCATAAAAAAGATGGATATATTTATCATCGATCGACGGCTGCTCAATTCGACGAAACGAAAGAGGAAGTGTCGATAACACGTAATGTAAACATTGTAAGCATTGACAAAAAATAATAACTTCATCGTTGAAATTTGATACCAAATTAGATTGGGTCAATTCTTACGGTAGGCTACGTATATCAATAACATATTATCATTTATTTTTACAGTTCCGTACTTCTGAAAGACAAACAAATCTGGCACTCCGTAGCTTTTCAGGCCTTTTTTTTTCAGGAACGCTTAGGTAAAAGTTGTTCAAAATGTTGTTACTCTTCGTTGAAATTAATAGATACCAATCCTTGTACCGAGGATCGTTGTTGTTGATTACCCCAGGGCACCAAAGATGTGCATAAAGCTTCCAGGGGATTCTTTCACGACTTCTTAACCTGGACGACAGTCTTGACTTTGCTTTGTCGAAGCCCTGCGATTTTGTGAACGGGACATCCTGTGTGTTCACTTTCTATTTTCTACCTTGTAGCCCTATTCAAAGGCATTACTCGATGGTTCTCTTTGATGGGTATGGCTGACCCATCTCCATCTGCACAGCGGTACTTCTTGGATGATAGAAGACAGTTCTTACAGTCTTCAGCCAGAGATGTGTTGACCAAAGGGTTAACTCTTCATGTTTCTCAGCCAAAATTTTAAGCGACACAAAACGTAAAATTTTATTGTTTCGAGTATGCATGTTTTCCCCAACAGACTCGAGTTTACCAAATGCAGCTTTTGCCTTCATATTTCTGCTCTCGACATATCTGTAGCTTTCTGATATGCGTGACTGCAATACCAAGATATACAAACTTAAGTAGAAACTGATTCAAGGCGATCGTTATATTAAGAACGCGGGGTCATAGCAACTTACATTTACCCAGCCTGTTTTTCTTTTTCATAAAACCGATTACTATAAAAGATTGACTAAAAATTCAACAAAGTCGGGATATACGAACGCTGAAATTTCATTGTATGCTTGCAAAGCATTTGCTTTTAATGGATTTTTGCTCTAGGTATTCACATTTTTGTTGGCTTTGTGGCTTGTATTAATCCTCTTTGGCATCGCACTATGGCTACGAGTCAAAACAATTTCTCATTTTCATAAAATTTACAGAAGAATTTACAAACCAGGGATAACATTCATTAAAATCACTTTTAGATATTTTTTTTGTTTGGGTAACGCGTCCGTATCCGTACCGCATGTCTGTTTAAATGATTGTAATTGATACGTACCGTAAACTTGGGCAAATTTGGGATTTTAATTACATGATGATTATATGTCATTTCTTATTTTTATTGTAATTAGATCATTTATTTATTGAGCAAAATAAATGAATTCTACAAATTAAAATTTGCAATGCAGGCTTCGTCAGATAGTTATTTGAAAATTTTGTTTTTCTTAATTTTGAAGATATACACAATAGCCAATTTCTATGCGTACTTGTAAATTAAAAATGTTTCATTCATTTCGATTAGCTAGCTGACATGTCTTTGTGTGTGTGCAGAAAAGGACATACTGTAAATTACAGGATTTTCTTAGATACACTGTTTCACTATTCTCTGGTTCAGTAATATAAAGTAGTTCCAAATTGCTTTATACTCTTGCTAAATTAAACGCGTTAATGAACAAATGCGGAGTTTGATTACTTTTAAAAGGTCGTTTCAACTCAGTAACAGGAAAAGTTATTATAACGAAACTGCTATTTAATAGTTCAAATCCAACATTTACAAATTTGTAATGGTATTTGTTTAATTTAAACTTTAATGTAGGTAAGTTCAGTTGTCAGTTCGACCGAACATGTGCCTATACTATTATACATTTATGCATATTGATATGATGCATAGATAAATTACCGAGAGCTTGGAATTACATATGTAGTGGTATTGTATGGGATTTTCTCGACTGTTGTACACTCATCATTTGACTAATACTAAACCTAATTAAAAAGACATACATAAGGTCCACCTTATTTAAGAGTGTTGCATTTCGTAACACCACTACAACTGCAATTCCAAGCTCTCGAAATGCATATATATTTAAACTATTACCTACAGACACATCTACTTCATTTCCTGTTGTAATCTTCTGAATAAGACAAGAAAATAATTATATATTGAATAATGAATTCAGATTGTTCTTTAACATGCTTTTATAAGACACCTGTTGGATACCTAAATGTTAGCCCTATAATTTATAGTGATCCTTGAACTGTGGAAAGAGTAGTCACAATTTGGACTATGAAAAATCAGCCCTAAGATTTATGCTTTGTTGAATTTCAAGCTCATAGTAATTGATCAAATCTATCACAAAGATCCTTGTACCAAAATGTGCTCATGTAGTTCACGAACAACGCATCAAGGTGTGTAATTAACATAATTCTTAATTTCTTAGCCAACCACTACGACATATGTATATGTCGCAGGCGGATTGTATAATCCGCCGTATTACAATACGACTAGCCAGATTACAAAACAGCCCTGTTTTGTAATACGGCGGATTGACGATTAGCCGGATTGTCATTCCGATACGTTCTTCAATATGGCGGCCCACGTTTAGCCGTATTGAAAAACTATTCCGATTGTAGGGTGACCATACTTACAAAATAAAACAATGTTGAAACTGAAACATTTTTGCTTAGAAAGAAAAATTGAACAAAAATAATCTTCTTAATTGTTAAGTAACCAACAATAGGTACATATTTATGGTAGGTATCAGTTATTTTTAAATTACAATTCACAAGATACAGCCATCAAAAAACATGACATGTGTAAATGTAACATTTTTAGGGTTCCGTAGCCAAAATGGCAAAAACGGAACCCTTATAGATTCGTCCTGTCCGTCTGTCCGTCTGTCCGTCTGTCACAGCCGATTTACTCGGAAACTATAAATGCTACAGTAACGAAATTTGGTGAGAATATGTGTTGTATGAACCGCTACAGGATTATGATACTAAATTGTAAAAAAAAAAACCATTGGGGTGGGGGCCCTCCATACATGTAACTGAGGGATAGAATTTTTTTTTTGGTTTTACGTAAGCGTGTGGGGTATTAATAGAAACGTCTTTAAAAATGATATGAAGGTTTATACATCACATTTTTATTTAAGCAAATTGTTTTCGAGATATCAGCATCAGCTCTCAAAGTCTGAAAAATGTGTCCCCCCCCTCTATTTTTTAAACTACGCGATATAAAATTCTGAAAAAAATATATGTTATGCACATTAATAAACTCTATCAAAGATTTTTGGTTTGATCAAATTATCTCCTATAGTTTTTGAGGTAGGTTGATTTAACTGTATTTTTTTAATAATAAATTGATAATGGTACGGAACCCTTTGCGCGCGAGTCCGACTCGCACTTGGCCGGTTTTTATTAATAAGAAAAATCTTACTAGAATAACCTTTTTAATCATATTTATTGATTGTTAAGTAACTAACATTATTTATTTATGGTAACAGTCATTTTTAAATGACAATTAAATCACAATTCTCAAGATACAGCCATCTAAAAACATGTGAAAAATATTAATAATAAAAATCTTACTACAATAATCTTCTTAATGATATTCATTAATTGTTTAGTAATTAACATTACTTTTATGGTATCAGTTATTTTTAAAGCACAATTCACAAAATACACTTTTTTTAAAGATTAAATAAAATTCACCGCCTACATCCATTACATCGTATTTACTATACCAGTAATATTGGGTAGCATTCTGCCGAACACCGTCATTCATGGCTACTTTGGCGGATTTTATGTGATATATAACCTCAAAAACTCTCTCTTTGGTCCAGGGTTTTTTTAACGTTCCGCTTTGAGTATTATAGAAGTTGCTTAGTTGTTCATCAAAGTTTTTCTTAAATTCACTGTTTTCGCACATATTTAACACTTTTTCGTCGTTTATTCCACGATTATCTTGTAAATTTACAACTAGACTCCCGGCAAACGACGCCATTTTTGTTTTTATGACAGGCAACGCCGCGAGTGTCAAAAATGGGAACCAAAAACTGACAAAGCGGCGGCTCATGACTCGCCGTATTACAATATGGCTAGCCGCATTGAATAACGTTTGGCGCCGAACACAATCCGCCTGATTTTTATTTAGCCGTATTCAATCCGGCTAATCGTCAATCCGCCGTATTACAAAACAGGGCTGTTTTGTAATCCGGCTAGGCGTATTGTAATACGGCGGATTATACAATCCGCCTTCGACATATATACCGGTTACAATATTTACCAGGCTCTGGTTTTTCTGGCCGGGGACCAGTGGCCGACGCGTGCCCGCCGCCGACGACGTTCGAATGTTTTATTCGCGAATGTTTAAGGGTGGTTTCTCTGAAACATTCGAACGTTGTCGGCGGCAGACACGCGTCGGTCGCCGGTCACCGGCCAGAAAAACCAGAGCCCCATTTGACTAACCTTTCTATACCTCATGTGGGGTACTTTTACTAACAATCCAAAGTATACATCATCATACATGGTGCTTTGCAAAGTAATTTTCGAAGGTTGCCTTTTTCTTAAGTTATGGAAGTTTCATTTATTCTGTTTCAAACTAAATACCAGCAGTTGGTTCAGACGGCCATGTTCCTAAGTTACCTTATTTTCCATTTACGTTTTTGGACTGTCCTTACACTTGCAGTCATTTTGTTATTTTTTCTGTAATAATGCAAAATAGTGAAATTATTGATTTGTCAGATTTAGACTGATTGAACAACAGATATCTATTTATAACATTGATTACAGATAATTGAATTACACGGCCTCAAGTCACTATGGGAGGTGCCGCCCGAGGTGATAGCCCAGATGCCAGTCCTGAAGGTATTGGACCTACGGGGCAACGTTCTACGTCACATGAAGGCGAGTCTTCTAAAGGGACCTCCGCGTTTGGAGCACATATATCTAAGTGGTGAGTTAAATGTCCTCTAATATTTGTTTCCTCTTGAAGGACTGAAGTATTATTAACGATAATTTATTTTGCACTTCCAGATACTCGTAAGCGTTGGGTTTTTGTTTTACTTTCTGTGCCTGTTACTTATCAGCTTACCTTCAGGAAAACACAATATTTTAATATGTTTTCATCGCAATAACTACTCGCAAACGGAAATTGACACAAAAGACACATATTTTAAGCTATTGAATAACAACTACTGTAGGTATTCAATATTTTTGAAAATGATGGTATTGAAGTCATATGTACAGTAGGTACGTATATCACCACAAATATAACAGATAACATTAATAAATATAAGTATTTTACAAGAAAGCTCTCTAAACTAGTTTCTAAGCCAGTGGACTGTTTATTGAAGTGACTTACGAAGGTGTAGAAAAACGTCTGATGACTATGTAAGAACCAATCGAAATATTTATGAACACGATTCTAGCAGCGTTAAAGCCTAGCGACTGGAAAAATACAACCTAATTATAAAGGAAAAAATCATGACTAGTTGTAATAAGATAAATCGGTCTAAGTAAATAGTAAGTTTTTTATTTTTCATCACACGTGTTCAATAAGTGCGTCAATGCAGGTGCTTCATTAGGACCATGGGCAATGATTAATTTTCATGCAATATTACGTCACGGGTATGAATTGGTCACTTTATGCTCTTATTGTACAATCTACTCTTTTTAATACATTTAGCATGGGAGAACTAACACTTTTACGCTTTAAGCCTCGCGTGACTATGCACAAGATCAAAGTAGCTTTAACGGATTTCGGCATTTGTACATTACATAGGCATAGTATAAACAATATAATTAAAATATTTCAAAGATCAAATAATGTATTCACTCTTACAACCCTAAAAATGGAAAGACCCATCTAATTCCATTTACTAATCCTATAAGCCTGATGAGCACTTCTCTTAATTAGATCTGTATGGAGCTTCACATATTTATAAAAGTAGCTATTTGGAAATGCCACGTCACGTACTAAAATTAGACACCCACTGTCAAATTATGCCGTAAAACAAATAATTGAAATAATTTTAATTCGACCCTATTATAGAACAAGAAAATTAGATCCACATGATGCATTTTGCGGAATTAATTCCTAGCAAGGGTATAGGATTTCCAATCAGTTTTGATTCTTCATTTAGTCCTAAACTTGTTAAATCCGAGTTCGCACATTACTAGGAGACTGCGACCATATATAACATGGACATCTAACGCCAGCTCAAAAATGCCCCCAAAAACAATTATGTTCAATTGTGCCAAGAGGGGCTGGACATAGCGCTTTTCTTAACACCGCGCATATTTCGACGCAACATCTTTGACAAATGTTTATAGAATATATTAGCCAATCAACTATTAGATGGCGGTTTAAGTTTTTATAGATTAAAGAGAAGTAAAAGCTATATCTGTTAGGTACACATCCTTATCCTGATACCGACTTACCTATCTCTGGAAATTATATAAAATGGAGCAGCTTAGGATTCTTAAATTATCCTTAAAAATAGCTTTATAATTTAACAGTACTAATACTTTCTACAGTGTATACTTAGTTCGTTCGTTCGTTATTAATATAAATTGGTAAATTTCTACCTACATTATAGTAAAAATATACATTCAATTTATATTTCTCGAACTATAATCAGACAATATAGAAACAAATGTGCAGTGTCATAAAAAATAAGAATCTTGGTTCATTTGTGCGCACAGAAATGTGTTAGTGCGACGTCGACAACACGTGCAATTTATATGTAAGTGTCCGGTAACGCTGAGTAGCTACAGGGTTTATAAATTATGTGTACATTTCTTCACCTTAACACATTGAATTAGAGTGCAATATTGTGTACATATTTATGAACTAGGCGGTACGATTCTAGAAAGTCGAGCTGTTGTTTTTCTGAAACTTACCCACGTGTTTACATAAAGAGTCAAATGTCGTCTTATGGCCCTATTGGCATTCGGCGGTATCGCTTAGCATAAGATAATGCCTTATACCTAATAATATCGATTTACTTGTTAAGTTAGTTGGTAGGTACTTGTAAATAATACACATACCTAATATATAATGTACGTCACCTTTGGTCATAAAACGTAGGGTTGGAAATCTCGCCTTTTTAATCGACATCAAAAAAGGAGGAAGTATACAATTCGATGATTTTTTTTTATGTATGTTCACTGATTACTCAAAGTCGCTTGGGCCAATTTGGGAAATTGTGTTTTTGTTTGGAAGGATACACCTTCTAGTTAACAATGGGTGTCATCGAGTTCATATCTGATAATGGAATCCTGGAGAAATCGAGGGAACTCTTCAAACTTTGAAGACAAATACGACATGTTTCATTTATTTTTGAAACCCACACAAATATCGTCGTCTAGTAGTGAAAGTCTGAAGTTGGAACGATGGAATGTACAACTCCTTAATGATTACTAGTTGTGGGATAATTCTTTAACTATAATATAACATATTTCATGTATTTTGGAACTTATTCGACTAATTGCGTTTAGGTGGTTATTGACGCATATTGGTGATGGAAGTGCCTATGATAATAACAAAATTAAAAAAAAACCTACTTCAACCGATTTCTCCAAGAAACCATCACTAGTCCCCAACGGGATCATCTCGGGGTTAAACCCGTTCGATTAAAATCGGTTCACGATTCTCGGCGATATCGAGTATCCTTTTTTGAAGTCATTTAAAAACACTCGTTACGTCCTATTATGAAACTCGCCCTTGCCTCGTGTCATAAACCAACCTACATTAAATAATGCCGGCCTCTCATTAAGCAGCAGTCACATGAATAACTATGGTTGAGGTTACAAATAACGGAGAATAGGTACCTGGTAATAATACGGTCGACTCGGATCGCGGGTTGTTTCTCGGTATGTTTACGGTGTGTGTGTAATATTATACTTGTCGGCGCGGGGCAGTTATTCGCTTCAATTTAAGATCAAAATGAAACAATCGATTGCCAAAAATAAGTCCAAGTTTAAGTTACTGAGGCCCGCGCAAGGTGACACGCATTCCTAGTCCAATGTTTACATTAACAGCATTAGCGGTTTGGTACAGAGGGTCACTTTGTTCCTTGAAACGGGGCAGTTGTTATAAATACTGCTGAACGTAGCCGTGGGTCTGGGCATTGAATGAAATTTGATATGATGTGATATTGGTTCTTTGTTCTGAGTCTTGCTTAGAATGGCAAGAGAGTATTCATATTTGGGAGATGGTTGAGACGGGACGCGTACACTCCCGTGACCGTGCCGTGTGATACGTGTGAAGTTTAAGTACCTACATGCCAATAGACCCACGGATTCGTTTCCGTTTCTTGATAAGTTTGTAGTGTAGAATCTCTGATTGACTTGGTGTGATTTCTTTGTGTTAGTGTGCGATATTTCATTAGTAACATTTGGCCGTGATTTAGTAACATTTGCTTTTCCTAAAATGTTACTCGTATTGCGATAGTGATTACATTGTATTAAGCATTACGAACATAGTGTTGGACTTGTGTGCGTGATTTGCCCACTCCCTACGCCCACCAAGGAGCCAATGTATCTGGACACCTAGATGTCATTACAGATCTAGCTGCTCCGACATCAGAAGTGGGATCTGATGAATGGAAACCCGGAATATTGAGAAAATCGCTAAAAATAAAAAAAACGGCTGACCGGAGGTCGTTGTTACAGTTCGTTAAATTTGTATCTACTGTACTGTTGTAAGTACTAAGCTCATAAGCGTGAGTGTTTATATTTCCGGGATCAATTCCATAAAGAAATATGAGAGAGATAGTAGCTTCCTGGATTCCGCGACCTGATGGTTACCGCGCATCAATAAAACGGCGGTGATGTAATCCGGACTGCAGAGTAAGCAGTACATACAATTTATGTGGTGCAGATAATTTGGATGACAACTTATTTATCAGGTGTGTTGCTTTCATTTTGATTGGATTGTTCGATGTTTTGGCGAAATTGTTTTGGAAACAGTTTTCTTAACATTTTTCTTTACCTTGATGTGTAAGGCGCATTCTATGCGTTATAACATGAATGATGCACCTTAATACAAAAATAAATTTAGTTATTTGATTTGCTGTTTTGCCAAACATTTTGTGGTGCATTAGAATTACCACACATTTATTTCCTGCTATAGTGTATACTATAGTTTACCGAGAATATTTTGTTACTGGAGCATGAACTGACTGGGAGAGTCATGTTACATTTTCCTTACTCTGGTATTGTAGTCCTAGTACTGCATGAGTGTATCTATAGAGATAAAGATTTCTTTTATTTTGTTAATATTGATGTAATTGTTTGCCAGACTGTAACACTTTACCACATGGAATACAATAAAAAGTCAGACATAGTTTAAATAATCAGTCAGGGTACGCTATTTCAAGTGGATTATTTAAGTGGTATTGAGTGGTAACTAAGAATAAAGTTAGCTGTCAAAATCTTGGAGACACTTGAGAAATGTGTTGCGTTTTTATGTTGTTTGATCATAAATTAAAAACGAACGAGTTTCCGTGAGACTAATAGATTTTTTTTTAGTGAAACAGGTATAGTTCCACCTGTGGCTTCTTACTGTGATTTGTAATTGTTGCAATCATTTTATTTTTATGTTGTTTTTAGATTGGATATTATGGCATTACGAATAATTGTTATTTGCAGTATTCTTCTAAAGCAGGACAAATAAAATGTTGGTATTGATATTGATTTTAGACCAAATGAAATAATGAAAATTTGCGTCTCCATTATTGATCATTATTGAACTAAATGGATCAATACTACCTACTATGAACTGAAATTCATTAATTAATGAGATTTTAACACAGAAATGATCATCAAATAATAATGCCTGGTTTGCAATTGAAGAAGCAATGGCTACATTTATTAATTTTTTTTATGAATCAGTATTACGAAATGGAACTGTGTCCCAATGTAATGATAAGAACAATAAACTTGTAAAATCTTACTGGGTCTCAGGAGTTTATCACGATTTGTGATTGGATTGTGCTGTTGTGGTTTGTACCAGCTTTGGTACTTGCTGAATTGCTTAGTGAGTCATCATAAAAATATTTGCAAGAGTTGTTTTGTCAGTCTCAATACTCAGGTGGCGACAGAGTCAGCAAGTTTTTGTGTGAAATAGCGACAGAGTCGGCCAGCCTGTAGTTTGATGACTATGATGGAAACGTGATTTTGATCTGAACTAAAATTAAAATAATTTGGTAATATTGTGTTTGATTTGAAATACAATATTGAATAAATGAAGCAGATCACTTTAATAGTACACGCATTTGTGTGTTTTGAGTGTAACGGGATATTATGGAAAGCTTAATTGTTGGGTCAATGCATTTCTAAAGACCCTGTGGTGTCTACGTCCTGATTTAGCAACGAAGATATATTATGTTGTGTTACCATAATTACGTGGTAAGTTAGAATTGACTAAATGGATTATCTATAGTAATAATGAATTCATGGATTAAGTCATAAAAATAAAAAAAAGCTCACTGACATGAAGTGGCAGCTTTCAGACATGTACCGAAGGTACTTTGATGTTGTGTCGTTTTCGGCCTGTTCATTTTAATATTCTAGATACTCATTCAGTATTAAATAAGAAGCAAAGGTGTTGATGATGACAACCAAAGATCGGATGATACTAGTATGTGGAATGCTAAAATAGTGATGATTTTTTTTTATTCAATGGATAGCAACTGAGTTATATCAGTATGTTGATTAATTAGTCTTGTATTGCTTTACTATAAAGCAGAAATTAAAGACAAATGTAATGTCATTGGACATTGTGACAAAATGAAATTAAAACAAAATGTTGCTACTATTCGTGTGAAATGAAAACTTTATTTGTGGATGATATAAAATAGACTCATTTGAACATGATACAGTTCATAGTTAGAGCTGAACTGAATGTAGCTTACTAAAAGTTGTACACGATTTACATAGGTGGTTGATCTAACACCTACGGTTCATAAGTTGAAAGTCGTTTCGCAATCGTATTACTTATTCAGATTGTTGATGATGATTGTTTTTATCAAAGACGAGAAAAAGTATGTAATTTTGAATATTTTCGTGAAACATCATACTCTAGTGCAACGGTTGAAATACTTGAATGAGCTAGATATTATCAGAATTCTATTAACACCTTCATTTTGTTATTGAATGTTCGACGATATACAGAAATGGTCAATTGCTAAATGCAATTGCTTTCTTTATTTATTCATGTCATCGTAACTGCTAAATACTGTTCCAGAGCTTCATCAAGCAATTATTTTCATTATCCTCCATCGATGAACTTAACAGATTTTGGTTACTAGTACTATTATTGCATTTTGCTGGAATGTGATATTAGAATATTGGACTCTGTAATGCATTTTTGCCAAGAGTTGTCTCTAATGGAAAGTATTGTTTCGAATTATTTATTTTCAAGTGTGAGTGAAAATCTAAAATGTGACTGCGTAAGTACTGTAAATGTACTGTATTTCAAGTAAACCGTTTAGACTGTTGTCTGAAGAATAATGTGCTAAATGTTAAAATCATCGCTACATATGGAAGCTTGACTGTTTCCTAACTATACTATTAAAGCAAGCTTCTTAAATGTGAAAATCGACACCGAACGTAGTTTGAACTGCTCGAAAGTTCTCGTAGAAGAATATTATGATCCAGTGCTATCGAAGCCTAGAACTGCTTTTGAATTTTATTCAATACAATGATTACAGTAATAGCAAATGTACGCTGTTGGCTTACAAAGATAGTATTTGTAAGAAGTATTAAATTAAAATAAAGTTCACGTGATTGTGTTGAAAATAATGTTTGCGTCCACTTTCTATAGTTTGACAATATTAGCGCTTGACAATATTGGGTGATGAATACGCTAAAATCCAAGATTATTGTTATAGCTAGCAATAAAGAGAAAACGTTTAAAGATAACGCATTTGTTTGATTTCAATAGTAACTCGTACATTATTTTTACACGTATAAAGCGTCAAAGACATATACTCAGAAAAATGTTTTAAAACAGATAATAATCGATTTATTTCTCCTATAAGAATGCTCATGTGGATAAAGAGCTGATTATTAACAAAGAAGAAAGTTTTAAATTTACATTCCAAGGAATAACTATCATGAAAGAAATCAAACTGAGTCAGTCTCGAAGTTTCGGAGACTTTTTATAACTGATTTGATCAACAAGGATATCATTTTAAGGTTATTATTGTTGCCAAGCAATTTATTAGTATGCAAGAGATGCTATGTGCAGCATGAGAAGACAAACGGTTACGTTCCCATACAATTGAAGTGAATGTGTTCATTTGATGATGAAACAGCGGAGCAGTCAGGATCAGCCCTGTCGGCGAGGTGTAATTGATAGACATAGTTGCCGAGATTTCGATAAAACACATGGTTGTTAATGTGATATGTCTAAGCTTCTAACCTTCGTGATAGATCAGCAGTTTTAATGACTGTTTGACTGACTGACTTATTTTTAACTACTACTAAATTTGAACATGACAGAATAAAAAGACCATGCTATTTTGAGTTGTTCTTAACTGATCAAATGACTATGACAAAACGAGAATAATTGAATATTCGACTTTACACAATGTGGTGCTGCTGAAGCATATGGCTGGCATGGTGTTTCTTTGAAACAAGTGGCTGGCATGGTTTATTGCAACGTGAACTAACTGACTTGATTGCTAGCCGTAGGTCACATTCCAAACCCAGTTTAGCTGGTACGGAGACTGCGCGGTGTGGTAATAAGTGCGGTGTGGTTACGTTTGCGTTATGGTCTATGATGTATGACCTGGTACTGATTGGTACTGACTGTGAATGAATTTCAGTAAATTGGTTTTGGGCTGTTTCCGATCTGTGTTTTATGAAAATGCTACTTTATTAATGTTTACGTCTTGTTGATAAAATGTGGAAAGAAATATGGGAACTTAACGTCGAGTCTCTATTATACTCTGGTGGCAGGATAGCCGAGCAGATTGATTGATTGTAATTATGTTTCTTTAGAGAGCCTCTTTGTAGTTTTTGGGCACACGAGGGCGTGTGACAGTCAGGATCGCCGTGTCGGCGCGGGGCAGTTATTCGCTTCAATTTAAGATCAAAATGAAACAATCGATTGCCAAAAATAAGTCCAAGTTTAAGTTACTGAGGCCCGCGCAAGGTGACACGCATTCCTAGTCCAATGTTTACATTAACAGCATTAGCGGTTTGGTACAGAGGGTCACTTTGTTCCTTGAAACGGGGCAGTTGTTATAAATACTGCTGAACGTAGCCGTGGGTCTGGGCATTGAATGAAATTTGATATGATGTGATATTGGTTCTTTGTTCTGAGTCTTGCTTAGAATGGCAAGAGAGTATTCATATTTGGGAGATGGTTGAGACGGGACGCGTACACTCCCGTGACCGTGCCGTGTGATACGTGTGAAGTTTAAGTACCTACATGCCAATAGACCCACGGATTCGTTTCCGTTTCTTGATAAGTTTGTAGTGTAGAATCTCTGATTGACTTGGTGTGATTTCTTTGTGTTAGTGTGCGATATTTCATTAGTAACATTTGGCCGTGATTTAGTAACATTTGCTTTTCCTAAAATGTTACTCGTATTGCGATAGTGATTACATTGTATTAAGCATTACGAACATAGTGTTGGACTTGTGTGCGTGATTTGCCCACTCCCTACGCCCACCAAGGAGCCAATGTATCTGGACACCTAGATGTCATTACAGATCTAGCTGCTCCGACATACTTAAGAAATGTTTTCATACACAAGCGTCAAGTGTCCTGTGAACTACACCGGCACCGCCGTCACTGCCCAATGAATTATTTATTATTTATTTATTTATTAATAGTACCTACATGTGGTATAGTTATATTCTTAGAAAATAGTAATTGTCCCACAAAACTCTTCAGAGTTTGACTGTAGGATCCCGGTCTCGTTTTAGTTACATAATATAATATAGTTCCGCAATGATGTTATAATATTAAATTAATTATAAGGTATATTATTGTCATGGCCAATGAGGGTTTTTGAGACTTTTTCTGCCGCTATGGGGAGGTGAGATGGCAGCACTGAGCCGACCGTTTAACGAACTGTCAAAATAAATACGCGCATTTAATTTTCAACATATTTATTAGGTTTATTTATTCTGAAAACCATTACTTTAGGCATATTGTTACCTAAAATAAATAAATAAAATAGTTCCAAGTCAATTCTCATGAAACTAACAAAGTTATAGTAATTATTTTTAATACCAGTGACTTTGAGCGCTTGTTTTAGAGTTCAATCTTCAGTTCGACGACCATGTATTAGTCGTAATCCATTACAAAATCAATTCTCTTCCAAATAAAATAGAATTTCAATATTTTAGGCCCAGGTGCCTATGAATAGTATGAATCTGACAGCTGTCGAGACCAGGTGCGTACGAAGCGCCGCCTGGTGGTAGAAAAATTATCGAAAACCCTCATTAAGGAGATGCATTTTCAAAAGCTTCTTAAATTGGTTTTTGTTAGTTTGACATCTGATGGCTGATTGATGGCTGATATATCTGATGAGTGATGATGATATCCATAAAGGTGTATCCATATAGTCACATACCTACTTACTACTGTCGAATGTTTATGTAGGTATAGTTCGAGAAATATAAATTGAACGTTTAGTTTTACTATACTAGGTATTATCTATAGGTACTAAATATAATATTATAAATTATAAATGTCACTGATCATTCTTTGACAGAAGACTGATGATTGGCAGCAGCGTCATCATACTGGACACGTTACTGCAATCGCTAATCCGCTTGCCCAGCGTGGCGATTATGGGCATTTACCTCCTAATGCATCTATACGCTTAGTTAATAGGAGAGGCCTACGTCCAGCAGTGGACTGTGATGGGCTGATGATGTGATGCGAATATTATAAATGCGAAAGTAAGTCTGCCTGTTTGTTTATTATGGAGTTTCAAACAATAAGAACATTGTAAAATGTAGAGTCTGTTTCTTAAAATGTAGGATAAGTACGTCTCTGTTTCAGAAACAACCTTACTATAACAAGTTGTTTCATGTTTAAAGTACTAAAGCCTTATTTATCCTTACTTTGTTTATTTAAGTTATCTATATCTAAGCTATACGAGTATGTACCTACCCCTGCGCCAAATTACAGATTTCTAGTACTAACGGTCACTGGGCTGTGCTGCGGACAGACAGACGGACATGGCGTAACTATAAGGGTTCCTTGTAGCGATGGGCGGGTCGAGTTGTCTGATTCGAATAACTCGAATGACTCCTCGGACGAGTCAAGTCGAATCATTGTACGCTGTGATTCGAATCAACTCAGCCTAGCGGGGCCTTGCCTTCCGCCTGATCACAAACGCGTCCACGTCGAGTCGAGTTACACTGACTCGACTCGAATCTTCGAGGTACTTTTCACAAAAATGAACCTTATACCGATGTCACAAGGGTTCATTTCATTCCCTAGTCGCTTCATACCGCCAATCGCCAATTGACTATGACTCACTAACTCGCCATTGAATTGAAATTCCATTCGAGTCGAGTCGAGTTTCTGTTGCGTTGCTATCCACTCCGCAGCGGTTACGGCGAATCGGGCCAGCCATCGAGTCGAGTTAACTCGAGTTTCAACTCGAATCAGCGGCCGAATTCATTCCATTCGAGTTATTCGACTTAGGAAAAAGTGAACTCGTCACATCGTTAGTTCCTTGTTTACTACGGAACCCTAAGGCCGCTTGTAGACTTCCGGTATTTTCACCGGACGACGGTCCATTTTTTTTGCCGGACTTGTGGTGGTGTATGGTTCACTATGAGTGTGTGTACACGCACCGGACACTTGTCCTTCAAATGAACTTCGCCGGATGCATCTCCGCTTCCCCTCGGCGTGACGGACACCGGTCCGATGTAAGAAAAGCGGTCATCCATGCCAGTGTATTGGCGTGTGTAAACGACGACGGACGTATCGCCCGTATTTGTAAAATCTGTTCAAAACTGCCGCATAGAAACGGCAATCGCCAATCCGGTAACAAAATTACTTGTCTACAAGGGTATGCGTTTCTAGACGGACCGTCGTCCGGTGAAAATACCGGAAGTCTACAAGCGGCCTTAAAAGAGTATTTCTAGGTTAGAAACTTGTTTAATAATTAAAACAAACTTGAATAGGTCATATAGTTTAATGACATTATTATAGCGAAATGCGCTGCCTCAATAAGAAACGAATAATGTGTCGTAATTGTGCAATATCAAGCCACGTGCAGTTCTCATTAATTGAAGTGTCAAATAACGCTGAAGATGTTTCTACGAATAAAAGGTTAGGATCAGCTTTATTTTGTGTGAGAGACGAGTATAATAATATTAATAAAATACTAAAGGCTAATTTATCAATCTTCATAGCATCGTCCTCATATTAAAATAGTTTAAAAAAAAATATGGATAGATTGCGTCCTGGCCTGCTACCGCGAACTCCGAAGTTCGTAAATTTCGGAGGTTTGTCTGTCACTCAGACGAAGGCATCATTTATAGCCCGGCCACGACATTGGTCTAAGGCGACCGGCTTAGCGGAAAACCATACGTGCGAGAGGGAGTACCCATATCGGTATCCTTCTTCAATTCATGGATTCGCACGCCGCTGGTCGCCTTAGACCAATGTCGTGGCCGGGCCTTTAGCCTCGTCCTGCCCAATGTGATTTATAAAGGACATATTCGAATAGGTAGAACAAAAGAAAAGCGACTATAATATTTTCTAACTCATTAGGTTTAAATTTAAGTAGCTCAAACTTAATATGACGGGCAGGACAAGGTTAGACCAATGTCGTGGCCAGGCCTTTAGAGTGACAATTCCCGAAATTAGCGGATTTCGTAGGCCGCGGTAAGGCCTCTGATTTGTCTTCATAATTACTGAGTCCATCAACAGTAGCCATACTACGAGCTGCCGCGGTTATTAACGCGCATTTACTGTATCCGGCTCGCTCGCGAGTATGAGCGGGATGGTTACAAAGTAAGTCCGCGTTAATAACGCCGCAGCAGCTCATGGTAGGGCTACCGATTCGATCCCCACCTCGGACGAACGTGAACTTGGTCTTTTTTCTTTGGTGCCAAAAAATTCGATAGTTACACAAAACGTGATTGGTTGATTTCGTAGAGCGGGGGATAGAATAGCGAATGCTCGTTTGGTCTGAATGCATCTTTATATTTCATAATTTATACCTACTTAAAAGCTCAAATCAAGATCTCTGATAACAAAATATTCGTAAGCATGGCTATTTGATATTATTAAACGTATTTCCCATACTGTATGTAGTGTAGGTAAATGAATACCCATTAAGTTAAAAAATACTGATAATCCACACCGAGAAAGAGGCGGAACGTATGTTATTTACTTACAATTATGATGTAGGTGTAGCTAGACGAAAAACATGACTGTGGAATAAATGATTGCTTATACATTTTCTCGGAATTGTATAACTAAGGAAATATACTGTGAAAAAGCTTGTAAATTGGAAATGTTGTCATCTTTCTATATTAAAATACTTACACAAGTACAAATTAGGTACCTACGTGTACATTTTAAAGCTAGGAATTAGTAACAGAGTTGCTTTTGTTTTGTACCCTTCGGGTTCGAAACATAAGACGCAATTATAATTATTTAAACTTTTAACAATTATGTTTTAATGCCTCAAACACACTTTAGGATAGGCTGGGACTTAGGATAAGTTTCTATCCTATACCTACTTAGTCAATCACATGCTTTCAGTAGCCGGCGTGCCTACGAGTTTACTCTGTCTTATTAGTAGAATCCATCTACGTAATTAATAGAATCCATCGCAAAATTGCTAATGGCTAATTTCCCATTCACAAAAAAGCATTTTTATTTATAAAACCATGATGATTTTTTTCCCATGGGGCATCCCGAAATTTTGTTATAGGTACATATTATGTTAATAGAATACACTACCTGGGGCTCGTTTCTCAAAAGCTTGTAACTTGTAATACAAGTGGAAGTCACTTTTTATCTAATTAATAGATAATAACTTGCGCTTGTATTACAAGTTACAAGCTTTAGATAAATAGGCCTCTGTACCTCTTAGTATCGTAATTTTATTTCAACTATAAAGGGTTGCTCAATGCCTTTGATGTTTTTTATATTGTATGGAATCCGAAAAAATATTTTTTTCTATTCCATTCTAAACCTTTTATTTCAGTTATTGCCTCTAGACAGTTTAAACATAATTATGTCTTTTAAGTAACACACTAGAAAATAATTTAAATTTAATTTTTGTATGTTTATTGAATCTTCATTGTGGCAATCGTTGGGAGAGGCCTATGTTCAGCAGTGGACGCCTTTCGGCTGATATGATGATGATGATGATGATGATTGAATCTTCGTCAAGAAGTCAAACTAATCAATAATTTATAAAAAATAGAAAAAATGTACTTTCTACCTTCATAACTTGTAAATCCCGTTTTGACACAGTATAAAAACAATCACTGACATAAAAATCAGAAAAATATTTTTTTTTGGGTTTCATACAATATTCTATTTTTTAAAGGCGTTGAACATCGCTTTTGAGTTTAGATAAAATTACTAAAATTTTTCGCTAACGAATGTCTTGCCTCTCTGTCGTACTTGTGTATTAGCAGGCAGTAGTATGACTGGGAGGCAAAACGACAAACGTGGTTTGCGGGTAGGTCATTTGGTTCGAAAGATAATGGAACCGAAAATATGAAATGCAAATGAGGAGTATCTTTTAGAAGGGTTTATTTGCACTTTGTCATTGATAGAGAATATTTTTCGTATGATGCCTTTTTGAAAAATACACTCCTTAAATTGTTATTTACAATGATTAAAGTAGAGGGTAGTTCTTAATTAGCTTACTTAAATAACTCTGTAAAATGGTAACTGCAATGATCAATGTGGTTTCTTAATTAAAATACGAGTATTCACCAACAATTGGACGTCGTAGTTAAGGAAAAATAACGCTATCCGCAACACTGGTACTTAAATTTAAATCTTATATCAAAAGGAAAAGTTATTAATTTCAGTGGTTGGGCTTTTCGTTTAACTACTTTCGTCCAATTGACAGCACAAGGTCAGTTATGCTGTTAAATTTAATAAAATAACACTCGTACCTACTCATAAATTTAAATTGCATGTAATCTTAGACCTTAGACAATGTATGTTTATCAAAACTTGTAGCTAGTAAGTAACAAAAGTGGAAGTCTCGTTTTATTTCGTCGTGGAATAAATGATTGCTTATACATTTTCTCGGAATTGTATAACTAAGGAAATATACTGTGAAAAAGCTTGTAAATTGGAAATGTTGTCATCTTTCTACATTAAAATACTTACACAAGTACAAATTAGGTACTTACGTGTACATTTTAAAGCTACGAATTAGTAACAGAGTTGCTTTTGTTTTGTACCCTTCGGGTTCGAAACATAAGACGCAATTATAATTATTTAAACTTTTAACAATTATGTTTTAATGCCTCAAACACACTTTAGGATAGGCTGGGACTTAGGATAAGTTTCTATCCTATACCTACTTAGTCAATCACATGCTTTCAGTAGCCGGCGTGCCTACGAGTTTACTCTGTCTTATTAGTAGAATCCATCTACGTAATTAATAGAATCCATCGCAAAATTGCTAATGGCTAATTTCCCATTCACAAAAAAGCATTTTTATTTATAAAACCATGATGATTTTTTTCCCATGGCACAGTGTTTTAAAAACCCTATTTTTGTTTCACCTTCCTTTTTTTACAAAATACGATAGACAATACTATTACAAATATCAGACTAGAACTCCCACCTCATTAGGACGAGTACTTTTTTTTTTTAAATCATCAAAATTTGCCTATATCCGGGTCATGAAATTTACATTATTTATTATTACTTAAAAACAGGTATACATGATTTTTTTTGATAATACCACGTAAATGCGGATGTAATTCCCTATCATTCGCAATTAAAAAAATAAAATTACCGTTAGTACTTTCGAAGAAAATATGGTTTTTAGACTTTTCGGTTTACATTAAATATTTCCGAAATTCCGCCGTATTAGATAGAGATATTTTAGCACGTGATAGCTCACGTGTATCTTAATCAACTGTATTTAAATCTCCGTCTAATTCCGTGGAAAATAGGAGATATACATTTTTGAAAAAAATACTCAGGGTTGCCACTTCGTATATCCGGGTACCATTGTCTTTCATTAGGATATCGGGATATAAATCGATTCATTGAATAGAAACAGAGTTGAGCAAAAAGTAATATTACTCCTTCCGATTACTTTTGTATGTGTACTTTGTAATATATATTACAAAGTACACATACAAAATGTAATTTACAGAAGTAATCATATTACTTTTTGCCCAACTCTGAATAGAAATATATTTTTGACGAAATTAAGTCAGTCTCGTCATATAAGTCCGTCGGTCTATCTGTCAACAAGCTGTATCTCACAAACCGTGATAGGCCGTGATATGCCGCTATAACAACAAATAAGAAAAATGGCATTCAGTAAATATTTAAATTCAAATTTGATGTCCTATTAAATGAATCGTCAGATAAAAACATTTTCGATTAAATGGAGGGATGCAGGTTGCGAGCTTAGTCCTCATTGGACAAGACCAAATTTTCATTAGGTATCCTGAATATCAGGGACCGAATAATCAATAGATTTCAATAATCGTACTGCCTCTGTCGATAGCGGTTTCTTTTTTAATTTATTATTTCTGCCACTTAGCTCCAAATCTTTAATTACGGGATCCGATGAAACGAGTGCTCTGTGGAACAAATCGAACATTGTCGCTTCTCGACTCGTTTTTCGACAATCGTGCTCTCTGTCGGACCTCCACAATTTATTTCTCGTTTCTGCTCCCTGTTCAGAGAGCATTCCAATTGGCAAAGGGGACAATTCTATTATTCTGGCACCGTGTGTAAGAATCTTGTGCAAGGTTACTGTCATTGGAAGCCAAACGTATTTAATTACGTATTATCGTAATATGCTAGATCTCTGCAAAAAGCGTCGAATTTTATTGGATCGATTGGCAAGTTACTCGAGATTACTGTCAAGATAACATAAATGTCATCCAAAAGCCACTTCATTCAAGATTTCGGCAAAAGTCACACGATATTGGTCCGAAAAAACAGTTCGAGCAGTATTCCCATCATATACATGTAGCTTTTCATCGAAACGTAGCCATAGAAGTAAAAAATGGCACCCGGATAAGTTTTCAACTCAAGTGACCGTAAAGTTGTTTTGACAGCCCTAGCTATAATAAAACCGGATATAACTTCAAAAATTGATAACTTCTATTTTCCACAGAATTAGACGGAGATTTAAATACAGTTGATTAAGTAACACGTAAGCTATCACGTGCTAAAATATCTCCATCTAATACGGCGGAATTTCGGAAATATCTAATGTAAACCGAAAAGTCTAAAAACAATATTTTCTTCGAAAGTACTAACGGTAATTTTATTTTTTTAATTGCGAATGATAGGGAATTACATCCGCATTTACGTAGTATTATCAAAATTTTTTCAAGTATACCTGTTTTTAAGAAATAAAAAATAATGTAAATTTCATGACCCGGATATAGGAAAACTTTGATGATTTTTATAAAAAAAAGTACTCGTCCTAATGAGATGGGAGTTCTAGTCTGATATTTGTAATAGTGTTGTCTATCGTATTTTGTAAAAAAAGGAAGGTGGAACAAAAATAGGGTTTTTAAAAGACTGTGCATGGGGCACCCCGAAATTTTGTTATAGGTACATATTATGTTAATAGAATACACTACCTGGGGCTCGTTTCTCAAAAGCTTGTAACTTGTAATACAAGTGGAAGTCACTTTTTATCTAATTAATAGATAATAACTTGCGCTTGTATTACAAGTTACAAGCTTTAGAGAAATAGGCCTCTGTACTTCTTAGTATCGTAATTTTATTTCAACTATAAAGGGTTGCTCAATGCCTTTGATGTTTTTTATATTGTATGGAATCCGAAAAAATATTTTTTTCTATTCCATTCTAAACCTTTTATTTCAGTTATTGCCTCTAGACAGTTTAAACATAATTATGACTTTTAAGTAACACACTAGAAAATAATTTAAATTTAATTTTTGTATGTTTATTGAATCTTCATTGTGGCAATCGTTGGGAGAGGCCTATGTTCAGCAGTGGACGCCTTTCGGCTGATATGATGATGATGATGATGATGATTGAATCTTCGTCAAGAAGTCAAACTAATCAATAATTTATAAAAAATAGAAAAAATGTACTTTCTACCTTCATAACTTGTAAATCCCGTTTTGACACAGTATAAAAACAATCACTGACATAAAAATCAGAAAAATATTTTTTTTTGGGTTTCATACAATATTCTATTTTTTAAAGGCGTTGAACATCGCTTTTGAGTTTAGATAAAATTACTAAAATTTTTCGCTAACGAATGTCTTGCCTCTCTGTCGTACTTGTGTATTAGCAGGCAGTAGTATGACTGGGAGGCAAAACGTCAAACGTGGTTTGCGGGTAGGTCATTTGGTTCGAAAGATAATGGAACCGAAAATATGAAATGCAAATGAGGAGTATCTTTTAGAAGGGTTTATTTGCACTTTGTCATTGATAGAGAATACTTTTCTTATGATGCCTTTTTGAAAAATACACTCCTTAAATTGTTATTTACAATGATTAAAGTAGAGGGTAGTTCTTAATTAGCTTACTTAAATAACTCTGTAAAATGGTAACTGCAATGATCAATGTGGTTTCTTAATTAAAATACGAGTATTCACCAACAATTGGACGTCGTAGTTAAGGAAAAATAACGCTATCCGCAACACTGGTACTTAAATTTAAATCTTATATCAAAAGGAAAAGTTATTAATTTCAGTGGTTGGGCTTTTCGTTTAACTACTTTCGTCCAATTGACAGCACAAGGTCAGTTATGCTGTTAAATTTAATAAAATAACACTCGTACCTACTCATAAATTTAAATTGCATGTAATCTTAGACCTTAGACAATGTATGTTTATCAAAACTTGTAGCTAGTAAGTAACAAAAGTGGAAGTCTCGTTTTATCATCATTAATTAGATAAGAACTTCCGCTTATGTTACAAGTTACAAGCTTTTGATGAACAGGCCCAGCGGTTTCATATCTTTGCGGCCTCGACCACTGGCAGTTTGGGCCCGCCTTGTAGCCGGCAACACTTTAGGAAAGGTTTTTTTAATGTCGTCCTTATAATTAGTATTGTTTTTGTAAGTCCGTAACTATTATATTTTTATTTTATTAATTATCGGTTTTTTGTGTTTCCCCTAGCGGGATTTCGCGTAAAAAAAAATTACGGGTGTGACTATAAAATTTTATTTAACACTATTGTATTATACACAACAAGAGCATACTTTATGAAACAGAAATATGGCAATATAATTAAAATTTATTTTTCAAGTTACTATGGGAGACCCGCCGGAAGAATCCAAAAAATCGATCACTGGTTATTAAAAAAACGTTCTAAATTAAATTAATAAATTATAATGTACGTAATAATTCTAAGAATTATAATTATTACTCACCACTGGTGTCCTGCAACTAGTTGGCACTGGCACATGTTTTAGGAATTTGTGCATTTTTTTGAACAATTTGATTCGCTCTTTGATAATTTTTTTGGAACGATTTCGAGATGCTAAAGAATGTCCAGCTTTTAACATTTTTCGAGTACGATTGTAAGTATGTTTTAAATTCCTTACTTTCCTCTTTAACTGATCGACAGTCATCGGTAAGCCAATGGCGAATAACTGTTCACTTAGTGTGACAAAGGCTGCATTGCGTTCAGATGTTTGTTTATAAAAAAAGTCTTTTGGATCCCACAGACATCTATGTTTGCGGTAGAAGTGGATAATCTTTAAATTATTTTTGTACGGGTTTGACATTGTTTACGCACAACACGTGGTCAGCGATAAATAATAAAACGCGTCGTATTTGTTTACCAACCGATCGGGTACTGGCTACTTGTCGCTATAATGACTCCCGTTGACAAAATAGTAGGTATAATATATAATAATAGTAGGGAGTTTGATATACGAGTAAATGTAGGTACTTATCGAACTGGATTGGTACAATTGCGGAGTAATAATTAAGAGACTCTGAACTGAAAATCGCGTTGTTGATAGCATTTACGGCGAGTTTGCTTCAGTCGTAGTCATTAGTGTCCACACTATCTTGCTTGTACTGAATTTCTGATTTTCATCATCATCATTTCAGCCATTTATCGCCCACTGCTGAGCATAGGCCTCTCTTCTAGTACGCCACTGATCTCGGTCCTGAACCAATCTAACCTGCAATCTTACGAATGTCGCCGACTCAACGAGCCAACGGGCACCCAGGGCCAGGGGCTCTTTCTGATACATTAAACTAACTAAAGAAGCTAGCATCTACGTAGTGGTAAACTGAACATCGTGGTATATTATTCTCAGCATGTTCGTAGAAATGGGTTTAATGGCTGTACAGTTTACAGTCGTGAGTAATTATATGAAACCATAAGGATGCTCCACAATTGCCACACTAACGTCTTACAAGCGTTAGCGCCTTAATTTATAAACGTTCGCGCAGTTTTCGGCATGCCAGCAGCGCATTGAGCATTGATAGGTACAGTCAAGGACATTAATATATATACACTTTTCCATACTGATCCCTTACAAATGTGTCTATATATTAATGCACTCGACTGTACAGCGTAACCGAAAACGGGTGTCTTTCCTGTGGACATTGTGAAAGTTACCGGTTAACGGCCACCTATGGACTTTTATTCGGCGAATAAGGTTCTAAAGCCCTTAACTTTCATATGTCCACAGGAAAGATTTGTAACCTAAACCCATACAAAAAAATCTGTATGACCCTTATGACATATTACGTGTATGCGTAAGAACGGCCGTACACCTGTAAGTTCTTACGTAAGTTGTAGGAACGGAGCTATACTAAGGAATGAGAGGTGCATATCACAATCTCATTCCTTAGTATATCACCGTTCCTACAACTTACGTAAGAACTCACAGGTGTACAGCCGCTTTAAGAGCTGGTAAGACAATGTTTTAACTTTCAAATAATCACAAAAAACCCATGTTTTCTTATCCGACGTCGTGCGCCCTGTATACGTGAAGTATTGTTTGTCTCTTTCGGTCTTATCGATATGTCAATAAGAGCGTAAGGGACACACAATACATAGTGGCTTGCTAAGTTAGGCGACGTTTATGAATAAGGGGGATAGTGTTTTATTAGAGTAGGTTACGTAAACGTAACCCATAATATGATACTAAGTAAGATACTAGCCCCCTAATAATTGTTTGTCTCTTTTGCTCTTATGGGCACATTGTTAAGGCCGAAAGGGACAAACAATTATTAGCGGCTTGTTAAGTTAGCAAACATTTATGAATAAGGGGGTAGGAGTATGGGATAACGCCTGAGCAAATAAACAAACTGACAGGAAGTAAACAACTGCTCACGCCGACTGGCCCGACAGTAATTAGTTAAGGTCACACACACTAACCACATCACATGTCATATAAACACAAGGGGAATATGAAATTATACTATTTTTTAGTTGAAAATAAAAAAAAAGTTAACAAACCTGTAAACTTGAATTACTTCATAATCACGCACCTTCAGAACATAATCTTGGTTTTATCACCATCTTAAGGCACTGGTCTCACCGCGGCGTATTTCCAATCTATACAACGCCAGAACGCAGGGGTATGAAACTAATCGCGTATAGATTGTAAGTCACTTTTTTACTAAGGTCTTACAATCTATACATGACTAGTACGCAAATAATCGCGTATATTTCGTAGTGATCTATCCTTACTTGCTTACTCCAAATTATACAGTGCCAGTTTGCAAACGAACTAATCGTGTATAGATCGGAACAAGTGCGCGGGAATTATAGATTCCAATGTATACGCCAGTAGTTGCATACTCGCCATTTTGTTTTTATTGGCCTCTCTTTCTGTTGCCTGGTAATTCGTATTTGCGTATGTATTCCAAACATTGCATGATATTTCGGCACGTGCCGTTGTTTTGGTTAGCGGTTTTTTGTTGTTTCTTCATATTTAATTATAAAAAAAGTGGTAAATACGCTTAAACACTTACTGCAAATGTGAAAAATGGTTACTAAAGACAGTTTAGAAGAATTTTTACTAAGTAAATGTGGTAAATATAAACAGGAACTGATTGAATTTGACTCTTTAGAGAAGTTTCAAGTGGTTATTAAGTGCAAGCCGGGTGAACATGGTGAAGATTATTCTGGATTTTGTAAGTCGTTCATCGGCCTCAACACCTACAGCAAAAAAGAATAGAAAAAGGAAACATGACCTTGCATTCAACGTTTCGCAAAATATTAATAATGCTCGTTAATGTTAAACTCTTGAAATAAAAAAATTGTGTACCTAACTAAACTAAGCTAAAAACTAACTAAATAGGTAGGTATGTGTATTTCGCAAAATGTTAATAATGGTCGTTAGTTTGAATTACTTTTGCAATAAAAATATTGTATAACATATACCCTTTTTTATTTAAATATTTATTCTTAAAACACTAATATAAACTTCAAATAGTTACACCTAACATTTACTTGAATGAAACCCTTTATTATTTTATCAAATTATCTTTCAAACTTTTATCATAGGTACCCAATGCAACTAGTACAGTATAGTCTGGAGTAAGGGACGCAAGTATTCACGTTACAAATTATACTCGAGCAGTACGCAAAATTCGTGTATAGATCGTAGTCACAAATTTAAAAATGACATTACAAAATATACGCGATCAGTTTCCTATGGCTGCGTTTTGGCCTTGTATACTTAGATTGGAAATACGCCTCACCGCGAGCTACTAAGCTATGAACTATGGGCTATAAACGCGAACAAAAGACCCCGTGTAAATAAAATATTTTAAAAATAAAAATAAAACCGCCTTCAAAAATTCGCCCGAACTAAAAAGATAAAAATAATTTTGGTTCCTACTACTTAGGATTTCCTACCCAAACCTTTAAACCTTTTACCCTATTCATTGAAATAAAACATTATGGCTAGGTACCCTACAGATTTCTTAGAAGTCGGTGCCAAGCCGAATACGTTCATAGGTATATATTAGATAGAGCTTTGTAACTTACTGTCACTCCGATTACGCTTTTATCAACAGAATGGTCTGCCTCAGTCATTTTCATGAAAGCATAACCGGAGTGACAGTAAGTTACAAAGCTCTATCAAATACATATAAGTACTCGCGAAGTGAACATATTTGGCTTGGCACCGACTTCTAAGAAATCTGTAGGGTACCTAGCCATAATGTTTTATTTCAATGAATAGGGTAAAAGGTTTAAAGGTTTGGGTAGGAAATCCTAAGTAGTAGGAACCAAAATTATTTTTATCTTTTTAGTTCGGGCGAATTTTTGAAGGCGGTTTTATTTTTATTTTTAAAATATTTTATTTTTTGCTTTTTAGTAGTTTAAATATAAAATCGTTATTCAGTATGCTCTAAATACTTATAATTAGAATGTACTGCACTGTAGTAGGCCATAAAACCTGAACTGGCGAACTTATATGAATACAACAACAATTTCAAAGGTAACAGACTTAGCATGCCAATATTATTTAAAGAATCACTAACCGCTAACCGACATGTCATAACTACTAAGAAAACACTTGAACAGATCTTGAAAATATATGACATTTGTTATATACAAAGAATGATCCTCCAACCCCTAATCGTTAAGGAGTTATTCCTTTCATCATCAGCTCACCAACATGAGACCATGACCACCTAAAGGCAAATACTTGAATAGCCTCCAAAATATATGAAATATGTTATATTTAAAGAATTATTCCCCAACTCCTAATCTCCAAGGAGTTGTACCTTACATCATCAGCTCACCAACATAAAAGGATGACCACCTAAAGGCAAATACTCAAATAGCTTCCAAAATACACGAAATATGTTATACTTAAAGAATTATCCCCCAACTCCTAATTGCTAAAGAGTTGTACCTTCCATCATCAGATCACCAACTTAAGATGTTCATTACTAGATGCAAATACTTGATTAGTCTTCGAAAATAAATGAAAAATGTCATGTGTGCCTACAACATTTGAAGAGTTGCCTCGATTTCTCCAGGATCCCATCATCAGATCTGGATTCGGTGACAATGGGACCAACTAGAAGGTATACCCTTTCAAACAAAAAAAGAATATTTCAAATCGGTCCACGCGTCTTCGAGTAATCGGGGAACATACATAAAAAAAAAAAAAGATTTCGACGAATTGTAAACCTCCTCCTTTTTGAAGTCGGTTAAAAAAAGAAATACGGCAATACTCGCCCGGCGGTGATAGCTCTAAGCGAGTATCGCCGTGTCTCTTTTATTTATATATACGCACTCCTATCTTTTGTTCGTGTTTATATTATAGCCGATAGTTCATAGCTTAGTAGCTCGCGGTGAGACCACTGCTTATAACCTTAAACCTGAAGTTCACATACATTTTTGTATAAAAGTATTGATATTTATTAGTATTAACGTAAAAATATATCAGCGAACGTGTTTACGATATGTGTCAAAGACGTCAAATGCTATGGAAAGTCAGCCATATTTGTTTACCTTTTTTTTACTTTCAACTGAAAAATTGTCTACTGAAAGTAGCATTCTTTTTCGTACTGACAGCAAAAATTGCAACTGTATGATTGACCGAAAAGTTTGTTCAAGGGAGTTACTTCAATATTTTTGCAATTACATAGTTCTTTATTCAGTTAGATGTGTGTGTATCAATCACTTCAACTCTAGTGAAATTACCTATTATATGTACAGTCAAGGAATTCACGTACCTATGAAGGTGCATTCAGACCAAACGAGCATTCGCTATTCTAACCCCCTACTCTACGAAATCGATCGTTACACAAAACGTGATTTGTTGACTTCGTAGAGTGGGGGATAGAATAGCGAATGCTCGTTTGGTCTGAATGCACCTTGACAATACAGGTCCAAAAGGTAGACGAATACATTTTCTTTACTGAGCATAGGGTCTAAGTTGTACCGCTGGTTACGGACGCTAATAAGACGCTAGTGTAGGGGTGGTGCAGAAGTGTCGTGTAACCTACACCTACAACACTTCCGATTACTTAAGGCCGATTTAAATGGGTTGTGAAAGCATTTAGTTAGAAATTCTCGATAAGCGTGTGTATTTAGGGCACCAGGACGGTCCCGATTGTGCCCCTAAATTGTTTGCGAATCGAAATTGTTTGATGTTGATATGGGTTGCTACAACTTCCCACGTTTAACTTCTGTGTAGCTACTTACAACCGATAAAAGATTAAAAATAACATTGAATCAAAAACAGAGACTTTTATCTGGGTTCTAAGTTACGGCACTTATGGCGCATGGCGGACTACGTCATTAATGGTTAGTACAGCCTAGGGCATAAATATTATATACACTTGTTTACTCAAGCCTAGAGCATAATGTTCAAAGTTGTATACATATTTATACCCTTGACTGTACATACTAAAATGGTAGTTATTTATGTGGCGAGGGTGGTTTTATGAAACGGTTCGTTTGTTGCAGGTGAGTTTCATAATAGCATGACAAGAGAGTGACAATTAGGGCTGCCAACCAAAGATCACAGATATGCGGTACATTCGCGAATAAATACGGGACGGAACTATAAAATGCGGGACAGATAGGTTAAATTTGGAGGCACCTAATGCACTCATCGCAACAATTTATATTTTGGCAGTATACACGTTCAGTGCACGGTGCTCGCAGGCTATAGTCGCGGACGTCGCGGTACACTCAAATTAATATGTCGCAATCTTAAATTGCTCTCATTTACGTATTCCTATTTTTATTTTAGTATTTCCAGTTTAGTATTCCCTGAAAAGCGGGACAATCGGCGTCCCGCGCGAACTCTTTGCGGGACGCATACTTTAGGGCCCCAGAGACGGGACGTCCCACATATAGCGGGACGGTTGGCAGCCCTTTTTTTATTCCACATGTAACGAATAAAATGTATATAAGTGACAGCCGCCTATTTGACAGATAAATACACGACAAAATTACCAACTACAGGCACCTACTACAACTATGGTCCATAAATTAAACACATCATCATCAACCTATCTCAGTCCACTGGTCAACGTAACTCCTGTTAATTATGCATATACGCATTAGGAGATAAATGCCCATAATCGCCACACTGGGCAAGCGGATTGGCGATTGCAGTAGCCACGCTGCTGCCCATCATCTATCTACTAACAAGTATGGTCAGTGACACTTCAATTCCTTTGTCGGCGGTCTTACGACACCCGCGGGAAGAGTTGGGGTGGTGACAAATGCATTCTTACTGCCGTCACCACACAGCCATTCATCACTATGCATTGAACACATCATCAATAATCGATTCCGATCTTCTTTTTGTATTTTGTCTAAACGGTAAATTATTACCTATGTTTTTTTTATTTTTGCATGTTGTGTAACTGCTTGATAAAGTGTTCAATTTATGGACTACAGTTGTAGTAGGCAGGTGCCTGTAGTTAGTGATGTTATCCTGTATATATTATATTATATCGATGTAAGTTGGACCATTGCTGAGAGCTTTGTGATTATATTTTTCATTGTACTTAATTATTATACGAACTAAGAGTATCTTTCAGACGTTCTTTATCCAAACAAGAATATTTTGTTTCAAAGCTTTTACAAGTTATTTACAGATAATAAACTCTTTAAAGGATTTTCCCTAAGAAATAAGTCACAGAACACAGAATAGTTTTTCAGTAAATGGGTGAATCAACTTTTTCTGTCTGATATTGCCATGGTTTTGGTTACGGTCGCCTGAGGCACGCTGGTTTTATGCAAAATTACGCTACATAAAGTAGACGATTGATTGGTTAACATCAAACGCATCCATAACACGGCTCTGATCTGATATAAAGGCTTTAAAGACTACTTGAGGAGGGCGAGTGGATGAAAAATCTCATATCTCACATAAGAAACTCACACATAGTCAATACATTTTGCTTTTGACCCATGGTACAGAATACGTATCGTTTAAAATAATGACAGCTGCTACATATTTGCTTAGTGGCGTTTTTAGTAAATCAAGAAATTCCAAGGATTTACATTAAACATACATGATCTAGTAGATTTTACGATCGGCCGCCGAAATTTCATTTGCCCTAAGCATTGTAAATGTTTTTTTTTGTAGATAACAAATGGGATTGCAGTGATGGCGGGCTGGACTGGTTGGCGATGGAAAGAGACAACGACACAGTGAAGAGAAAGATAGCAGATTATTATAAACTTATGTGTCACCAGCAACTCTACAGAGGAAAACCACTGCATAAAGTTATGGACTTTATTAGAGTAAGTAGACTGACTTATTTATATAAATACGTGTACCCTAATTAGGTTTTAAGTAAGATATGAACTAAAGTTACAATAAAATAATGTCGAAGCATTATTTAAAATTATGCTATGTCCATCTTGCTCACTCTTCTTATTGGATGTACTAGTAAAGGCGGTATAGAAGTAATAGCTCTAAACGAGATTTTGAAGTTAGAATATGCCACCTGATAATATTGAACTTTCGGAGAGCGAAGCTCGCAAAAATTTAATTTGCGAATATAGTCGGACAAGAAATTTGTTTATTGATGAAAAACTTATGTTGCGGCAATAGTGTTTTTCAGGGATCCGTAAGCAAAATGGGAAAAAAAGGAATCTTCCTTTGTATCGTTTCATTATTTCCGTACTTCAGTCCTTATAGGTAATCGAGTACTCTTCACACTATGGTATACTTGAAGATAATATTATACATTTTGTTAACCTCAAAAAGAAGATAAATCAATCGTAACGAAATTTAGGAAGTCTCAAGTTCAGGTATGTTTGCATCAAATCAGTCAGTGGATTTGCGCCTATTTTTGTCAGAGAGATATGATCTTTAAAGGCAAACCAGTCTCGAACAGATATTAATGGTATTTGAATCTGTGTTGCGTAATAATAATTTTTCTTGAGAATCTCAGAACAAACACAGAGTAAATAATGAGGCACATTTTATAGGAAGGTTACCCCTAATTGAATTTAAACTTTCGTGAGGCATAATAACTATACATATAATTAAACGGTTACACTCACGTGTATATTAGTCACTACGCCCGACATGTTTTGGAGAGCCTAGGTCTCCATTATCAAGTACCAAGCTCGCGTTCCCGCTTCGCGACTCGCGCGGGCGGCGCTGATACTCGCCGCGCAGCTCGTTGGACCCTTTGAGATAAAACCGGTTAAGGGTGGCCTTGCGCTGGCACTGATGTCATGACTGCAGGTTCGTTTCCTACAAGCTATCCTGTTGCACTTTAACATTAGGTACTTTGTACGAACGTTAATTTGAACACTTATTGACTCCATCTTTCCTTATACAAGCGGCATAGTCGGTCAACTGTAACAGTCCTCTCTGTCATAGCCACACACAGTATGAGATTAACTATCTCTCGTGCTCGCACTAGTACTAGGTACGTGAGCAGGAGCGGGATGCACATAAAGACGACCGATTAATTTGCCCACCGACCCATCATTATCTACAAACGAAAAAAACGGTATGTCGCCGCGAGATAAATCTGCCGTCCTTCACTAGCTATATTAACAAAAGAGGGACGGATAGACTACCTATCTCGCGGTGAGATACTGTCGCGCCAATCATGTGCTAAAGCATACTGGACTATCTGTGTACAGAGTGTGACAAAACTAACGCATTCTGATTAGGAATAAGTAGGAGAAGATTTTTTTGTTCTTTACAGTGAACACTTCGCTTTATCTGACAGGCACTTGGTTGTTTTTCAAGTATTTACGAGAATTGATAATAAATCACTATACTCAACAAAAGGAAAGAGAAGTGAAGTGCAAGTGCCACCTGAGTCGAGAGTCGAGAGCAATCAAATTTATCGGGAATAAGTGGCTTTTTTATTTCTATTTGGCTATTCGGTAATTTTTTGCAGTTATTCCATGATAGTTATAATTTTCGTGATATGTAGTTGGCATTTTATCGCTTGAAGCAAAGTTGAATGCCCGCCGACGGCGCCGACCACTGCGAGCTGAGCGGACTCATTAATGGCTCAGTTTACTGAAATACTTGATTGTTGCCGCAGCTGTTGATACTTGGCGTACTTAACTATGTTATATGTATATAAGTACTAACTATCGCTTGCCAGCGATTAACGCGAAACTTACCTAGTCATTAATGATCTCGTCCGCTCGAGTCGCGGTGGATGACGCGTATTTGCTTGCCTTCTACTGCGAGCGGAGCGGACTCATTAATGGTTCCATTTCATGTTCATCGCTGGCGAAGTGTTAGTTATGGAGTTAACGACTGCGAGGGTCATCAGCGGTGAAAGCTCTGATGTCTCTGATTTAGTGTAATATGATTTCAAGATATAAAAGGTAAAAATACAGTAATACTAACTGTCAACAATAGCTATGGTTTTAAAGGTATGTAACCTTTATTTTCTCAAACATGCAATAAAATGTTGTAGTTACGTGCCTAAAAAGCGGCCGGGAAGTACCTCGTTGCCGGCCTAGGCCTACAAGTGCCTCTTTTTTAATTTTCATTTGACATAGGGTTGTGACCTGGCATCCTCGCTTTTAGCCAATAATTATCTGTAAGTAATATTAGTGTTAAAAAAATGATTTGCTAACATTTTGCAGTAATTAAATTATTAAACACATTACATTTAAATTATATAATTTAAAATATGTACAATAACTACTCAAAATAATATTTAAAAAGCACTATTATTAGGTGCGATCCGTTGGCCCCGATCACCGCATGCGATTAATTGGACCCAACAGACTGCGACCGTCTAATACCGCTTTTTAAAAAGAAAAATAATTATGCACCTTTCAAACTGGTCAAACTTAAAAAAAAATGGGGTGTCGGTGTCGTATTTGACTTTTGTTGTGTTTCAAAGACTTGGTTATGTAGTTGACTTTTAATTTCTTAGAAAGAAGATACATTTTTTTTGTTTCATTTCATTGCACGTTTGAGAAAAGCATTATACATACCTCGGCCATGAAGTGACGGGTTGCCGTCCGAATACTATCCGGCCTCGCTTCGCTCGTCCGTCTACATAATTATCTTCGGCCGGCAACCAGTCACTTCCCGGCCTCGGCAGTAATGTACTATTTTAACCGACGATTGGACTGATTTTTTTTCCTGATAATCTTCGAGTACCTACCGTGAACCTTTTTAAAAAAAATTCAACTCCGAGTTGGTCCCATTGTCACTAAGATGGGGCCTGATGATGCGATCTCGAAATCGGTTTATATTTTTTTATAAATAATTTATATTTTTTTGAAATACTTATTTTAACCAACAAATAATAACAGTAATTACTTAATATTTTCTTCGGCTAGTTTTATTTCACGAGTAAAATTTGTGTTCGTAATAATCGTGCCGTGTGGTGACGGCAGTAAGAATACATTTGTCACCACCCCGACTCTTCCCGCTGGTGTCATAAGAGCCGACGCGGAAGGGATTGAAGTGTCACTGACCATTCTTTGATAGAAGATTGGTGATTGGCAGCAGCGTAATCATAGTGGAAACATACCGCGATCACCAATCCGCTAATCCGCTTTCCCAGTTTGGGCTGTTTACCCCATAAAATTACTGATTCGTACTAAACCCAGAATCTACCGTTAAAAACGCGGCTCAGCGTTTCTGTTGTTATCATCCGATGCAACGACGTGTTGATGAATAAAGGATTTTGCCGAAATAATACGTGCATTGATTATTCATTGGATCGTCTGTTTGCAACACATGTGTGAAGTTCAATACTGAAAGGTTTAATGTTGTAGACCCACCTTCGTAGTTTCAAGTCAATTATAGCGTAGGTAGGTATGTACGCTCAATTAACCAATTAGCCACTCTAGAATAATGTCAAAATGACAAATAGTAATATATTTCTTACAATCTGATTAATAATGTCACTTCGACAAGGTTGACTGACCTAGTTGCCTGCCAGCTGGATATCCTGGGTTTGAATCCCTGTAAGAACATTTATTTGTTCGTTTTATCACAAATATTTGCCTCTCAAGTTATGGTTGTTTTTTGGCATTTATTTTTTATTCATACGGCCTAAAAATTACTGCCTTCCCAATAGACCCCTTAGACCAATTAGACCCCTTGTAGTAATAGCTAATACTATTTTAGGTACATAACCTCTAAATCATAGCGACCCTACTGAAACCTGAACTAAATCATTTTCAAAAAACACATCTTGGAGGCTTATTACTACGTAAATTTGCATCCCAAAACCACACTGATGGTTACGCGCATGCAGCTATTTTTGACTCAAGTTTTATAGTAAATGTAAGTGTTGTCGCTAATATTATTTATTTATTTATTTAAACTTTATTGCACTAAACAGGAGTACAAAAGGCGGACTTAATGCCATAAGGCATTCTCTACCAGTCAACCATTGGGACAAACAGAAAGATAAAGTTGGTGCAGGGTCGTAAAGTAAGAAAACAAAAAAAAACACTAAAATCACTAAACAGCAATAAACATACACAAATATTGCAATTTAATAAACTTACACAAATATACCTACATAAATATAATACATATTACCTACTGTGAAACATCAGGAGTACGATGCCGATGCCTGAACCTTGTCCAAGAGATGCTTGCGCAACATGCGCTTGAAAGAGAACTTGCTCTGAGCCTGTCGTATCGATAGGGGGAGATCATTCCAAAGCCGTATTGCGCGGACCGTGTAAGAATAAGACACGAAACTGGTTCGATGTCGGGGGACTATCAGTTTAAGGCTACGGGAGGATCGGAGATCGGAGCCAGGGCGCGGAGCGTCAAATTTAAATTTACAGCGAAGGTAATCGGGAGTAAGGGGATCAAACAAAAATGAGTAAAGGGTACAGAAGACACGAAATGATCTACGTTCTCGAATGGGGAGCCAATTAAGTTTTAGTCGAAACGCAGAGATGTGATCATACTTGCGGAGCCCAAAGACGAACCGCACGCAATTATTGAGCAAACGATCGTACCTGGAAAGGGAAGCTTTTTGTACGCACGTTGCAACAATAACATTTTCAAGAATGTAATATATTATAGAGTTATGTGACGTGGGTTGTGGGAAATAAAAAAATACATTTTGGAGAAACTATAAATTAATGTTGTCTATTACAAAATGTCATGTTCTTGTATTTTATTGCGTACTATTATGTTCTTAAGCATTTAATTTTTTTTAAGAATGCCATATACATATAGGTACTAGACAGTTATGTAACATGGGTCATGAGAAATAGAAAAAATATGTTTTAGAAAACCCTTAAAATGCCTTTTTACAAAATGTGTGGGTTTGTATTTTATCGCCCATTAGAAAGATTTTTAAAAATTAACCGAGTACGAACACGTTGGAATAGTTATGTGTGTCCATTTGTTTATAGAGTTTCTTATATTTTCTTCGGTCACCGCGATGATTACTTATGAAATAAAACTCACTGGCAGACCACGAACCCAGTAAAGTGTTCGAAACGTCGGGACTGTCGGGAGGTAGTTAAATTTAATTAATGTACGGGATATAATCCGTAAAAATAGTTATATTTCAAGAGTTTCTTATATCTTTTAAATTGGTGTTTGAAAATATGTGAAATATCAAACACGTCCAACTTCTCGTATTCATAACGAAGGGCCTATCCGATCCTCAGACATCGAATTTCAGAACGACTTGGATCAAAAATTAAGATATTCATGATAGCCACCTTTTCTCATAACTAAGACTTTGGACTTAGGAATACGAAGAAGCCTAACCTAATAAGAGAATCAAGTAAAAAATCAAGAATGCTGCAAGTTTTAGTTTTGACCTCATTCATAGTCAAGGGCCTATCTATTCCTCAGATATTGAATTTCAGCATACTTGGTTCAAAATTGCAAAATCAAGATGGATATCATCCTACTAATATCATACATGCGAAAGTGTATAATTATGGATGTTTGTTACTCTAAACTGTTTACATTTTGTGATATATTTTTTATATTATTTTTACTAGAGTTTACGAAACATTACGCAATTTTTGAGCCATATTCTGTTTGTGATATCCAATTTTTTCAAAAAGGCTTCACCCGATTGTGTAGTATACATATACAGCAAATACATATGTTAAAATATTACCGGATTAATCACGTTATTTAAGTCGACGATTCCTCGATATGTTTCATCCCATCGTCTAGTGGCTTAATCCCGACATGGACGGTTTGCTAAATATTTTAACAAATTAGGAGCTTATGTTATCTTATCTTATTGGTGGGGCCCTTACGGATACACTTCGACCCACTGGGATCTTTTGTGTAATAATAGGAGCTTATGTTAGTTATGTTTCTAAAATGCTCAGTAAATGTAAATTATTTTCATATCACTCGCAGTAGAGCATCTTGCTTCCTAGATATACGATGCAAGTAATTTCAAAATGAGATGACGATTAGCCGTTTAGAGAATCATATTAAATTTCTAAAAGCGGGTAGGAGACTCGAGGCATCGTAATGCTTCGCACAACCTCAATACACTTGATTGTATTTTCCCATTAAATTATCAAAAATATTTTAACGGTTTTCTAGTTTTACACGTTGAACAATTGTTCAGTGAGTATAATGTTTCGTGATTCATATTAAAACTATCCCCGATGGTTGGTATTTCCATGATCCAATTCCGTCATTTCTGTCCTTGTCAGCTTTCTACGATCAGTCGATCACGTAAGGATACGTTGTTTCGAGTCAGCTTGGGCTAGGGTACTTTATAGGGCTCCGTACCTAATAGGGGCTCGTTACTGAGACACCGCTTATTTATATGTATTCTGCATAAAAGATGTGTACACTCGATTTATCTGAAGCTGTTTATATTTGTTAATGTGAATAATGTGTTTTAATTCTAATCCAGCGTTATAGAACGCTTATCTATATAATATCTAGATAATTAAATGTGTTTGAATGTCACATTTTAGTTATAAAAAATATATTTCTAAGATGGACTTTGTTTTGCTTTAGGCTCGTTCTTATTTTGAACAAGCCAATTAGGTAAGAGACTCTTTGTTTATCAACACAAAACGGACTTGTCACCAGGGGCCCGTTTCTCGAAAGCTTGTAACTTGTAATACAAGTGGAAGTCTCTTTTTAACACTATTAATTCGATAAGAACTTCCGCTTGTATTACAAGTTACAAGCTTTCGAGAAATAGGCCCCAGTTAGTAAATGTTTACAATAAAAGAATTAGTGCAAATCCAAAAACGAGTCATTTGAAGATCCTTTCTAATACGAGTAGAGCTTAAAACCGCTAATTGATCACTACAGAGGACGTTTTGGAGGACAGCGTCCATTGAAATGTGGTGACTGATTGTTGTTTGTATTCTGAAATCCGAGCTGCATTGTTCAAACTGATGGATTTTATTTCAAATATAGCTTCATTGTTCGCATACGTGACCCAAAAATCCGTCTATTTTATTGCATATAAAAATAATATGTATTTCAATTTGATATATCATCTCCATGTAAGTATATGTTATCTTGATTACACTAACACGAAATACACGAATTTATACGAAAATCTGAATATTATATCATGTAGCTTTTGTGTCTTTGCCTTTTTACTGAAAATGTACTAATACGGTAATTATTCGAAATTGAAATTCCTTACAATTATATCCTAATCAATCGATACTTAATATTTAATTTTAGCACCTTGTTTGGATAGTTTAACTGTTCCTCGGTACCTACGAGTAATACATATAAGCAGTCGCTTAAAATAAAGTATATGACATGTAAGTAAGTCTTTGTTAGTGTATGTAAAATAGCCTAAAAAGGGAAAATAAATTATCAAATAAGAATAGGATCCACTAGAAGGTTTAATACCAAAATGAAATCATCGGCACATCTGCGTCAACACGAGTCGTACAATCCCATTTGACTGCCTTACTTTGCTTCTAAAGAACATGTCACGGTAAATTATACAAATTAAATAATAACCAAATATAAAATAAAAGCCCATTCCATTCAGAAGAATATCAAAGGGGTTTGGGTATTTTTGTATGGACTAGTGGCGTCATTTTTTTTTTCAGCGGCCATCGTTTATGTGACTAATATTTTGTAGTGCTATCTTAGACTAGCTTATTTACAAAATAAGTTTTGGCGTAAGTAATATCGGAGCCAAGATATGGCCCTTCAAACAATGTTATTGGACCAGTGAATATACCTAACTAAGACAGGTTTAGGAGACAGCTTAGATGACTACAGGCTTATTTAACTCGATAAAACTACTAACAAAGATACAAGGATATTGCCCTTAAAGTATAACAGTTAATTTAACCGACTTAAAAAAAGAAGATCTTAGGTAGGTTAGGTATATATGAAAATGCAACTGTATTTTCTTATGCGATTTCTATGCTTTCTGTTTAGTGAACATTAAAAATATTGCAAAATGGTTTCAATAGACTGTTTACCCTCTGACAACACCATAGGGAAACACAGGTGTGATACACACATGCAAAATGTTTTGACATATTTCCAAGTAGGAAATGTACCTAATTAGATTAGTTTTTAGATTGGAATTGTTACTAATGCTTTCTTATGTATACAACACAACATATGTGGCATTATTTGGGATAAGGGGCCTTATTGTCGATGGCTCTTACGTCCGGTGACGTCGTATTTGTACACAAACATGGCTCATAACGCCGTAAGCGCCAATAACAATAACGTCCCTTTTCCCAGATAACGTCATTTGTAATTTTTAGTATTACGTTGAATTACTTTTTTACACATTTTCTGGCTCGTCGTAAACGTCATTCTCAATATTATCTTGGCGAATCACTCTCTCTAAAAACTGTGCCGGGGGATCAAGATGTTCTTGATACCTACCCCATCCCAAGAACCATATAATTGACATTACATGTGAGCAACAGCCTAAGGTCCTCTTCCCAACAACACATGAACAATTATGTCCTAATATTGCCTCTGGGCCTTGTAAATCTTGTAATCCACCATCTACAGCAACATAAACAAAATACTATATCTAAATAATCATTGACCGAAAAAGAACCTTATGTCCAAGGTTACCTTATGAGTTAAGGTTAGGTTTTACGTGGCATACACAATAGTAGTTTTAACTCATTCCGATGCATATCAAAAATAAATATGAGTCTTTACTATAAAACTTTAAAGTATGATATCTCGGCTCCGATATAATTTGGCTATATGCACTCCATAATAAAATAAGTTTATTTTGAATTGTTCTTTTCAAATTTACCACTTTCATGAGTGGCCGCCAAAATTTAAAAACGACGCCAACTTTACCCAAACCCCTTTGTATTTTTATTTGAGAAAATTTTGACATACTACTTATAAGTAACAAGGTGCTCACTAGGATTTGCGAATTTTCCGTAGGTACATATGAGTAAATTATATAATTTTCATTACACTTGCTGTCTAAACGCACCATTGCTTGCTTGCGTAGCGGGAGTAATAGAAAAGTGAAATTCCCTAGGGAGTAATAGAAATGTCAGTACGTCATAGAACAATCTTTTTTGTTAAAATAGATTTTTTTGTCGGCAAGACGTGTGATGAAAAACATTGTATGCATCACGGTCGGTAAGCGGAATACTAACTCGAGTCATTAAAAGCCCTCCGCCTACGGCGTCGGGCTTCTAACACTCTCGTTAGTAATTCCGTACTTACCTCCCTTGATGCACAATGTACTTATTACCTTTTAAGCAATCATACTTAGGTTTTCAGAATAAACGATAAATATGCCAACCTAATATAATATAAAACGTACATACCATGATTCCAAAAAAATCGTATTCGTAATAACTTAATCCTTAATTATATTCTATAAATATAACTTAATCGATTAAGCATTCATTAAACAAACCACAATCGATTTGAATGGGCGTGGCCTTGTTAGTATCCCACTTCTGATGTGATAGAATGGCCGGTATTTTCAGATACTTGTCTATTTGTCGGCATCACTGTGACTAATTTAGGCTTTTGCATTCCACTGATCATAAATCCAGCTGAATGGGTGTTGACCACGACTAGTTTCAAGCGTTGCAATCACAGCGTTGTTTTTCATATTTCTCCCTTGGTCGGTGTTACAGTTAAAGATACTTGGAAGGACAGATTCTTGGATTTACGCTAATTCTTTTATTGTAAACATTTACTAACATAAGGTAACAAGTCCGTTTTGTGTTGGCAAACAAAGAGTCTCTTACCTAATTGGGTCATTGTCAGTCGGAAAAACAAAAGTTGTCCACTCGGTGATCAAAAGTTAACAGCTTTTATAAGTCTATGCTACAATTTCATTACATAGTTAGGGTTGTATAACGGAGAACCTAGTTGTACCAGTAATTGTTTTATCGCAAAATTAGTACACGAACTCCTTAACTTTATGTATGTCCACCGAGAAGACGATAACCTAAATCTGACAATGACCCAATTGGCTTGTTCGATATAAAAACGAGTCTAAAGCAAATCAAATTGTATCTTAGAATACAATTATAATTTGTATAACTAACCTGACATTCAAACATATTAAAATATCTAGATATTTACAAACCGAGTTACTCACGTAATTTAAATCAATGATTGCTTTATATGTACATCGGGCTTTGGGCGAGAATAGTCCTGATGAGGATCCTCTTAATGAGTCCAAACATGAGGAATCATCAACTTAAATGATGTGAGTCACGTGAGTAACCCGATTGTCTAGATATTTTAATAAATTCTATCTTTAGTCTGCTGTCAGATGAGTTCCAGTGTAGTACTCGTTATAAAAACGAAGGAAATTGACAGTATATAATTTTTCCAACGGTTTTTTGTGCTTTTAAAAAGTCATTAATTGAAAATGAAACAAACACAACTTTACCTACACTTATTGTTTTCATAATGTGACATGACTATCCTTCGGTCTTGGTATTATCATGTTGTAGATTCCATTATATTTATAATTGTACTTTGTACTACTAAGCTATATCGTAACTTTTGAGATATTATCTATTTTAATTTGCCACATAATAAGTATTTAGTCCTGCGCAATGAACGTTGAATTCATTCCCAAGCAGCACAGTAAGCAGTATAACTACTCACCCGTGGTATTATATTCAGCTCTTTGCTGCTATAAACTCTTACAATGGTTCACCCGTGAACTTACAGCTCCATAATGGCATTTAGTGACAATTAAACAGCTCAGGCTGAATAAGAGCTGTATAACGGTGTATAAAGGGTACACATGTTCGCCTTTATTCAGCTGTAAGATTTTTAAAACACTACTTGCTGCTTAAGGGCAACTTAATGGAGAACTAAACGTTAAATGCTGCATAAGACACCACATGTGAATGCTTATTACGTCAGCTTTTTAAGACACCACATGTGAACCATAATAACGCTAATGGAAGTATAGTGACCCACATGTGAACGTTTATGTAGCTTATAGCTGAATAACAAAACACAAGTGAATTCTTATACAGCCTATAGCTGAAATATGGAATATAAGTGGTTAACATCGATTTAGGAGTTGCGCCACCATTTTTTTTGTATAACCTTAAAATAATCTATTTTATCTTAGCTTTTAACTGCATATTTAACCATGAAGTATTAATAAACCTTAAATGTTTACTCGTTTTAGAATAGTAAGAGCCGTTTTTGAGGTATTCTTAATGAATAAAAAGGAAAATCACCTTTTGTATAACCCCACCCGCGTATATTTTTATTGTTTACATTGTTTAAAAACGTATTATTTTAGGAGCGCGTAAAAAAAATCTTAGTAAATATATATACATATTCACAGTAAAAGTGAAAGCGCAATGATTTTGCACTAAAAACCGATGATTCAGGAATATACTTATCAATTATAAATTAGTTTCTGTCCACCATTAACACCAACCATCACAAGAAAACATCAAGACATCGACATTAAACATTTCTGTGTCTTGCAGACGGTTATCAATAATTAATAGCATTATGTTCTTGCTTGTTCAGCTAAAGGTGAACTTGTGGAGGTTTAAGACCGTAATAACGGTTCACATGTGAACTTTAGTCTGAATAAACAGTCCCTTGTGGTCTGTAAACCAGCCGATATTCAGCCCCTGTAACGCTAGTGACCCTTAGTACAGCCACTATTCAGCTATTAATCAGCTATGTGAACTTAAGGCTGAATAATTTGTGCCCAAATTAGCTGAATGAGAGCTGAAAAAGCGCTTTTTCAGCTCTTATTCAGCTTAATTATTCAGCTTTAAGCGTAGATAAATTCTAATATACAGCTTTTATACAGCCTTTTGTGCTACTTGGGTTGTCGCCAAAAGTTTGTACTGACAGGATAAATGTATGAACCGGCCTTCTATGTTATTAAGCTAACATGGTCATTTACATTATTAACTAGTATGATTTAAAACAGGGTATTAAATTATATTTTTTTTAACAGTCTTTATTTTCAAAACTGTACAATTTATATATATTTTTTAAATTATAGTAATTTATAATTACCACATAGGGGAGGTAGGGGAGGGATGGGCACTTTTTCACTATTTATTGCATAAAAAAACAGATTTTATAGATAATCAACTTTTATTGCCAATGTATTTATGTATTCGTATATGTATAATACATTTATTATTATATGATTACGTAAATAGGTACTTAAATTATATAATTTAAAAATATAATAATAAAAAAAAAATTACTCTAGACATGAAAAAATACACAATTACAATAAAAACAATACCAAAATCACAAAATAACAATACCAATCTAAACTTAACTAAAGAACCTTAAAGCTAACACAATTTAAATACCAATCAGTCAAATAACCCACCCCGCAACATTCCCGGTGCAAAGGTGCCTAACAAACTAGCGGCATTTCCGCGCTGCACTGCAATAGCAAGCCTTTGCACCAGGAAAACCAGGGAAACCAGGATTGCCAATTCTTATTGCACCACATATTTGGCTAGATATAACTAAAGAGATTTCTTAAAAATCACAATCAGTTTCAACATTACGAGATATTTTATAAACTAAGTCAAAAGTGGCCAATGCTCCCTATGGTAGGGAGGGGTGCGCCAAAGTATTTATAAAATTGCAACTTAGATTATTGGAACTCCGAAAATTTTTCTTATACAATTTAACTTCATACTGATCGGTATTTAGAATAATCTTTGTTCATAATTATCATCACATAGAATTATTTATGTTCATAATATTGCTTTTCATACATATTTTTAGTACTAACTTTTATGTTTATATAATTTTTCACTATACTTATTTTATGCTATATATTCTAATGTTATAGGTATTTATTTTTATCTGTACTGGTTTTATGTATGAATTATTTTTGTTTAATTAAATATAAATCGTACTATTACTGTAAACTAGCTACCTGCACAAATCAGGTTGTGGCAGAGTAGGTACTGTACTAAACGGGTTCCCTCTAAACTTTTTTTGTCCGAAACGCTTAGGACATAACAGACTTGGTATAATCTATTTTGGCATCAACTTAATGAGACAGAAACATCACTTGGCTTAAATAACAATATTTCGAATATTATTTTGTCCGAAACTATCTTGGCATATCATTATTTACGCCGAGTGTTATAAGACAGAAATTAGATTTGCATTTTTTTTTTGGGCATGTAGCCACATGTTCGAAACTTGCCTTTTTCGTCAGGCAGAATTTGCTGTGAGGGTGAAAATTTCTGCAGTGAGCGAGCGAAGCGAGCGAACAAAACCTTCCGGGGCAGATCCGACTCGGATAGGTTAGGTTAGAAGACTAAGGCGGGAGCTTTGCTCCCGCCTTAGTCTTCGAGGTTATTTTTTTTTTTAGGAACCTAGAAAGTACTCAGCTCAGTAACACAGTAAGTAACGTACAAAATATTACTACTACCTCGATTATATTGAGAGGTTGTAATTATTCATTCTCTGTTATGCTAAAACAAACTATGCCGATACTTTTTATGCACATCCAGATTATGCCTCATCATAAATAGGAGCATCGAAATTATGCTCGAATAATATTCGAACAACTCGAAATCTGCCACAAAGAAATATGCGAAAGTTGAGTATGCCACAACAGTTTCTGCACAAAGCCCATTATGACTACATAGTTTATGTTATTCATAAAAGAATTATACCACAACAAAGTGAACCTAATGGGAAAATGTTTATAAATAAACAATTTATTTCAAATAACTTTATGAGTATAGATTAATCTACTTGACGACTTTAGGAGGATACAATTTCGAAATAAAAATCGTTATGAACATTGTAGGTAGAAGTATAATTTTTAGTAAGAAAAAAAGTATGAGATAAAATTTTCGGAGTAATGATGATTATGAGTAAAAAACGGTATTAGTAAAAAAATTCGAAGAAAAAATTGTATAAGTGCCAATATGGACCCGGTAGGGAGGCTTGGGCATACCCTGTGGGAGGCTTGGGCTCGGCCTATAAATCACTTTATATCCATAACGGAATTCAAAAATTAGTTAACAAATAAACTATTATTAAACTTTATCAATAATCGAAACCAAAATCCTTTGTGGAATCTTGTTTTAGGTACCGTTGCAAACTAGATCTAGGGATTCCGTATTTATCAGCAGTAGTTTTTATTTTTGAACCTTTTGATACTTCTTCTATGGCTCGTAATATTAAATCTTTAGGAATTTCCCGTCGCAATCCTTTCTTTTTGAATTTAAACGGCATCTTTCTGTATTTAAAAATAAACCTTAAATATTGGCTCTACTCCTCCTATACTGAACATAATAGGAGGGAGCATTGGGCATGCCCAAACCACCCGCGCGCCAACTGCCCATTGCTCCCTCCGTATACATTTTCGACATAGGTTATCGGTATTTTTTTGAATCTACATATTTAGGCTTGAATTTCAGTTTAATTCATAGATTAGTAAATATACAATAGATAAATAATAGAAAACACACATACCTTTAATTAGTTTTCTCTTTATTACAATCCGAAACCGCAGCAAAATATTTACTTTTACGAGCGCATAACCTTCAAACGTGTTTGTGTTTCACAACTGACAGAAAATACAGATAGTCTATGGATGAATAGTGTTGCCAGTCGGTAAAGTAAACCACCAAATCAAGAAAAAAATTAAATCTTTGATCAAATCAGAATAAAAAGGGGGTGCCCATGTCTCCCAACTGCCCTTCCCTCCCCTACATACATTTTGATCACTAAGCACCGGATATTTGGGCACTCCTGCAAATTCCATCTTCACGGAGGAACCAGTCGTTACTACTACAATTACTTGTTCAGCTGCTAAAATGCAGCTGCAGGCTTTTGTTTGACATTAATGAAACCTTCTCTTTCAGATGGTTCGGCACACCTGTCCTGAGCCGTGCTCTTGCGTGATGACGTACGTGGCCGAAGACAAGCAGGGTGGGCTTATCCCCATCATCACTGCGAACTGCTCCAGAACCGGGCTGGTGGAGGCGCCTGAGACGCTCCCGCCGGGCACCACTACCGTTCGACTTGATGGCAACAAGGTAACATGGTACGACGTTTTTTTATGTTTGATTGTTTTGGCATAGGTAGCTGGTTCTATCAGTAATAGGGCATCAAATCTTCCCGTTTTCCTGCAGTACAGAAGGACATCCTTGAGATTGATGTCTCTTAGTTTGCTCTAATCTTCTAGAAAAGATCTCTGCCGAATACATTATGTCTCGCTGCCTCGTACATAATGCATTCTGCTAGGAAATGCGTGCTGGATTCTTTTTTTCTTTGCCATATTGTGGACAGGATGCTTCTCTGGTCAGCCCCATAACTCTTAGGTGTCTGTTTTGGGGGTCTTGTGACCAGTAATTATATCAGTTAGCCCTCGAAGACTAATTCTTACCTAGTTTTAGTACATACTTGGTTCTCCTTTGATCTCTACCACCTATGATCATCTTTTGCACCCGTTTTCATATTCCCATGCTTTTTCAGCTTTCCTTTTTTGCGGTCTTTTTATGACTCCCTTCGTGACTTCCGCTGGCATTGGTGGAACCGGTTCAGCCCAATATATTCCGTTTCCGCTCCTTGTTTAGTCAACTCATACGCATACTCAATACTCATTCCCAGTTACTCCCTTGATGACCGGGTACCCATGCCGCCGTGGCTTTCCTCTGGCTTTCTATCCTGTGGCTTGAATTCCCTCCTGCATTTGCACAGCCTGGCTATCTGTGTATATTTCAACTGCGCACATCTTGTTATTGCGCTTACTTCCACCTGAAACACCATGACATCGACCTTCATCCCTAGCTTAGGAATGATTTCTCCAGCTCCTTCGTGCTTCTCCTCGAGCCATCGGTGAAGCAGATTGTTATCAGATGTTCGACCCCTAACCCCTATCTTCCAATTTGTACCTATTGTATGTAGTAGGGACCTATTCAGACAGACAAAAACATGTTGGTGATGCGAATACAAACAAAATAAATGCCTATAGGGATAGGTTATAACTACATACAACAAGAGCTTCTTTATTTTTTTCACCTAAGTATACAATAATTTAGTTTTATTTTATCTGTATCGAGACATTTTGGGCGCCTGACAATCGGCACTTGTCACCACACAGGCCCTAGCCAACTTGCTGTTTCTTGTACTATTTGTTTATAACGATTGTACGATTTAACCAGTTGTGTCATTGTCTAATAAATGTGTATTTTTTTGTAACGTTGCAGCTATAACTATAACTCCTAAAGGACCTCTCGTATGTATGTGAACGGAAATAATATCGATTTTAGCAATGTCGTTTATTTGAATAAGTAACTTCATATCTTATACAACACAATTACACATGGTAGTATTTCAGGTGCTTTAGTTAAGTTTTTCATGTACAAGTACTTCAAAGGCTCCAGACTTCTCAGAAATCGCAGCTTTAATAATAAACCGTCATAACTCAAAATTGTCAAAAATTGAGTTAATGTACTAAAACGCAATATTTTCGATAGCTTTACCTGGTCTCTTTCTCAGACCCGCCAAAAAAGCGTTAATGAGAGAGATGGCATGAGTTGCTACGTTTAAATCACGCGATTCAAGTTGTGCTAAAGAGGCTATCTTCAATTATGATTCGATACATGAATAGGAAGGATGCTCATGATGAGAGACATTTCGATATATCGCCTTACTGTATTAAAGATTAGTAAAAGTTATTTTAGAGTTTGTATTAAAAAATAGGTCAATTCGAAGTTAACGCGTTTTATGACAAAATATTTATTGGAACTAAATGATACATTTCAGATTATTTCATTTTAACAGTAACAACCGTCGATTTTTTTGATTTATGCCATTATATTAATCATAATTAAAAAAATATTTTATCATAAAACGGCATATTTCCGCAAGGGTTTTTTCTAAGCTCAATTTATTATATTTATCCCACTGATTTCGTTTTAGTTTGAACGTAATATCCAAGTAGACACTATGAACAATGCAATTAATATAATACTTAAACACATTAACACAATGTAATAACAAATAAAATAAATTCACCAATTTCTCAAACTTTAAATTCGATTTCCCAAAATTTACGTTTTTTGAGTTATGACGGTTTATTTTTAAAGCTGCGAAATATGGAATTAGAAGTTAGTTCTCCATCGAGTCGATGGAGTAACTTCGCTTTGCAGTTTGCATTCAATGCATATGGTAAACTTTAACATTCAATAACAAAGTTCTTGAAACATACGGGCGATATTCCATTTACATGTTTCGACCTCTTCAAAAAGCTTCAAATGTAAGGAGTTGATCACGCAGAATTAGTGTTTTTGCACAAGATAACAAGCACAATTCGTATTGTAAAACATGATTATTATCCACTGCGTTGTCTTTCGTAGCTTCGAACATCACTTTCTATTTCATTAATTCCATAAGTGCCGGCAGCCTTAAGAGATTTACAAACCATTACGAAGCTATTTTAGGTGTTCCGTACTAAACTCGAACATCAAAATCCTTATAAGTAGGTAGTTTCGCTATGTTAGTCTGTCCGTCTGTCTGTCTACAGCATAGCTCAGTGACCGTTAGTACTAGAAATTTGCGATTTCGTATAGCTATACATATTAATCACGCCGACAAAGTAAAAGAATAAAATTAATGAAAAAAAATATATTTTCGTGAACCTCCCTCACCTCCCCTTTACGTAAAGTGAAGATGATTTTTTTATTGACAAATCTCATAGTGTGCTCATAGCTATCACTGAATAGGTATTTCAAAAACTGAATAAGTGTCTCTAAAGAAAGTGTTTTTAAGTTTAAATTTTTGAAGGTTTCGCTGCAGTATAAAAAAAAAATATGGCCCCCACTCTAAGTTTCGTACGTGGAAAAATCCTTAATATTTGGCTTACTTTTATTAAAATAAAACTATTTTGGACATAATAGGCTCAGCCGTTTTTGAATATCTAACCCAAAACTGAGGCAAGGGCCTTTTTTAAATTCACTCTGGTAAAATGTGTGTTTTTTGATGTAACTTATTCAATATTCAATTTGTACTAGGCATTTATTTAATTGTTTACAGATCCACTCAATAGGGACGTTGCTGCAGAATTCCCACTACAAGAAAATTGCGGATCTCTACCTGGACAACAACAGTCTCTCTACCGTGAAAGAGTTGGAGGGCTCGGAGTGGTTTAACACCTTTCGTCTGCTCAGTCTAAAGGGGAATTTGCTTAAGCAGGTAAATAAAAAACTGTTATGGGTCAATTTATCCAGCTTCACACGTTTTAGCGCCTTAGCGGTGGCGTCTGTTGACGGCAGTAAAGGTGGATTTAGACCAAACGAGCGAATGCTCATTCTATCCCCCACTCTACGAAATCAATGAATTTCGACGAATTACGTTTTGTGTAACGAACGAATTTCGCTCGTTTGGTCTAAATCCGCCTTGAGAATACATTTGTGGCCACCCTAACTTTTCTCGTGGGTGTCGTAAGGGATAGAAATGTCATTAATTATATTAATTTATCAAATATTGATAATTGGCAGCAGCATCATAATAGTGGATACACTATTGGGATTACCAACCCGTTTGCCCAGCATGGTGATAATGGTCATCTTCTTCCTAATATGCATAGGCTAAGGAGAGGCCGTTGTTCAGCAGTGGGCCGATATAGGCTGATGATGTGGTGTGAACACGTTTTTAAATGGTCGGGAATGCGCATATGAATCCTCTTTAGGTTATACCTACCCGTGGTAGGCCGGGTAGGTATAACCTAAAGAGGTGGTATGCTTGTTGGTCAACGTACTAATATGCCGTATTATACAACACTTGTTTTGTCTGTATGCCATACTTAGGAATAAAATAAGAGCCTTATTAATAATACTTGATGAAATGCTCATCACCTGCATCTTATTCTTATTCTTGATATATGTATTAATATCAATATTATCAAGAAATACACTTCACACATAATATGGATAAATGATCAATATTATTGAGTGTAATATTATTCGTTTCAAAAACCCTAACAGGTAATGTCATGTGCATATTATGCACATTACTCGAATAATTAATTAAATAACACGATTTAGTCACAGTAGCTTCATTAATATCCCATAATAGGCACTTAACAGGAGAAATAATTGGTAATTATCCTGGATTCATTTAACTGTTATAATTATAACTATAATAATATCATATTACGCGTAACTGACGCAAGTAAGTATTTTCCCTAAAGTTCAGTCCCACTATTAGAAGGAAATATGATTACCCATTTAAATAGCTAGCTAGGTACTTTGTTAATCAGATATATATACATTACATAAAATACTTATTTCTCCAATAGGCGTATGTTTCCAGTTATTTAACTGGACATGACTTTTGTGGTGTTAATTAAGTAGTACCTTTCACATAGTATTAGGTACATTGTCGAACGTATCTCAACTACATTATACCCGATAACGAACAATACTACTCAAATAAAAAGTATTCAATTTTTAATTACGTGTGAAGGAATTTAAAGCCGCATTCACATTTGCTTGCCTTGTTGCGTTGTTATACTGTATATCGTGATGACCACTGTTCACATGAACATAACGTGTTATTACAGTCAGTTCGTCAGTTTTCATAGTTACAGCTTAGCCCTCTGATCGCAATGTTTTTCTATAAAACATTCAATTGTCTAACTAGTCACAACATGATAATGCACACCAGCCCGATGTGCTGTGTCGTGTTGCTGCGCCGACACCTTTATCTCCCCATCCTGACGCGGACTGGCATAGTTTGTGAAACATCTGGCAATGTACAAGTTGCAGAAAATTGAGAATATTCCCTTTCAGATTAGGGTTTCTATTACATGGTCTCAACAATTCACGATTGCGACATTTGGTTTAAAATTCACTGACAACTGCATTAACCCCTCGTATGCGTAGGCACGGATCCGTGCGTGGGAATTTCAATCTATTGTTTTAAGTGTCAAGGTAACTTTTACAGTAACGTAATTTGACAGGAAGCATACCAGGGGTTAACTTATTTCATTGATATTACAAATGTAACGTAGATTTTTGTAAAAGTAATCTACTCGTATTGCTACATCAATTGACCCTAATTACTTAAAATGAACTGAGAACAATATTAGTATAATGTAGATGCCATGAACAATATGTTCATGGCATCTACACCTAATTTACATTACATTGGAACATTCCATTCTGCAAACTTCTCTTCGGTAGGTACGTGAATACGGCTGTACTGTAACTAACATTATATTTCAGATTCCCGTATACGCGTTTGACAAAGCGTTCCAAAGCAACAACAACATAATGCACGTGTTCCTCGGAGGCAACCCGTGGCGTTGCGACTGCCATTTCATACCGCGGTTCAAGACGCTGCTGCTCAAGTATAAACGGGTGATACAAGACCTGCCCGACATACGGTGCTCGCAGTCGGACGACAAGACTTTGTCACTTGTACAGGTGGGTGATAGTCCGAGGAGCGTTTCAACTGCTCGGATTCGTCATTGTAATCCCGCGATTACCGAGATGGAGGTATGAGTAGCAACAGCAACATTGATTATGCTAGTTAGACTTGGTATTGATACTGGATTACGTTTACATTAAAACATTACTCCTAGGTTATCTCTTGTAATAATGCAGAGATGACAATGACGAAATAAAAACGCCGTAAAATGCCGAATATTCACCAAGGTGAAAAAATACGTGAAAGGTGGCAATGATCCGGGATAAATATTGAAAACCCAAAAATTTTCAGCAGTTATCCGATTTTCAAAAACAAAAAATACTATGATAGCGTTGAGAATGTCGTTGTTTTTTTTTGTGAATCTTGCAAACTTTCGTTTTTTCTCGGGTTTTGAAAGAAATAATCTTTTTCACTGTCACTGTTACTCCTTCATGATTCAATTCACTTTTTCTATATGATACCGCGTACGCCTATGTAATTGAAAATAAGATTATAGTTAATATTGGTTTAGAGTTGAAAATTAAAGAGGAAACTATCATTGATTTTTTTCGAACGAGATCGAAAAAAATAAGCAATTTTAGAGAGAATCGGGATTTCTTCTGGATATTTTCAAGGCTATATTGACGTTGTGACAATTTGTGTACATCTTTTTGTATACACGCAAGTTATTAACCAGCTACAATGTGTCAAACGGCGGGTTTCTGTTACTTTACGGTTGACGGGAGTGAGAGTATAATAGTCGCAGCTTCTGGTTGTCAGGATTTTCCAGATACTTGCTGATCAAGTAGATGAAAGCAGGAAAAAGAAAAAAAAACTGTTTTTCACACCGAAAATCACAAAATACGTTACCTTAAACTTTGTAGGTATACGTCATGTCGTGTCGTCTGTATTGTTACGTACTTTAAATGTCGCGCTAGACTTTGATTTTACTATCAAGATTTGTAAAGTTCCCATCTATCTGCAATTTCATTTTATTATTGCCTAAACAACCACTTGACGACATTCGATGGCTTATTCGCCGTTTAATAACCCTCAAGAAACCGTTTAAATTTTAATTAAACCTTACAAATGCAAGAACCTTATTATTATTGCGTTAAGTTGAATACTCAACCAAGGAACTGTGCTTTACATTATTTATTGATTAAAATTCAAACTCAACTACGCAGTGAAAGGTCATTGGGAATTTTGTTCGGGTATATAACCCACTGAGTACACAAACGAAATAGGGTTAGGAATGTAGGTAAATGTAAGTGCTACTGAGTGGTATGAGTCGCATTCTTGCAAGGCGAAACCAGAAAAGTAGGTCACAACCGTTTACGCAATTTTTTTTTTTTTTTATACCACGTCGGTGGCAAACAAGCATACGGCCCGCCTGATGGAAAGCAGTCACCGTAGCCTATGGGCGCCTGCAACCTCAGGGTGTCACATGCGCGTTGCCGACCCAATAAAAATAACGTTGGCACAACAAATAAGTGGCTCCACTCCACCTGATCGTAAGTGAAAAGTAGAGCCCAAATCGCGGCGGCAACGAACAGGAGACAATTAGTAACCTGTTAGTTGCCACCGCCTTGCTGGCCCGCTAGATGCTGGTAAATACACCGGCTGACCCCGAAACACGGCAAACACGAAGGTAAGTCATTTCACGGGCGTTTACACCGAATGTACGGTGGCAATTATACAATGCTGAAAGTAAAAACATTAAAAACACTATTTCGGATACAAAAAGTCGAATAACTTTTTTTCCCCGGTGTAAATTTTTCCGTATGTATCAACATACGGAAAAATTACATATTTAGAAAAGTGATATTTAATTCTTTATTTTAAAGCTAGTTTGGTCTCTGTCTGCGAAAAATCATAAATCGGGTCAAAAACAAAAATGGGATAGTAGCAAAAATGGGAAAAAGTATAAATTTAAATTCTAAATGAAAACTTCCTTGCTTGAAAAGTCAAGATACCCATGACTGACGAATACAAGAAATGAATTTATACATGGTCACGATCCTCGCTCCGGGTCTTTCCTGCTGCAGAGGTTGTCCTGCGGTTCAGCGTGGTAACGCGGCGAGCGTGATGGGCACCTTTGCACCGCAAGTGGGGGGGAGCGGATATGGTGGACCGGCAATAGCTAGGCTTTTTTGTTTGTCTTAGCTAGTTTTATGTTATTATAGGTTAAGGCTTTTATATGTACATGTGGCTTTTATTTGTCTCTTTTGTGTTTTATATGTACCTATTACCTGTGTTTTTTTATTCAATAAATGTTACATGTCAAAATAATATATCTATACAGGGTGGAAAGGAGTATACCGACAGACTTTACCAATGCATTTTTGATAACAAAAGAAGTAAAAAAAAATGTAACATATGTCATTATCGAACAAAAAAAAATTTTTTTTGGTTATTCCGTTTTTTGATATTTTGTTTTTTTTTTGTACATGACCAGTAATAAATTGTAGGGAAAGATTTATTTTCAGGGTTTTTGATTTTTTTTTGTTGAACATTTTTCTGAAACTTTTCCCTCATTTTCTCTAACTTTAATCAGTGTGTATGTCGAGATGAAAACTACTAGTGTAAGAATTTTTATCGTGCAGGCATTTTTCAGTGACTTGTGATGAAAATAGTTTTTTGAATAACATGTCATTATCTCTTAAACTAAGCCGAATCCAGAAAAGTTCACATGAAATTATAGCCTCAAAATGTGTTCAGGAATACACCTTTCAAGTTTGTCGGTCTACTTACCAGCCACCCTGTATTATAAAATAATATTTTTCCCGAGTAAGTAAAAAAACCAGCGCATTGTTCCCTGCATTCATCAAACATCGTGCGGAGTGCACTGCCTAGGATAACCTATTTCATTCTCATATTTCCCTTAGGACGGAGTATTGTTTGGGCGATATGGATGGACGTCTGAACCTGTACTTTTTTAGCATTAAAAATAGGGGTAAACAAACATATATCTTCCTGTTAAAATTTTCGAATATGTCTGTCTAAAGATTAGGTTTGCATTAATGATGAAAAGCTTTAATATAACTAAGTACCTACTTACTTGCAAATGGTTCCGAGTTTTAGTTCTTCAATTGTGTTTTTTGATAAAAAGCATCGAGACCGCTCATTTCTTTTTAATATTCTAAAAGAATGTAATATAGAAGGTAATTTATTATGATCTACTATAATGGTTGATTTAAACATTAACGATAATTATATCATTTAGGGTTTAGCAATATACTCGCAATTGGCCTTGATTATTCACGTGTACGCTTTAAGTAATTAGCATAGCTTAACTTGTGGATTTTTTACAATTTAAAAAGCTTCTTTGAAAGTTATTTTCTTTATAAGCATTCCTAAATGAGGCAATACTATTAAAATGGTTAGGAAAACTACCCGTGGCTCAGATATTTTTGCTGAGAAGCTTAATTGGGCAAAAAACTTGTTCATTTCATCTTCTTTCGGTTCAGTCCATTCAGTTGTAGGTACATAATTGTAGTCCGTTTTCCTTGGCAACGCGAAAAGGTTAAACATAAAAGACAAAACACCGTATTCATTTCAAAATGTAATCTGGTTTGGTTTATACGTACTTAATCTTATTTCTTTTGAATTGGTAAAATTTTAGGAATTTCATTTTGCTTTGGCGGTTTCCGAGTAAATAAGTACAAGAAAAACATGACATGGAATAATGGAATATTTTATTTCATTATTTGTTAACAAGGGTGGAAAGATCAAGTCCACAATACAATTCTGTGATTTCGCTTAATATCTCTATGATCTTCCTACCTAGTACAATTTAATCTTATCATTATGCAACATCATCCTCCTATTAACGTCTATATAAATTCTAAATTAGTTTAGTAGGTACTTACTACTTAGTACCAATGAGTCGAACATTATGCTATTTAGGTATTATTAATGACACGTTCGACTTACGTAAAAGTTTTTAATTTGCTACTACTAGTACGGTTAAACTTTACATTAAACTCGCATGCTATGATACTAATTTGATACTACGCAGCTAGCACAATTTTTATTTGCTTGCAAAATGTGGTTTTATACTGCCCTATGGTGTCTAAACAACATACCAAAAATGCAGTGATACTACTTGATATGCGAGTTTAGGGTAAAATGATGTACGGTTTGACCGTACTAAACCTAAACTATTTTTTGGCAAAAGTTTAATTTAATTTTTATTATCGTCAACCTTCTTTTAGCCCACTCGAGTACTAAATTTATTAAATCCATGATCGTTTCGTACGTTCCAAGAATCACTAAAAAAGAAAGTGCCAGATTAAAACGTTGATAAGTTACGCTTCACAACTCGTTAATTATACTTTGTTTCTCATTAAAAAAATACGCTAGGTTTTAACAAACAAGGAAGCAATTAACAAAAAAAAACAACCAAGTCACCACGAAAGTAATCTGTATGTAACTCTGGTTCACAATCACAGTTTATAATTTAGGAAAAATACTCGTGGTAGTCATTGTTGTTTTGAAATCCGCCGAAGAAGAGAAAAAGAAAGTACCTACTTGAGTGCGTGGAACATCATGCTACAATCACCCCTCTTGTTACATCTGTCGTCGGACTCTTTGATCCACAAATGTCCGCATTCACCAAATATCTTGGTGACGGATTCGCCGATCGTTGAGACAGATTGAGACAGACAGACACTTACTGTAATAGAGTGGGCTAAAGTCATAATTTGTGCCACGACTATATGCAACCGCGTCACGCACCACAAATTCAGAATCGTATATCAATATTGGCTTTTATAACAGAGCTAGCTGCAAAAGTAAATAGGTACTTAGGAATGAATTAGATCATAAATTATGTACAAACTTCTGCTTTCGTAACCAATCGTACAAGGAAAAATAAAATGTTGTTACAGAAAAAAACCAACATTCAATATTTTCCAGAAAATTGTTTGTAAATCATATTTTCTCTTTCAGATCAGCACACTGCCACTGGGTAGAGTGTGCCGCAGTGGCCCGGAGATGCCCATCAGCACCATCAATATAGTCAACGTGACCCTCGCCACTCTTCTTTTCATAGTCATTGGGAGATTTCTTTACGACTGGCACAGTTTTAAAAATACGGGAAAGTTACCTTGGATATCCTCTATTTTACCATGATGAAGAGAAGAACTATCTTCAATAATTTATCATGGTACAATTATTGTGTTCCAAATGTAGAACTGTCGATGTCCGCCTCATGAGTAACGGTACATCTCAATATGTTTGATAAAATTGGCTGTCACCTATTTCAAAACATGGATTTGTTTATGTATTAAATATAATTATTATATTATTGACTCTGAATAAGATAGTCGAATGGATATTTGAATATTTAAATAGTTAAGTTTCTGAGAATATGTACGTTATTTTAAAACAATTACACGTTTAATATATAGCTGAACGCCTTCGTTAAACTAAAATCGATCGCTTTCTCTTTTACTTACATTGAAGAGACTATCTTTTCTTTGATTTCTAACTTACAAACGTTTACTCGCTCTTGGTAGGACAAGTGCTTTAGTATTCGTGGATGTGAACGAGCTATTTCGGGTAAGTAACAGTACAGTGTGTACAGATAAAAACAGACTTTACTCGTATGCCTTACTAATACTTTGTCATTATCCTCATACGATCTAACAGTTCGTGGAGAAATACGAAGTAGGTAATGTAGTCTGAGAGAGTACCGTCAGAGAAATGAGCTTTAACCATCAAGCATGACCGTCTGGGATAGATTTATTCTAGGTATGTATTAATAAAATTATGCGGTCAAAATAACGAAGAGACTGAAACGAAAACATACTAAATATAAAGCTTTGAGTTACCTATAAGTTGGTATTTCAATTATGTGTTCGTGGAATTCGAGACAAACATTTCGAAGTGACTCTGGAACCTTTTTGGTATTTGGTATTTGTTATGGAATCTCTTAAATTCGACATAGTTCGATGATAGTAAAGGGTTCGAAGAAAGACAATAAATCGATTAGGCACAATTCATAAGGTGTAGTACGTACTTTATTTTATGCTTAGTCAGTGTTGATAAATGTGTTGTACCACTTCAATTATGTAGAAATAAGATAAGTATGTACATAACTATATAACACAATTGTAAATATTAAACAATATCTGAATAATTCTGTGTAGCGAAAGAAGAAGTTAATTTTAAAATGGTATCATTATTATTATATTCATACTTACCATTTAATTTACACGCAGTCTAAAGCAATCTCTACCCATTTAATAAAGACAAGGAAATGCACAAAGACATTTAAACTGTTAACAACGCTGCGTTGTAGAATGTACCCAGAAAGTCATGAATGAATTCATTTACAAATTGAGAACGCCTTAACAGCTAAATTAAATTGGCTATTAATATGTACTGAAAAAGTACGAGACGTTTCATAGAGGTTACATTGAGAGTCTGTACATTTTCTTGTCTCAGGTAAGATGGATTTTCTTGTTAAGTGCTTGAAAGCCTCTAATTATGATTGACATAGCTTTATTATAGAAGGCTAAAATTTCTGTCTTCTGGTTCCTGTTTGTTTAGAATTGAGATGTACTACCATTTAAGTACCTAGTATTTAAGGGAGAAAATAGAGGTTTTGAATTAAATTAATTAAAAAAAGTTGTAGTAAATTAAACAGTTCAGTACCTATAGATAGTATTTATTCAAAGGAAGTGAAATTTAATAATGTATTTATCTGGTAAGACCGTGACACAGGCGTAACCTTGTAAAATTTGTATAATTGTAATTTAAGAAATAAATTATGTTTATTATTCTTTACCTTTATTTTTTTTGCAGATCAAATCATTTATTACCTTTATTGTTTATTATATTATTTATTCATTTGATTAGGGCCTTGAAGTTTGCGTACCGTTGCTCGAGAATACCAATTTTTATCGATAAGTTTTCTAAATTGCAATTATTTAAGGATTTGTGAAACGTTGGCGTAGGGTAGACTGGGAACAATTGAAACAGGTCAAGATTGAAACAAGTCAAATATCTCGGAAACTATAATGCCTTGTTATATATAATGCCTTAATGTTACCGTATGTCTTATAGTTTTAGAGATTCGAGACTTCAAAAAGTACTCTTTTTTTGTAAACTAAATAAAATTTGGTGTTTTGCTAATGTTTTCGGCTTAATATCGCCTCACGTTTTTAACGATGTTTTTGTTTACCGCTGTAATGAAACCATTTAAACTGATATTTTGTTTCGTCTATTATTTTATTCCACATCGCGACTACAACACTCGTTGTGACTGGGCGTTTGGGAATGGTTATGATTGAAACATTGTAATAGTTGAAACAGGCACTTTTGTATGAAACATAGTTTTGATTATTTTCTGCGATTCTACATCGCTATATCTTATAAATGCATTAAATCTACCTTGGTTAAGGTAAATGTTAATGGTAACAGTGACAATGAAGTCTAAAAGTCGTATACTGCTTTTTATTCCATGTTTTTTTAACGACTTTTTCAGATGCTCATAAAGTGAGATATGTTCATGCTATACTTGCGAACTTTTAATGAGCTCGTTGTATGCAAAGGTAGAAATGAAAAATATTAAAACAGATATAAATACTTTCATTGTGTCGAAGATATTTAAGTGATTCAATTGACCCCACATAGTGTTTCAATTGACACACATGTGGGGTTAATTGAACCACTCTGCCTTTTTCTTTTTATTTCACTATTGTCGAAAAACTATGAGATATAGACCATCCAAATACATTTTATTTAGGAACCAGATAACTAACCTTGAAATATTATGAGCGTACATCTAACTTATAAAAATATAGCGGTCACGGTCGGTTAAAGGCAAATTGGTTCAATTGACCCCAGTCTACCCTACTTTATGACAAATTATGACTATTAATTATAATTTTCTTGAAAAATTGTTCTTAAATTATCTTCAATTATGAAATAATATAAGCCGATGTTAGGTTCCATTTAGACTGGCACCTATTTTTCGGCTTATGATCCGGTAATACTTCTGACGGTATTTTAGTTTCATGAACAGTAACTTTCATTTATATGCGCCAATAATAACTGTTTTTGTATTTTTTTAACTACATCTATCTGAGCATCTAAAGAGTGAATTCCAGTGTATAAAAAGTAAACATGATTTTTTTATTTTTGAATGGAATATAAGGGTATGAAATGCTAGTTTGGCTAGAAACCCCTAAATGAGTTTACCAGTTTTAGTCTCATATAATTTTTAAACGGTGCATATTTCTCAAGTTTTTTTAAAGAATTTGTCATGGTTACTTTATAGGTGTTTTAATTCTGTTAAAGAAACCATGATCTGATTATATCTTTCCGGGTCAGTATACTGATTTACGAAACTTTCGATTTGCCCCTATTAGCGGCTATAAGAAAAGTCATCGGCCGTTAATTGGCTGTATGGGAACCAAATAACGGCTTATACCTGATTTGTATAGCCGTTGTTTGGATTTTGATAGACTCCTGTTGACAGCCGACTAAGTAAGTAAAATTTACGTTTACGTTACTACAGGTATGAAGTGCCAAACTAAAACAGTGAAACTAATTTCAACTTCATTCCTTAGTATAGCCCCGTCCCTATAACTTACGTAAGAACTTACAGGTGTACGGCTGGCTTAAATAATGTTGTCACACTTCACTGTAATAATTTGTAGATTTACGTCTTGAACCAGATAATATTCCATTTTGTGGTTGTAATACTTGAACATTTCATTTCATTCATTTCATTTATTTCATTAACAATGTACATTGTGTTTGAAAATTACCTATACATACATTAGAATATATTTACATGAAAGCATACAATCACAATCACACACAGACCAAAAGACAAACAGGCATCATATATTCATTAATACAAAATAAAATAATCAATTAATTTAGTAATCCAAATAAATATTATAAAACTAATGTCAAAATAATCATTTACATTATGTAAAATGAAATTTAAAATATGTCCTCATCATCATTTCAGCCATAAGACGTCCGCTGCTGAAAATAGGCCTCCCGTTTGGACGTCCACATACGCACCGGTTGGAAGCAACGAGCATTAGGGCGGATGATTATATGATATTTTTTGTAATCAGAAACATCGTTTCTTTAGCACAAGTATGTCAAAAAAATATATGTCATATATTTTTTTTTTCACTGTGGCATTTTCCTTGTCGTGCATGAAATTGCCGTTTTAATTAAAATGTTGGTATTTTATTATTTCATGAATATTGGAAAAAAACACTGACATAATGATACTTTCTAAATTAATACTATATAGTATCGTTTACTTTAAATAAAATCTGTAAATATTACTGAAATAGTATATTTGATTACTTCATGAAAATTGGATTTCTAATATTTCTTTGGTGGCTGGTAGAGGGCTAAAAGTGCTTTTTATTTTAAAACTGGATATAACCATTTTAATCTCTATGTCATTATCCAACTTTTTGAACCGGTTCCAATTTGAATATCGAGAAAAAATTACAACGACGCTCCACCCTAACGAGCATCCAGCGTCTCCCGGTGATCTTCATAAGATTTTCTGTCCATGTCCATCTTGTGGGTGGACGTCCTACACTCATCATCATCATCCTATCAGCCGAAAGACGTCCACTGCTGAACATAGATCTCCCCCAACGATTGCCACAATGACCGGTCTTGCGCCACCCGCATCCAGCGGACTCCTGCGACCTTCACCAGGTCATCAGTCCACCTTGTGGAGGGCCTACCCACGCTACGCCTTCCGGCACGTGGCCGCCACTCAAGAACCTTACCGCCACAACGGCCTACACTGCGTTTGCCAAAAATATGACTTAATCCTATGGCCGTTAATAGGTTCCACATCGCCGGTATAAGGGTCTCAGCCTGTGCTGGAAACCGTTAATGGACGTCAAAAAAAACTTTTATTAAATATATAATCGTCCAAAAGAACACAAAAAACTGTCAAAATGGGATCTCGAATAAACACACATTGAATGAAATAATATTTCGATATCCAGGGTATTCACAACTCCTTAATTTTTTAATGTTGTGCCGTTATACTTATTAAGTCTCAATTGATTGAATGTAAGTTTTTTACATAATCAGGGTAGCACTTTCATAATTCGAGTATTTGGTATTAAATACAACAACGCCTAACTAATAACATGCTTTGTATTAACTTTGTTACTACATACGTACGCTTTTCACTAAACACTCTAATAATAAAGTTGTTAAGCTTGTGTTATGAAGTTTGTAGAAATTTGAGGTCTTATAATATTATGTACAAATCTAGTCGTTGTACTCTCGTGTTTTGTTGGAAAACTTCGTATTTATCTTGATGTTCTAATTATCTTGCGTTGGTGTGATGTGTGTACCTACTAAAGTTAATTAAGGGCGTAAGATAAACACAAACTCGTCGAGAAAAATATACCTACTCGTTTGTTTGTGCTTTCATATTTAATTAAATTGAATCACTAATTTACTATTTTTCGAACTAATTGTCCGTGACGTTACGCCAGTGACCGCATAATATGAGAAATAATAGCGGAGATTTAGGTGCACTGATAGGTACCTATACCTACCTAATAAATAGCCAAATTAAATAAAATAGGTACCAAACGACTAATCTTTATGGATTACGATTAACGACTATGATTAAATTGTCATGTCAAGTGAATATTAGCATAAAATTGAAAATCTGGAAATTAAATTCCTTTATAAAGATTGTAACAAATATGTTTATGCCATTACTTTTGCCGTTTTCACGTAAATTTTCAAATACATAAAAAAAGGAAATGTCCAGATATTAAAACATAAACGGCTTTCAGCCGAGATCCGTTTACATTTGCTTAACATGGTTAAGAGCTCTAGGATTATAGGATGAATACGAATAACAGTTTAAAGTGGAATGGAGTACAATGAAATATAATGATAAATTCGAAATATATACTTTAAAGTAGAAATAATGAACAATACAATTTTACAACTGCTTACATTAATTTAGTTACTCAGTGACAAGTTAGCGTCCCGGCCAGGGTAACATTTTATGAGGTAGGTAGATATATTATTGGAAAATGGTTCAAGTAGGTATAGTTATGAAACTTCAGCTGTAAATTACTTTCACTAAGTTCAGAACAAAGTCATAGAAAACTTTTGTGCTTATTTCTTTATGTATTTTATTTAATTGAAACATAAATTTTTACGACATTACAGTTAAAAACCATTGCGTCATGCAACTAAAATTAAGCAATTTGAACAAACAAGGCACATTGTGAACATAAAACAAAAAAGAAATAAAAAAAAAGAAATAAAAGTTAGCTAGATTTAGGTGACGCAACAGCGTGGCTCGGTTGATCATCTGATGGCTTAGCCAAGTTGCCAATCGCTAACGCTTAGTAGCGTATCGTAGTTTTCCCTCTCTATCACACATTCACATTAGTGCGACAAAGACAGCTGCCTTTCGTTTACGATTGACGATTAAGCGTTAGCGATTGGCAACTTGGTTAAGCACCCTGAACCGGCGTAGGGTTCGGCAGATTACCCCGGAACTGCCGAAACACGACGCCCAGAAGTCTGGACTGGACTCGCGATGGTACCTACATGGTAGACGGTATGAAGCGGGCGCGGCACGCGCACCACTAAATGTATTTTTTCAATCATCATCATCATCATCATCTCAGCCATAAGACATCCACTGCTGAACATAGGCATAGGCCTCCCCTCTGGACCTCCACATGTACCGGTTAGATGCGACCTGCATCCAGCGTGTCCCGGCGACCTTAATAAGTCTGTCCATCTTGTGGGTGGATGTCCTACGCTGCGTTTGCCTAGCCGTGGTCTCCACTCGAGCACATTTCGACCCCATCGACCATCTGCTCTGCGTGCAATGTGGCCTGCCCATTGCCACTTCAGCTTACTAATCCGGAGGGCTATGTCAGTAACTTTAGTCCGCCTACGGATCTCCTCATTTCTGATTCGAACACGCAGAGAAACTCCGAGCATAGCCCTCCCCATAGCTCTTTGAGCGACTCTGAGTTTAGAGATGAGGCCGATGGTGAAGGACCACGTTTCGGCGCCGTAAGTCATCACTTACCAGTGATGACTTACGGTAACACACATTGATTTCGTCTTAAGGCACTGAGGTATGTCGGACGAAAAGACTCGACAACGTTGTAAGTGTACACTATTACACAGTATACGTTACTAAATCCATTTGAGGAGTTTCCCCGATTTCTCAGAGACCATCAGAGCCAGCGTTTAATTAAATATGGTACCTACCTAAATACTCCTATAACTATAGCTTTTAATTTTATAAAAAAAAATCAAATTGGTTTAACAATGACCGAGTTTTGGAGTACGTAATACCTACTCTGTCCAACAACTTCTGGCAGGAGAAGAAGGCGGCAAATTTCAAGTTTTATACGATTTTTCAGCAATATTCGCTTTTTTTTTTTCAATTTGCTGTTTTTTTCTACTGCCAAAGATTGTTGGACAAAGTATATTGTCAGCCTCTGTAGCCTAGTTGGTAGTGACCCTGCCTACGAAGCTGGAGGTTCCGGATTGTTGTGATGCATATTTAGTCTAATGCACTGGTCTCACCGCGAGCTACTAAGGTATGAACTATTGGCTATAAACACGAACGTTTATAGCCACTAATTCGTAAACGTTCGTGTTTATAGCCGATAGTTCATAGCTTAGTAGCTCGCGGTGAGACCAGTGCCTAATAGAGAACCTCTTCTGTTTAGTTGAAGAACTGTTGAGCAGACAGAGCAGAGCGCTCGTTGAATATAACGCTGTACTTACATTGTAGTCTCGTCTTACAGTAGAGCGGTTCCATAGATCCTAATTAGGCATAAATTCAATAGGAAGATGAGAACCGAGACGCCCTCATTCAAATTTTCCCTCTCAGCAACGCAACTCGCGTGTGTTTTACGCACGATAGCACAGCAATAGGCTTACGTTTGGCACAAATACGATATCTTAACACAATAACCAGGCGTGAACCGTTTGTTTCTTACCTATATAGGTAATATTCGCAGTGTTTTTGACTCGAATATACCTATCTAGAGAAAGAAAAAGATCACAAATTCGCAAGTTGTACAATGTGTACCTAGGGAATGTAAAAGTTTGGCAAAGAGGTAAAAGTTAAATTTCATTTCCAATGTAATGTAATTACCCAATTAACTTTTTTTCTCTCATCTTACCCGAAAAACGCTACTATTTCGGATTATGATGGTCATCATCAGATCAGCCAAAAGACATCCACTGCTGAACATAGAACATAAATATTGCCACAATGACCGGTCTTACGTCACGCGCATCCAGCGGACTTCTACAACCTTCACCAGGTCATCAGTCCACCTTGTGGGGGGCCTACACACAGTGCGTCTTCAGTACCTACGTGGCTGCCACTCGAGGACCTTTCCAGCATGATGACTGCATCTGAAAATAAATAAGTTAATCTTAATATACACCGTGTTTTTATTGATTTCCGTTAAATTGGACAGGTTATTTGGAACATTAATTAATGGAAGTTGCCTGGTATATCGGCTTTTGTTAATTTCGAAAAACAATTTTTTTTCGTTTTCGTACATAATAATTGTAATGATAAGTGTGAGAGAACCTTAAAAATAAGATCTCGGGCGACTGACGGCTGCTGACGGCACATGTCAAAATAAGTAACATTAGGATGTATTTAAGGTTGCAATACACTTGTTCAGTCATTAAACTTATTTTTTTAATAACTCAATAACAGTAAGAGTTAAGACACTGGTTTCTTAGAGAAATAGATCAGTTTTGACCTAAATAAGCTTCCCTTTAATTTAACGGAAATCAATAAAAACACGGTGTATGATACCTAATGATAATTTGAAATTGTTGTGTCTTAAATTACTTACCACAGGATAGCGTCAGATGCAGTTTTACCCTGGAGGCATAATGTAACCCGGTTCACTGTCAGAAATTTATTTATAGGGACACCTAGAGACGGGTCCCTTAATAAATATACCCAAGCCGATCTAAGAATCGGTTTCGCCAGGCTATACGTAGCCCGGTATTTAGTCACCATTTTGTAGCTAGGTACTACAAAATACGAGTACATCAACCTACCGAAAGCATAAAAAAACATTCTTAATCAATAATTTTAAGATACCATTTAGATTTGCACTGGTGTCAATGCCATCATAACATATTGTACGAAATCCTGGTGGGAATTTTCACTGGATTTAGACTTTACTTATCATTTTGCCTATTGCTGTACCTATATCTGGTCTATGTCTGTTTTTTTCCCAATAAATAAAATAAATAAAAAAATCAGTCAGTTCTACCCAAACTTTTCAAAAATAACTCCGTTAACCGTACAGGAAATAATAATGTCAAAAGATGATTAATAAATCCATAATACTTTCACAGTGGGTAAGTTTTAGACAGAGATTGTACCAAAACATAATCTATATTCATATAATAAAGCTGAAGAAGGCCGAAAGTCTGTAGGGTAACATGGTTAATCCTGGATCACTCCATTTTACAAGGCCTATATCTCGAAAAATATTCGTGCTATATAATAATTTTGGACTATCGTATACTTCATTTATTTGAAATTCATATGATTACGGTCTAGAATTTGTATTAAAAGCTATTTAGAAATAGTAGAACTTTAAAAAAAAGTGGAAATTGATCCACTGTGCAACAGGGGGGGTGAACAATGAATATATCAGTTGTTCACAGTGGGCCAAGGAGAATTACGTGAGCAAGATATGGAAAAAAATCAATGAAACAACAACGAGTATTCATTTTTTTATTGCAATAACCAGTCACTCTTAATTATTAACTACCACAACCTACTTGGTAGGTTTATTAATCTTATTTGAGATCAAATTCTGGACATTTCCGGTTCAGGACATAATTGACTAGTAACAACGACTGCACAGGGTGAACCTGAACCCCCTTATTACCTCTTTAGTCTTATCACTCTCTGCATACCATAATACTTTCATTAGATCAAATTTTCTAAAAGCTGAATGATGCTCGATGACATTTGCAAGACTTTCAAAAAAAGCCATTACAGTTTCATTGTTAAATGCAGTAGCTCGCGCCAGTCGCGCCAGACAACATGCCTCTGGTTTCCGTAAAGATAGCTCTGGGTGCTGGGTGTCTTTCGCGAAAGCCTCTCAGTCAATCAATGTCGGACAGGAAGGTGGCATATTAATATTTTGTGTACTGCCATTTGGTATGCCATATGTCAGCAGTCTTTGGCGGATAGACCGTAAAACAATATTGCACATTTCTTATAGTAGTCTTCCATTTTTGATGGTTTTAGAGCCGTTTCCATTAACCGGGCAGTAATGCCGCCTACTTTTCGACAGATCACCCTTTTCCTCGACCTGTAATATAAAATTATTGTTATAATTTGACAAAACATACATAAAATAAAACTATGAAAACGGATAAACTCGCGTATATTAACTAATTTTAACTTCATTCCGACGTTTCGAACACTTTACTTTTTTAGTTTTATTTCATGAGTAATCCTCGCGGTAACCGAAGAAAATATTATAAAGCATACATAATTATACACTGGGACACTGACTCATTGTGTACTTGACCCACTTGACCCAGTGTCTACCCTTACGTCAAAATAAATTAAAAAAATTAAATATAATAGAAAAAATACTCACATCGAAAAAAAAAAGAATCTAGGCAATAGTTAATTAATCAAGTTAATAATGAAAAAATAACAGGACTTATACTGGCAAGTGTTTGGAAAATATAGTTTAAATTCCGACTTACGTAAATGTTTCCATCACGTGGCACTAACAATTCGACACCTGCGCTGGACGTTGTACTTGCGCGGCTCCATGGGGACTGAACTAGTAAGAACGTGTCGGTCAAAGGTATCTAGGGTGCGTAGAAAAGTAATAATAACGCTGTGCGTTTTGTAGTTGTGTGCGTTACCTACTGTGTACCAGCAACCCAGTGTCAACCATGTTACCCTACATGGAAAATACAGCGTGTGTATTTGATACGGGCGAATATTTTAGTGGCGATTACTATCGGACCTAGGGAACCTATTTACATAAATTTATTTTAGAAATTAAGGTTTTTTTTTTTTTCATACATAATAATTGAGCCCGCAATGTATTGCATCCACTGGTAGCCACATTACTTAAAGTAGACATAAGTATCTAAACGTCATACGAGTCTCATGTCAGTTGGCCGGCATACATTGCTGCTGGGTTGCACTTTAGAAAAATCATTACACCTAATCAACAACAAAATTTAACGAAATGGTTATCTTATACGACTCGTAGGATCAGATATTATAGCTGGATTAATTATTCGCCCGTATCAAATACCCACGCTGTATACAAAAAAAATCTTATCTCTCGTGATATTATTTCATCCTGATGAAATTTTAAATTAAATGAAGTCACGCTCCGTTATTATTTATTATACTGGGTACTCAGAAATGATACATGAGCTACTAATATAAATCCATCATGGAGGACACAGTGATATACAGATAATATAATTATTACTACTTACGTGAGATACAGCACTTTAAATCGTATAAATCGCGACCTAAGCGAGAAATTTAGTATACGTAATTGATACGTAAGCATACCTACTCGCATTATGTTATTTATACCAGGAATTTCCAACAGCTCCAAAAATCGTGAAAAATGCTATGATGAGATTTAATGGGGTGATCGATCAAGTTTCATTGAAAGATTCGACACATACGTATGTGGTTACTGGCTGGTTAGGCTAATACGGCAGCAGCGGCTACGACTGGATAACATGTACATAAAATAATTGTCGGTCTTTGTGACTTTAGGGTGTTGGTCTGTGCCTTCCCGAAAGAGCAGCGGGCTGATGTCTCAGTCTCTCTCAGTTCCCGTCTAAACGACAGGAACCAACCAGATCCAAAGACTTTCTCCAGTTTCGGTCTTCAGTCTTTGATCATGCTTAGGCTTTGGGTTAACGCGGTTTTTCGACGTATCAAGCGAAGTTCAGTCACCTAGATGTCAGTCCGTATAAACAATAGCGGCGACTACCGAAAGAGCATACATATACTATGGGCTTTATCAATAAATAAAAAGTTTATCTACCCGAAACATGTAAGCTCAGTCAAAAACATTTTAATTTTGTTCAACTATTAAATTTAGATTAATAATATAGATCGGGCTATGGTGATTTCGTAAACTATTTGCGATATTACATTAATATATTACAAAATTTTATAAAGTTGAATTTCTTTATTATATATTGTTCCTAATTGTAGTCATTAATTATTGTAATTTAATGTTTTAATATTACAAAATTGCCCAAGATTTAACTTTTTTTGAGAGAGTTTTACTAATTGGGTGCGTTTGTTGCTGACAATGCCCACCTACACATTTCTTGGAAAACGGTCATAAACTTTTTAAATATTTTTATCCTCAAACTTTTTAATGCTTTGGACGCGTCTGCAATCATCACATAATTAAATTTATAATTAGCCATTTTCTTGCAGTTCTTTCTACAAATATTGTAAGTTCTTCATGTTGAGTACCTACTTAAGAAGTATCTCGTGTCTAGACTATGTGCGGCAAGTGAAGGCGGCTGTCAGCCGGTAGGCACAGTATACATCTCAGGTGCCTTCGCTTTCCGAAAAAACTCTTATAATTATGTACCTATTAATTCAATACCTAAATATTTGAGTGTGGCTTGAGTATTGTTTTTATGTTTTTGATGGCGATCTTGCGAAAGTAATTGCGTTGCATCATTTTAATTAACTTCGAAAATAAGGAACGTTACACGAAATTTAATTAAAAAATAGGTACTAACTAGGTGAATTGACTGTTAACAATTAATAGATAGTGTATTTATCCTCCTAAGTCCACGTGTACAAAATTTTGTACATATTCCAAAATTTATTTTGAACTATTGTTAATGAAGAGAAAGTTCTAAATTCTAAAACTAAGCGAATGTCACTGGGTCTTAGGAGGCTGGAGGCTACATCAAATTAAAGGCAAAAAAAAATTGTATGAAGGTTATACTACTCAGGGCGGTGTATCTGCTTAAAATATGGTATCTCCTCCGTCTGTGATCCACGAAAAGACGCAAAGATGCGTGGGTGCTCATTGAAAATTGATTTTCCATGAAGACGGTAACACGGCAAACCATGATAGCCGATAACCACATTGTTAATGAGTTCCAAAGTTTTAATGGTCCGTGTTCTATTACAAAGGAGTTTGCGGCGCTTTAAGGCTGTGTGGGATCTATGGGATCTAACACAGAATAATTAGAAAGTAAGAAGATAGGTACCTAAGGTAAGTTCTCGGCGTAACTTGGGTAGACTCGATTACAAAAAATGTAGGTACATAATACTAGTTAAAGGCTAAATGAAAATAAAAATGAAACTTTGGTACCTTTAACGAACAACCTTTGGCAATAGAAAAAGGAATTTTTTTGAAGATGTGGTTGACCGCTCATACAAAATTTTAAAAATTCAAAAAAAAAAATCAAAATCATTTATTCGTAGTAAAAATCAGGATGAAAACAAACAAAATGCAGCACAATTGTGATGATAAAATTTTGTTTTTATTTAAGCCTGTAACTATTTATGTAATTTTTTTTGCAATCGGATTATACCCAGTTTTTTTTATAAGACGCCACACAACACAGTCCAGGATGCTTAGCCAAGTTGCCAATCGCTGACGCTTAGTAGCGTATCGTAGTTTTTCCTCTCTGTCATTCTTTCATATTAGTGTGACAAAGACAGTTAGCTGCCTTTCGTTTACGATTGACGATTAAGCGTTAGCAATTGGCAACTTGTCTACGCAGAACCTTCTGGGCAAACTCACTCCATCGTAGGCTGCATCTCTGCCCTTGGCTAGTCTGTGGTCATGAGTAGGTAAGTCCATTTCAAATAAAAAAATTCTTATACCTCCTATTTCTTATACATATTAGACGCATTAAGAGATAAATGCCCACAATCGCCACGATGGGCAAGCGGGTTAACGATTGCACTAGTGTGTCCACTATGATGATGTTGCCCCCCACCATCAATCACCAATACGAATGGTCAGAGTGACACTTCAATGCCTTAGTGGACTCTTACAACATCCACCGGAATAGTTGGGATGGTGGCAATTATGTACATACTCTTGCTAGCGTCACCAGCGTCGGAAGGAGACGCTCTTTCAATTAAAATTACTCTGAATACAGGATCACCGGAAACGGTTTGAAATGACGTGATAAAATCACGGAGCGAACCACCCTTGTCACTGGCCTAATAAAACGTTTTTTTTCTATTTTTTTTAGGATCACCAACAGTGGCAACATAATAATGTATTTATATCTAAAACTAATAGGGACAAAGATGTTAATTGGTTAGGTATTGTCAATTGCGCCACCACATACAGGAGACCACATCATTTAGGTAACTACATAAATATATAAATAAAATGAACTGTAAAAATTAAATGTGGTATACCAATAAGTTTGCTAAACTAGGTAAAATTAAAGCCACGGAACGGATTTATTAATAGGCTTACATGAGGCAACTACAATCGGGAACCGAAAATTCCCAGAGAAAGACAAAAAAAACCTATTGTAGCACAATCTTTATACTCTATCTGCGTTCAATCAGATTTAAAAAAATGTATGGGAAAACAAAATGAAAAATAAAATTATTAGTTAAAGTAAGTCGTCGTTAAAAATAAAATTAAGGTCAGTGCGGCTAAGTCCGGCATATTTTATTGTTAAGGAAAGTCCGTCATCATCATCAAAATCAACAAAAAATATTATGAGACCTAATGTCAAATTCCATAAAAAAAACTTATTTTTTGACTTTTTGAATACTTTTTAACATTTCCAATACTTTTTATCATAACAACAATTTGTTAAAATAATTTTTTTGAAATGATTTTTTTAGGGACAGGTTTTTTCGTCAAGTCTATTCTTATTTTTTGATTGTCAGGCAAAAGGTTTGGTACCTAATATGAGAACACATTATGGTAGCATTGTAATCAAAAAGAAGTTGTATAACGAGTTACGTCAAAAAACTTTATTCGAAAAAAGGTTAATTATCTCTGGAACCAAGCCGAATCCAGAAAATTTTATTAAATACTCTAAATATGTTCAGGAATTCAGCATTAAAATCTTTCGGTTTCCTCGCGAGCACCCTGTATAATCAGATTGTTAATGTAAATTATAATTTCACAGAATTTTAAACAGACATGTTTCTAAAATTATACCTACTTATTGTCCTAAAACAGATATCGACCGTTTAATAATGATTTGAGTTATAATACTCGTACCTACTGCAGACGCGATGCTTTCAAATTAAAAGTATTATTTTTTTACTGCATTTTGCAGATTTGACTCTATTGGAAGGTACAGTCAAGGGCATTAAAATATATACACTTCTCCATACTGATCCCTTACAAATGTGTCTATATATTAATGCACTCGACTGTACAGGTACAGTTCTACCATCTGTGTCCACTGTCCAATGCACATGAAACTCTAAGGTTTACGCCATCTATCGTATTCGGCGTGCACTTACAATAAGGCTTATCAAGTTCAAACACAGAAACAGAAACCTTGTACATTGTGCGCATAAACTACCGGGTTTTCAAGTGTAATCATAGATGGCGCTAAAATAAGGTTTTAGTACAACTTAGGTAATGCTAAAATATTATGCTAATTTGGCTAAATGCCAAAACAGTAATAGAATGGAATAACGAATAGGACCGTTTTAAGCAGTAATAGCGTAAAGGTTCAAATATAGCAAATTATTAACGAGTGGAGGTAAATAAATTAATATCCTGGAACATTTTTACACAAATCGACCTAAGGCCCGTTTCTCGAAAGCTTGTATACCTATGTATGACTTGTAATACAAGTAGAAGTCACTTTTTATAACACTATTAATTACAAATGGACTTCCGCTTGTATTACAAGCTTTCGAGAAATAGGCCCCTAGTCCCACGCTAAGGCGAGCTACGCTTTAAGCGACAATAATTTAATACTTACATACAAACATACATATACCAAGACAATATAGGAAAAAAATCAAGGAATATCAATGCTTATAAAATAAAATATATTAAGGAAGATCATATCATTTTTGTGGTAAACACATAAAGAATATGTTCTCAACAGTATTTGAACCTGGGACCTCCAGCTTCGAAAGCAAGGTCACTATCGTTTACGAAAGCCGAAAGATAAATATCTACTAAAAACATGGTTTATTCACAATACATTTACATAAATATCAATCTACAACTACCTACATAATTATTTATGTCAATGTGAGTAAGGCCGAAATTACACCAGTGAGATCTTACGTAAGTTATAGGGACGGAGCTATACTAAGGAATGAGATAGTGATATTCACCTCTCATTCCTTAGTATAGCTCCGTCTCTATAACTTACGTAAGAACTTACAGGTGTAAGGCTGGCCTAAGTTCGGCATATTTTATTTTTAAGGAAAGTCCGTCATATTAGTTATGTATCTTATACTGTTCAGTAAGGGTCGGAAATTAACCGGTAGACGGACTTTTCTGGCCGGAGGACGTCCACTGCTGGACATAGGCCTCCCCCAAAGTATCGCTAGATCCATATATCATAGGTATATCCAACCTACACAACAAGGCTTAGATACCTACTTTGGTCCAGTAACACATCAATCCTAAGTACCAATATTTGTGACCTTACACCTACATACTTAAAAAACTGGTATCTTGGGATCGAACCCCGGTAATTTGTGTATTTAAATACCTAAAGAGAGACACTGTACGTAGCAGAAGGTAGGTATATAAACACAAAGGCCTTACAAATCATTGATCATTGATTTATGTTGGTATGTATCTACATATCTAAGAAAACACGATGAAATTCATTCCATTCTGTTTTTATACATTTTTCTATAGATACAATTCGAAAAGCATTGTATAGGTAAGGTTAAAAACACTGACAGTTGGCGTAAAAAACGTGAAACCAAATTTTGGCAGATATACGAATATTACCAATGTTAACAAACAATAAAGCTTTGAAAATCGCCCTTTTCGACACACACAGGAAGCTAGACTAAGCGGTGCAGCAAAATTGCAAAAGATATAGCTAAACAATCACCAGGAAAGAAAATTGAAGCTATGTTGCCTGAATTTGAACGAGCGAACGATGAGAAGCGAAATTCCCGGCAGCGAAGTCGGTGCAAGGAACCCTAGAGATTACGACCACGGACAAATTTGTAGACGAAGTTGAATCTATAGAGAAATGTTTCAATATCTACTTTTGGCTTAAACCCTGTACATTATGAAGTCTTAACATTGATGTCGCGCATGTACCTACTCGGCTAGAAATTACTGCATTGGTTTTAATATCATTTATTATAATATTGTGTTGAAATAAGGATACGGCAGCAACTTACCCTGGTTGAGTAAACCTTAAACTTAAAACACAAAAATCTCAACATAAGTAATCTCAAATAAAACTGTATTACGCGATTTGATACGAGTAATAAATTGTGATTTTGTAAAATATGCCCTGTCGATTTTTCTACAAACCAACACACATTCCCGAAAAATACATTTAAAGTGTAGCTGGCTACGGATATCTCTAAAGAGTATCCGGACCGGGCACAAAATAAGCTGAACTTGTTTCCGTCATTTGAGTCCAGTCATTTCCTACATCCGAACGATACGGCCGAATTTATGTCGCCGCTTACATTGTCAAAGGTAGATTGTTAAGTAAAAATGATACAAAACTTTTTTTTTAATAATGCAAGGCAGGCTAAGTAACTGAGTGGTAGTTTTCGAATAACCGAAAAAAAAACAGAAATAAATTTAAACAAATCACAAGACACACAAAATGTTATATTTTAGGTTAAAATTATACTTATACGAAAAAAGACTACACAAAATTCTCCTTACAAAACACCAATTTCATGGGTAGTAACTTCGATGGAATTTTTGAAAAAATAATGTTAGCCGAATAGAAACAGCAAAAAATTATGATTTTTATGATACATATTTCATCTTACATCTTACAGGTACTTATTTCATATATAGGATATGTAGAAATCTTTTGGTTAGCATATATCATGCTTAGCTATTGGCTAGTTGATTTTTGTAGATATACATAACACATTACTGTTTACCTAACACTCAACTGAAGTAAATCAAACAGCCTTGTCTTTTGAAATCTGTTTTTTCGGCGATCGAATAGCTGAAAACTGGCAGATTTCTTTCATATCCGCGCTGACTAATCGAAATTTAAGTCGATGCGATTACAATCGAGCACGCAGAGCCAATAAATCGGGTTCTCTAAGCGATATATCAGCGAGCAAGCGACGGCATGGCAGCTGAGTCGGCGAGAGGTTGCGGATAATGACGTCAATCTGCCCGGCGACATCGGAGGGACAGTAGGTTAGCCAACGCATGTGGGAGCTGATTTATAAGTGAATTAAATACTGTGTTTCTGCATTACACGGCGTTTGATATCGCAGGGGAGAATGTGGGATTCGCTCCTCCGTCACGTGACCCGTGGTCACGGGCGATAGTTCATAACTTCAACGAAGGGCAGTTAGTCGGAGGAAGTGGAGGAGAATACCTATTGAAAACTCCTGCGGTGTCTCCCTCACAGCCTTCAAGGGGAAGCCATGGGATACCATCCATTTGATCACAACGTCCCCGGGCAGCCCGGCCATCATGTGCTGAGCACCCGCAACAAAGGGGGGGGGGGGGCATGGGTACCCTGGCATAACATAAGCCAGGCCCGCCAGAGTGAGCTGGAGCCAAATATTACGGCCTGGTCACGACTTAGCGCGACCAGCGGATGCGGTAGAAACAGCAAAAAATTATGATTTTTATGATACATATTTCATCTTACATCTTACAGGTACTTATTTCATATATAGGATATGTAGAAATCTTTTGGTTAGCATATATCATGCTTAGCTATTGGCTAGTTGATTTTTGTAGATATACATAACACATTACTGTTTACCTAACACTCAACTGAAGTAAATCAAACAGCCTCGTCTTTTGAAATCTGTTTTTTCGGCGATCGAATAGCTGAAAACTGGCAGATTTCTTTCATATCCGCGCTGACTAATCGAAATTTAAGTCGATGCGATTACAATCGAGCACGCAGAGCCAATAAATCGGGTTCTCTAAGCGATATATCAGCGAGCAAGCGACGGCATGGCAGCTGAGTCGGCGAGAGGTTGCGGATAATGACGTCAATCTGCCCGGCGACATCGGAGGGACAGTAGGTTAGCCAACGCATGTGGGAGCTGATTTATAAGTGAATTAAATACTGTGTTTCTGCATTACACGGCGTTTGATATCGCAGGGGAGAATGTGGGATTCGCTCCTCCGTCACGTGACCCGTGGTCACGGGCGATAGTTCATAACTTCAACGAAGGGCAGTTAGTCCGAGGAAGTGGAGGAGAATACCTATTGAAAACTCCTGCGGCGTCTCCCTCACAGCCTTTAGGGGGACGCCATGGGATAGCATCCATTTGATCACAACGTCCCCGGGCAGCCCGGCCACATGTGCTGAGCACCCACGCCAAAGGGGAGCGCATGGGTACCAGCTACAGCCGAATCTTACGGCCTGGCCACGACTTAGCGCGACCAGCGGATGCGGTGAGCGATTCAATAATTTAGAGCGAGGGACCGTTATCGGAAATCGCTCTCGCAGTTATATTTTTCAGCCCGTCGGTCACCTTAGACCAAAGTCGTGGCCAAGGAGTGAGGCATCCCGTAGCTCGCTATCCTAAAGTCGTAACCGGCTTGCAGTGTTTGTAGTGGGTATACTTTCAGTCTCTCTCGCTAAGGGGAGTCCCTCCAACTCCCACTTTGTCATATCTCCCTAAAATGGCTCCCCAAGATGAAGGGAACACTCCGTCAATAAAAAAAAGGTAAATGACTGTGTCGGGGATGTAATGTACTACGTAAAGTCACACGGGGCAGATGCAATTATGATGAAGCAAGTGTAGATAATTAGAATTTATTTTATTCGATTTGAAAGATCTAACTTTTGGGGCATGTATGTAAATATTCCATTACATAATATTATGTAACTACCTGTTTGTTTTACTATCAACTTACAATCATTTCGAAACTTTAAGACTGAGGGCCTGTTTCACTATTCCCGAACAAAATATGTCTGCCAAATAATGTAAAGGTTAAAATAATATGAAAGATAGTGATCATTTTATCTGACGGATATAAGTAGGAAATAGGCCTTAAGACTGAATTAGTTATTCATCAGTGGTGCCTGTCAGTTAAAAGTGCCCAATGCAGGTTGTGCCAAGTGTGTTGGAATAAATACCTCTAGTAACTGTGTACCAATCGGTAGAATCTAAATAAATGTAAACAAACCTAAAAATCTTGCTTTATTTCATAATCACTCACTTTTAGAACACAAACTTGGTTTTATTACTCCGAACTTAAAATCTTAAACCTTGAGTTCACGTAATTTTTTTGGTTAAAATGATTGATAGTTTTAGTATTAACGGAAAAATATATCTGCGAACGTGATTCAGGATGTGTCAAAGACGTCAAATGCTATGGAAAGTCAGCCATATTTGTTTAGCCATTTTTTTTTTCGATTCTACTGACGATTGGTTTACGAGGGCTGTTCCGAAAGTTTTTAGTTGCTCCGGTTCTATTCATGCGATTTAAATTAAATGTATATCATTGTGAGGGACATTTCAATACTTATTATGGTTAATAAATTTATGCATGTAATGGGAATAGTTTTTTTATTATATTTTTTTTACAAAAAGCTGTTTTGTATGAAATTTAACATTGTATGGAAAAATTGGCCATTTTTGACCCATTGAAGCATATTTTGTATAAACATCTTTGAAAGCCGTACTTAAATATACCCGGGATAAATGAAATAGTTCATTTTGCGTTTTTTAAATTATAATTGAATAACAATGATTATTGATTGAATGATGATTTTTACAGTGTTTGAAATTCCAATTTTAGAGTTTACGATTTTTTTCGATGCCTATTCATTTATGATTAAAGTAAATGATGTCACGTAATTTGTACTTAAAAATAACAGAAATATCTTCAATTACTAGTACCTATAAAATAAAATAGTTTTATAAGTGAATGATATTCATAGCATCTAATTAAAAAAGTGCCTTAAAAACCGGTATCATGGTCATTGGAGTAAGGCTCGACACGTCTAAGTAAAACAAAATAATAAAAATATCTAAAATCTTCACTAAAACAAATTTACACCGCCTAAAGCGTCATTGAAATATCCCTCAAAATGGTGTAAGTTTTATTGAAATCGCATGAATAGAATCGGTGAGCGTCAGGATGACTGACCAAAATAGCGGATCAGTGTTAGAGTACCATCATAATTTACTACCTATTTGCTACTATTTACTACCTATGTTCACATATTTGCTACCTAAGTTTAAAAAAAGAAATCAATTTAATTAAGTGGGCAGTCATTCTGACGTCAGGATGACTGCCCATATTTAGTATTTCGTGGTTAGACCCTACATTTTGCAACTTTCTATGTACTATGATTTACTACCTATTTGCTACCTAAGCATATATTTTTTCCAGATTTTTTAGGCAAAAAATGACGATTTTATAAGCATTTCAAATTCTGAACAAAAAAAAATTTGTTAGAGTACCATCATAATTTACTACCTATTTGCTACTATTTACTGTATTTACTACCTATGTTCACATATTTGCTACCTAAGTTTTAAAAAAGAAATAAACTTAATTAAGTGGGCAGTCATTCTGACGTCAGGATGACTGCCCATATTTAGTATTTCGTGGTTAGACCCTATATTTTGCAACTTTCTATGTACTATGATTTACTACCTATTTGCTACCTAAGCATATATTTTTTCCAGATTTTTTAGGCAAAAAATGACGATTTTATAAGCATTTCAAATTCTGAACAAAAAAAAAATTGTTAGAGTACCATCATAATTTACTACCTATGTTCACATATTTGCTACCTAAGTTTTAAAAAAGAAATAAATTTAATTAAGTGGGCAGTCATTCTGACGTCAGGATGACTGCCCATATTTAGTATTTCGTGGTTAGACCCTATATTTTGCAACTTTCTATGCACTATGATTTACTACCTATTTGCTACCTAAGCATATATTTTTTCCAGATTTTTAAGGCAAAAAATGACGATTTTATAAGCATTTCAAATTCTGAACAAAAAAAAATTGTTAGAGTACCATCATAATTTACTACCTATTTGCTACTATTTTACTACCTATGTTCACATATGTGCTACCTTAGATTTAAAAAAGAAATAAACTTAATTAAGTGGGCAGTCATTCTGACGTCAGGAATATGTTAGTATTGTGACGTCAGGGTAGTAAATTATGATGGTACTGTAACAAATTTTTTTTTGTGCAGAATTTGAAATGCTTATAAAATCGTCATTTTTTGCCTAAAAAATCTGTAAAAAATATATGCTTAGGTAGCAAATAGGTAGTAAATCATAGTACATACTACATAGAAAGTTGCAAAATATAGGGTCTAACCACGACCCTTGTCAGCCTCTGTAGCCTAGTTGGTAGTGACCCTGCCTACGAAGCTGGAGGTTCCGGGTTCGAATCCCGGCGAGGGCATTCTTTGTGTATTTATTTATCACAAATGTTTGTTCCTTGGTCATGGCTGTCTATGTATTTAAGTATCTATATGTATCTATCTATTATATATATATCGTCGCCTGGTACCCACATCACAAGCCTTAATTGAGCTTACCGTGGGACTAGGTCGATTTGTGTAAGATGTCCCAAGATGAAAAAATGAAAATGAATGAAAATGAAAAATATTTTATTGGTCCATAAACACATTGCTAATTACAAATAACTGAAGTCTTCTTTTAAGTAAGATTATTACTTGTGTTAGAAGGCTCCGCTCTTCAATCATTAAAGGTTGCAAACCAAATAAAATTTATGTTTAATACATAATTTCTAAATCTTAATTATGATTATAATTTACATTTATTTTATGCTTATACATGCATATAAGCCAAAACAATTAAAGCAAACATACAATTTAAAAAACAAAATTTAATTTAATAATTATAATTCTCACCAACCTAATTTTATTTGTGTGTGTATGTATAAATTTGGGTGCGTGTGTGTGTGAGTGTGTGCGTGTGTGTGTGTGTGTGCGTGTTTAAGTTGAGAGTGCATATTATATGAATGATTCAATTTCGGCATACGATAAAGTTTTTAACCACTTTGTAATATTTTGTTTACAGACATAATTCATCAGCGGATAGATGTTTATTCGTTCATTTACATAGTTATATAGCTTGGCAGATTGGTAGCAAAATTGTCGTTTAGCAAATTTAGAATTAACAGAGGGCACTTTCGCAGCTTTAGGCTTTCTCCTACAACATCTATTGACTGGATCATACTTCATTGTTGAGTGTAATCTTATAACACTTCCCAATATATATAGTTTCCTTATAGACAATAAGTTACATTCTTGATACAATGCATCTGTTGGATATCTGTAGGGCTTAGAGAAAATAACCTTAATTAGACATCTTTGTGCTCTTTCCACCTCCAGGAGCTTTGTTTTATTTGCTCCACCCCAAGTGGGAATGCAGTAAATAACAATAGACTTAGCTAGTGAGATGTATATTTGGGTAAGTAAGTGAGTAGAAGCGACATGTTTTAGAATTTTAAATAGCCATATCAGCTTCCTAATTCTTCCATTCAGATAATCAATGTGGGCATGCCAGGAGAGCCGCTGATCAAGGATTATCCCAAGATATTTGGTTGATGAGACTTTATCGATGGATTGGCAATTACAAATCTGGGTGTTTACAGTATTGCATGTGTGTATTTTTATTTTTAGATCTTTAGGTGGCTGCGTGTTCTAGTACTTAGAAAAACAGATATAGTTGGTCTTATTCATATTAAGCGTCAGCAAATTATGATTCAGCCAAGAAGCTATCTTATGCAAACCCTTTTCAGCTTTGTCAAATACCGCATCCCATGAACTGCCATTAAAAACTATCACTGTATCGTCTGCGTACGTAAGATATTTATATTTATATTTATTTATATTTATTTTTAAAACTTAGGTAGCAAATATGTGAACATAGGTAGTAAATAGTAGCATATAGGTAGTAAATTATGATGGTACTCTAACAAATTTTTTTTTGGTCAGAATTTGAAATGCTTATAAAATCGTCATTTTTTGCCTAAAAAATCTGGAAAAAATATATGCTTAGGTAGCAAATAGGTAGTAAATCATAGTGCATAGAAAGTTGCAAAATATAGGGTCTAACCACGAAATACTAAATATGGGCAGTCATCCTGACGTCAGAATGACTGCCCACTTAATTAAATTTATTTCTTTTTAAAACTTAGGTAGCAAATATGTGAACATAGGTAGTAAATAGGTAGTAAATTATGATGGTACTCTAACAATTTTTTTTTGTTCAGAATTTGAAATGCTTATAAAATCGTCATTTTTTGCCTAAAAAATCTGGAAAAAATATATGCTTAGGTAGCAAATAGGTAGTAAATCATAGTACATAGAAAGTTCCAAAATATAGGGTCTAACCACGAAATACTAAATAGGGCAGTCATCCTGACGTCAGAATGACTGCCCACTTAATTAAATTTATTTCTTTTGTAAAACTTAGGTAGCAAATATGTGAACATAGGTAGTAAATAGTAGCAAATAGGTAGTAAATTATGATGGTACTCTAACAGATTTTTTTTTGTTCAGAATTTGAAATGCTTATAAAATCGTCATTTTTTGCCTAAAAAATCTGGAAAAAATATATGCTTAGGTAGCAAATAGGTAGTAAATCATAGTACATAGAAAGTTGCAAAATATAGGGTCTAACCACGAAATACTAAATAGGGCAGTCATCCTGACGTCAGAATGACTGCCCACTTAATTAAATTTATTTCTTTTTTAAAACTTAGGTAGCAAATATGTGAACATAGGTAGTAAATAGTAGCAAATAGGTAGTAAATTATGATGGTACTCTAACAGGTTTTTTTTTGTTCAGAATTTGAAATGCTTATAAAATCGTCATTTTTTGCCTAAAAAATCTGGAAAAAATATATGCTTAGGTAGCAAATAGGTAGTAAATCATAGTACATAGAAAGTTGCAAAATATAGGGTCTAACCGCGAAATACTAAATATTTGCAGTCATCCTGACGTCAGAATGACTGCCCACTTAATTAAGTTTATTTCTTTTTTAAAACTTAGGTAGCAAATATGTGAACATAGGTAGTAAATAGTAGCATATAGGTAGTAAATTATGATGGTACTCTAACAAATTTTTTTTTGTTCAAAATTTGAAATGCTTATAAAATCGTCATTTTTTGCCTAAAAAATCTGGAAAAAATATATGCTTAGGTAGCAAATAGGTAGTAAATCATAGTACATAGAAAGTTGCAAAATGTAGGGTCTAACCACGAAATACTAAATATGGGCAGTCATCCTGACGTCAGAATGACTGCCCACTTAATTAAATTAATTTCTTTTTTTAAACTTAGGTAGCAAATATGTGAACATAGGTAGTAAATAGTAGCAAATAGGTAGTAAATTATGATGGTACTCTAACACTGATGCGCTATTTTGGTCAGTCATCCTGACGCTCACATAGAATCGGAGCAACTAAAAACTTTTGGAACAGCCCTCGTATGCTTTAACCTCGTAAGAACCACCATAGTTACTTATAATAATTATAATAATACTTATAATTTTTTACCAATTTACATATAGAACCAGGTTCAAAATAAAAATAGGAATAATACTATTTTTATTTTGAACCTGGTTCTATATGTAAATTGGTAAAAATTTTGTTTGTATCAAAAAGCAAAGAAACAATAGAAATTCTACTTGAATTGTTCCATGAAAGATACAAATTGGATTGCAACAACAATGTACATCGTAATGTACATTGGGTCTTACGAGGTTAAGATAGTAGAACACCACGCCTACTGTAGTTCTCTATCATGACGTTCTAGTACAATGCCTTCATTATACCCGTGCCCTAACAGCTTGCTTACCATTGTGCGGCCTGTCTGCCGGCTAATGGAAATACGGACGGCAGCGACTGGCGACGACTGCTTTTTCCAATTGCACTGCCAGAAATGAGCAGTTAGAAATACATCGACACTAACCCATCTGACTGAATATTTATGTACATTCAAAGGCAAAATAAGGTGTATATAAAATGCTCAAAAACATGTCCCAGTGGATTTTAATTATATACCTATACTAATAAGAACGTCGTAACATAAATTTCATAAAAAAATAATAAGGGCCTCAAAAGAAAGTTTTTTTCTAATGTTTTTGGATATTAAGTACCGATCCAGAATAAAAAAAAATGTTAGGCGAATTTTTATACAATGATAAATTATGGCCACATAGCTTTAAACTCGTAAGATTCCTATTCGTTTACGTATATAGGAATAACAATAAAATGTAAACTCTCGAAGACAAGATTTGTTGAACACATAATGTTACGCAAGTAGATAGTTACTTTTAGCGATTTATGCCAGTACCAGGTTAGGTACCGTATCGCACATGCTGAGGCGTCGGTCGCTGTAAATCAAGTGTAGCACAATTTATAGCATTGCTGGTAAATTCAATTACAGCGGGGTGCTATGGTGATTTAAGTGGTTCTTATTGATTTTGAGCGTTAAGATATTGATACTCTTCTTGTCTGACTTGACTTTAATTCATGGTGACACCTTCTCTTCAGGCTACCGTGCTGATTTTATATACCTATAGCCACGTTTTTTGTTAATTTGGCAAGGTAACTTTTTAACTGTGGAACAGTTATAGATAATGTGTTTCGTCCACATTTTAATCTATCATGATACAATCAAATAGTTCATTACATACAGGCGTGGTGCTGCTACAACTTTGGCGTGGTTTGCAATTTTGACTGTTGTTTGACGCTGACTGCACAGTGCACCGTTTCCCGCGTTTCTCAACTTACTAAAGATAGGGAAGCTGACACGTGACATTCACGGGGCTTCTTCAGACAAAGGTAGGTATATTTCTTAACCAATATACCATTTGTTGCCCGATTGCTAGGGCAAACCTTGGTAATAGTTAATAGTGGTAATTGTTGTCTTGTCTCGCGGTCTACAGTTCGTGTTAATTTTGTAGACACTTTTCATTAATACAGAGTAAAGTCTAAGTGCAAAAAATAAGCATCATGCTAGGTAATACACGCTGACAAAATGAAGTAAGTTACAAAAGCCGTGTATTTACATTTTCCATTAAAACAAATGTGCCGCACAAGAATATCTTGAAATATATGGGTTTATTTAGTAACCTCGAAGTCAGCACTCGCCGTGAATGTCATCGGGTGGCGGTGCGCGGGTCTCAAAGGAGAGCCATTGTAATTTGATCTCAAGTTTGGGATTGGTCATACTAGATCATATTGCGCCTGTGCCATCGTGCCATCCGACACGTTGGCTAGCTTCGGATTCATGTACTTGGGGCCTACCGTGATCTCTTATGCCCGCCTTGCACTGTGAGCGGAACGGACTCATTAACAGCTCCGTTTAACATACACTTGTGTGACTTACAGCCGTCAACTGCATACTAGCACTTGGCCAGCAATGAACGTGAAACGGAGCCATTAATGAGTCCGTTCCGTCCGCAGTGGAACCCGGGCATTAAATGCGATTTAATATAGGTTCGGCGTATCAGTTTTTGACAGCTATTCTATGGAACGGACGATTGGTAAAAAATCGTAGAATCGGACAGCACACGCAGACGTTCCGTTTTGTAATTTTTTTACCAACAGACACAGTTCTATTTTGACATGTACAAACGGGCTCACAAGAGTAAGTCACTTTTATCTCCATACATATATACAGATACCTTAAGCTTACGCTCTTGTTATCTTTTCAATAAACTTGTATGTAGATATGTGTTAAGCTGTTGGTTTTCCATGTATGTAAAATAAAATAAAAAAAATAAAATAAAATAAACTGTTTCCGCAGCTGTAGAGGTATCGGAGGACTCGGATAATATTTTTGCAAGTTTGCGCTACAGTGACCCGGTTCAAACCAATTTAAGATGTATGAAACAATACCAAGACATTGTAGTTTTGAAACTGTACTGTTTTAGCGATACCTCGCACGTGCTAGCGTTTAGAATATCAGCTCTTGTCGCTGCCTCGCTCCTAAGATTTATTAGCGCGCACATATCTCCACCTAATTGGGTTAATCTATTTCAACCCGACTCACCTGCAGATCTTATCAAAACTAGCAGCTTTACCGGTGTTTAATCTGCAGAGATTGTGAACTTGATAACAGCGCTTAGTTTTACAGGTTTTCTACCCCTGGCTAGATTCGCTTATAAGAGTAGGTGCTCCTTTATAGAGTTTTTTAATAGTACATTACGACACAAGTGCGAAAAACATGAAATTCGAAATGAGTAGCGATGTTACGAATTTCGTTTTTGCATGTGTCTTATACGACGTTTTTTTGTACAGATGGCCCTCCGAAGTTTTGGACTTGACGTAAAATGACTAACTTCTCGCACTAGAGCCTAAAAAGTAGACCATCTGTACTAAAAAGGTTTTTTTTGAGATATGTATATAAGTTTTTAAGCTAACATGGTAAATTAAGTGCAATATTCGTATAATTTAAAACGGTTTATTTACCATGTAAAGCTTGAAAGAGTGCCGAAATATCGGGTGCTTAAAATGCAAATTTACATAGTAAATATCCCGTTGTAAATACCATTTGTGGGATACCTACTACTTCATAGAATTTTGCTGCGAAGAAATAAATCCCGCCAGATGTGAATTTCGAACATAATGACTGTATATTAATATAATATATAATATAATATATCAATCGGGTTTCAATTGCGTAAACATACGTTTAATTATGTCCTGACGTTTAAAATATAATAATTGTGTCAAAAGGTAACATTTTTGAGAGATATCGCATCGAAATGACTGGTGTCATGTGTCATTGACTTTATAGCGGCCGACCACTGGAGTGACTGGAAAGCACGGTATTAGTTACATTCATTTTGTAGCGAACGACACCCAAATAATATGAATTTCATGCCACATTTACTTAAATATATTAAAAATATATATATAATATATATAAGAGAACTTTAAGAACGTCGGTTTCACTTCTATTCGATATTATCAATATTCATTATAATATCATAACGTTAGCGGAGGTTTTTATTGCCAAACACCTTAAATCAGGACTCGAAAAGCACCATTTTATTTATTGTTTCTACAATGTTGCTTTTAAAGCACTTATCAAGAAAACAGGGCCGTATAAAAGGATGTAATTTTTCTCACTGAAACGGGCAAACGGGGTACCTGCACAAAGAAAAGACATCTTGGAGGATAATCATCGGGGATCGACTCTCGTAATGGAGACGTTAAATTTAATTATTCTCACGAGCTATCTCCAAAAATATTGGAGTGACTTCGACGACTTTTAATCTTTGAGACTAGTGCTAGTGAATCATAGACATGTTAAATAAAACAATTGACAAATTGACATACCTACTTAAAAAAATGCTTAGTTGCCGTTTATTTTAGAGCCGTTTTGTAAGATTGCTTTCGGGAATGAAAAATGGCGTTTCCGAAATGTTTGTTGACTGTAACATTAGAATGAAAAGTTTGATTTGACTGTAATATGGACGATATATCTGTAGTACAGTCAACAACACACCTGTGAATACAGGCAATGTACCAAAAATATGTAAACAGAACTTTATTGCCTGGACATAAAGGTGTGTATACATCCTTCTGACACTTTGTCTGCTGTGCTGTGTTGTTGATTGTGCCTATTTCTAATGGAAGTATTAGTAAATAGTGGTCGGCTGACATGATGATGATGATGAAGTTGTGACTCAAGAAAACTCCAAACACAGCTCCGAATCTACTCAGAGATACTAAAAACTATCAAGAAAGCTGAAAGCCCTCGTTACTAGGATCTAATCAGTTTTTCTGGGATTCGTATTGACCTCTATGCACGACCCCGTTACGAAGGAAATAACAACAACCTGGGGCCTATTTCTCGAAAGCTTGTAACTTGTAATACAAGTGGGAGTCCTTATCTAATTCATCATCATCAGCCTATCGCAGTCCACTGCTGGACATATCTAATTAATAGTGTTAAAAAGAGACTTCTACTTGTATTACAAGTTACAAGCTTTCGAGAAACGGGCCCCTGTTGTTTTGTCATTTCATATCAATAAAATATTTTAAAATAAAAATAAAACCGCCTTCAAAAATTCGCCCAAACTAAACAGTAAAAAATAATTTTATTTCCTAATTCTTAGGATTTCTTACCCAAACCTGTAAATCTTTTACCCTATTCATTGAAATGAAATATTATGGCTAGGTATCCTACAGATTTCTTAGAAGTCGGTGCCAAGCCAAATATGATCACTTCGCGAGTATATGACTGTATTTGATAGAGCTTTGTAACTTACTGTCACTCCGGTTATGCTTTCATTAAAATGACTGAGGTAGATCATTCTGTTGATAAAAACATAATCGGAGTGACAGTCAGTTACAAAGTTCTATCTAATATATACCTATGAACGTATTTGGCTTGGCACCGACTTCTAAGAAATCTGTAGGATACCTAGCCATAATATTTCATTTCAATGAATAGGGTAAAAGATTTACAGGTTTGGGTAAGAAATCCTAAGAATTAGGAAATAAAATTATTTTTTACTGTTTAGTTTGGGCGAATTTTTGAAGGCGGTTTTATTTTTATTTTAAAATATTTTATTGATATGAAATGACAAAACAACAGGGGCCCGTTTCTCGAAAGCTTGTAACTTGTAATACAAGTAGAAGTCTCTTTTTAACACTATTAATTAGATATGTCCAGCAGTGGACTGCGATAGGCTGATGATGATGAATTAGATAAGGACTCCCACTTGTATTACAAGTTACAAGCTTTCGAGAAATAGGCCCCAGGTTGTTGTTATTTCCTTCGTAACGGGGTCGTGCATAGAGGTCAATACGAATCCTAGAAAAACTGATTAGATCCTAGTAACGAGGGCTTTCAGCTTTCTTGATAGTTTTTAGTATCTCTGAGTAGATTCGGAGCTGTGTTTGGAGTTTTCTTGAGTCACAACTTCATCATCATCATCATGTCAGCCGACCACTATTTACTAATACTTCCATTAGAAATAGGCACAATCAACAACACAGCACAGCAGACAAAGTGTCAGAAGGATGTATACACACCTTTATGTCCAGGCAATAAAGTTCTGTTTACATATTTTTGGTACATTGCCTGTATTCACAGGTGTGTTGTTGACTGTACTACAGATATATCGTCCATATTACAGTCAAATCAAACTTTTCATTCTAATGTTACAGTCAACAAACATTTCGGAAACGCCATTTTTCATTCCCGAAAGCAATCTTACAAAACGGCTCTAAAATAAACGGCAACTAAGCATTTTTTTAAGTAGGTATGTCAATTTGTCAATTGTTTTATTTAACATGTCTATGATTCACTAGCACTAGTCTCAAAGATTAAAAGTCGTCGAAGTCACTCCAATATTTTTGGAGATAGCTCGTGAGAATAATTAAATTTAACGTCTCCATTACGAGAGTCGATCCCCGATGATTATCCTCCAAGATGTCTTTTCTTTGTGCAGGTACCCCGTTTGCCCGTTTCAGTGAGAAAAATTACATCCTTTTATACGGCCCTGTTTTCTTGATAAGTGCTTTAAAAGCAACATTGTAGAAACAATAAATAAAATGGTGCTTTTCGAGTCCTGATTTAAGGTGTTTGGCAATAAAAACCTCCGCTAACGTTATGATATTATAATGAATATTGATAATATCGAATAGAAGTGAAACCGACGTTCTTAAAGTTCTCTTATATATATTATATATATATTTTTAATATATTTAAGTAAATGTGGCATGAAATTCATATTATTTGGGTGTCGTTCGCTACAAAATGAATGTAACTAATACCGTGCTTTCCAGTCACTCCAGTGGTCGGCCGCTATAAAGTCAATGACACATGACACCAGTCATTTCGATGCGATATCTCTCAAAAATGTTACCTTTTGACACAATTATTATATTTTAAACGTCAGGACATAATTAAACGTATGTTTACGCAATTGAAACCCGATTGATATATTATATTATATATTATATTAATATACAGTCATTATGTTCGAAATTCACATCTGGCGGGATTTATTTCTTCGCAGCAAAATTCTATGAACTAGTAGGTATCCCACAAATGGTATTTACAACGGGATATTTACTATGTAAATTTGCATTTTAAGCACCCGATATTTCGGCACTCTTTCAAGCTTTACATGGTAAATAAACCGTTTTAAATTATACGAATATTGCACTTAATTTACCATGTTAGCTTAAAAACTTATATACATATCTCAAAAAAAACCTTTTTAGTACAGATGGTCTACTTTTTAGGCTCTAGTGCGAGAAGTTAGTCATTTTACGTCAAGTCCAAAACTTCGGAGGGCCATCTGTACAAAAAAACGTCGTATAAGACACATGCAAAAACGAAATTCGTAACATCGCTACTCATTTCGAATTTCATGTTTTTCGCACTTGTGTCGTAATGTACTATTAAAAAACTCTATAAAGGAGCACCTACTCTTATAAGCGAATCTAGCCAGGGGTAGAAAACCTGTAAAACTAAGCGCTGTTATCAAGTTCACAATCTCTGCAGATTAAACACCGGTAAAGCTGCTAGTTTTGATAAGATCTGCAGGTGAGTCGGGTTGAAATAGATTAACCCAATTAGGTGGAGATATGTGCGCGCTAATAAATCTTAGGAGCGAGGCAGCGACAAGAGCTGATATTCTAAACGCTAGCACGTGCGAGGTATCGCTAAAACAGTACAGTTTCAAAACTACAATGTCTTGGTATTGTTTCATACATCTTAAATTGGTTTGAACCGGGTCACTGTAGCGCAAACTTGCAAAAATATTATCCGAGTCCTCCGATACCTCTACAGCTGCGGAAACAGTTTATTGAAAAGATAACAAGAGCGTAAGCTTAAGGTATCTGTATATATGTATGGAGATAAAAGTGACTTACTCTTGTGAGCCCGTTTGTACATGTCAAAATAGAACTGTGTCTGTTGGTAAAAAAATTACAAAACGGAACGTCTGCGTGTGCTGTCCGATTCTACGATTTTTTACCAATCGTCCGTTCCATAGAATAGCTGTCAAAAACTGATACGCCGAACCTATATTAAATCGCATTTAATGCCCGGGTTCCACTGCGGACGGAACGGACTCATTAATGGCTCCGTTTCACGTTCATTGCTGGCCAAGTGCTAGTATGCAGTAGACGGCTGTAAGTCACACAAGTGTATGTTAAACGGAGCTGTTAATGAATCCGTTCCGCTCGCAGTGCAAGGCGGGCATAAGAGATCACGGTAGGCCCCAAGTACATGAATCCGAAGCTAGCCAACGTGTCGGATGGCACGATGGCACAGGCGCAATATGATCTAGTATGACCAATCCCAAACTTGAGATCAAATTACAATGGCTCTTCTTTGAGACCCGCGCACCGCCTCCCGATGACATTCACGGCGAGTGCTGACTTCGAGGTTACTAAATAAACCCATATATTTCAAGATATTCTTGTGCGGCACATTTGTTTTAATGGAAAATGTAAATACACGGCTTTTGTAACTTACTTCATTTTGTCAGCGTGTATTACATACAACGTAAAAAACAAGCATCATGCTAGCATGATGCTTATTTTTTGCACTTAGACTTTACTCTGTATTAATGAAAAGTGTCTACAAAATTAACACGAACTGTAGACCGCGAGACAAGACAACAATTACCACTATTAACTATTACCAAGGTTTGCCCTAGCAATCGGGCAACAAATGGTATATTGGTTAAGAAATATACCTACCTTTGTCTGAAGAAGCCCCGTGAATGTCACGTGTCAGCTTCCCTATCTTTAGTAAGTTGAGAAACGCGGGAAACGGTGCACTGTGCAGTCAGCGTCAAACAACAGTCAAAATTGCAAACCACGCCAAAGTTGTAGCAGCACCACGCCTGTATGTAATGAACTATTTGATTATATCATGATAGATTAAAATGTGGACGAAACACATTATCTATAACTGTTCCACAGTTAAAAAGTAACCTTGCCAAATTAACAAAAAACGTGGCTATAGGTATATAAAATCAGCACGGTAGCCTGAAGAGAAGGTGTCACCATGAATTAAAGTCAAGTCAGACAAGAAGAGTATCAATATCTTAACGCTCAAAATCAATAAGAACTTCAATCAACTTTGTAACTGACTGTCACTCCGATTATGTTTTTATCAACAGAATGATCTACCTCAGTCATTTTAATGAAAGCATAACCGGAGTGACAGTAAGTTACAAAGCTCTATCAAATACAGTCATATACTCGCGAAGTGATCATATTTGGCTTGGCACCGACTTCTAAGAAATCTGTAGGATACCTAGCCATAATATTTCATTTCAATGAATAGGGTAAAAGATTTACAGGTTTGGGTAAGAAATCCTAAGAATTAGGAACTAAAATTATTTTTTACTGTTTAGTTTGGGCGAATTTTTGAAGGCGGTTTTATTTTTATTTTAAAATATTTTATTTTTTGCTTTTTAGTATTGTAAAATCGTTAGTTAGTATGCTCTAAATAGTTATAATTAGAATGTACTGCACTGTTATAGGCAAGAAAACCTGAACTGGATAACTTAAATATTCAAAGAAATTATCCCATTATCAAGGAGATATACATTGTATCATTAGCAGGTATGAATAATTTCAAAGATTATAGATAACAGCCTTAGCATGCCTATATTATTTGAAGAATCACTAACCGCTAACCAACATGTCATAACTAGGGCTCCCGATATACGTACTATTCGCCGAACCGTAACTCCGTGTTCTTAACCCCGGCGGTACTAAGATCACGAATTTCACAGTCACGCCGAGATACGTACCCGAATCTTTGTTTGTATACGTATCTACGAATCTTGGCTTCGTTCTGGCAACGACTGCTCGTGGCATGGATCCGGCCGGACCAATTACTATGCAAAGAAATAAGGCCTATTATTGAATAACAGCTTGTTTTTAAAGTACGTATTGAGTATTATACTCTGAATCGGGACGAACGGTATTTTATTGATTAGACTTGCATTTTTCGTATCGATTTATGTTATAGAATAACGTGGTAGGTACTATATAACAAGCGACGGTGTTATTTATGGATTAGAATTTATATTGTGATTTTGAATCACCAGATAGAAAATTTAAAAAAGAATGTTAAAAATATTTGGCCAAATTGCTATACAGTGTGTTACCATGAGCCAGGCTTTTACGAAAATGCGTAATAATACGCATTACTGGCAATCGTTTTCGAGTATTAAGAGTTGACAAATATTTAAATTAACTGAACAATTATTTTAATTTCGTTCGAACGATCAATGTAACGCGTGTACTGCTTAGTTGTCAAACGTTGCAAGTGGCTGCGATCTGTCATTGTCAAGTGCCAATTAACGATTTATTTTGAAGTACATTGCTTCTCAATTAACTTTTCTTAGAAAGTTAATTACTTTTAAAATTAGGATTTTTAAACAAATAATGCACATAGTTTGGCTAAGAATCTGCATCTCAATCCTCGGTTCAAATAAAAGCCTGGCTCATGTTAACACACTGTACATAAAAGATAATACAGTCGTTCATTTAAGTTTATTACCTGACAGGGCGGCCCTTTTGTAGATAAGACCTATACTAAGAATTTGCACGCGCAAAGTAGGTAGCTAACAATAGTTTGTCTGCGATGTAATTGACCACACGTGGTAATTTTACTTGGGCTTTACCTGGTACACCTTTTGTTTGTGAAGTTGAATGAAATAGCCGCATCTTTGTTTTGATATGGATAAGCGGGGATGTTTTAGTAAATTTGAAAAGGGCAATTTCGGGTTTTGGTTTTATACGTGTTTAGTCACTAATAAGATTGCAGGCCGGACAGACTTAGCGAGAGTTTAGTCGAATTTAAATTAATTGTTTTTTTATTATTTCGTTACGTTTTTGTATTGTTACTGTTGGTGAGAAGATAGCGTTTTTAAAGTGTATTAATAATGAAGATCAGTTGGGTGTGGAGTTATGCCACCAGGGTCGGTGACACGGCTTTATGCACTGTGTGCAATGATCGTACGAACAATGAGTTTTCGTGTCGTGGTGGTACAACAGGATCGATAGGAAAGCATTTGAAAGCGGTGCACCTAAAATCTCCCGTCATCGTCACGACATCCAATGAGTTAGTATATTGTATTTTTGAATTATATTGCTTTTTAATGTCCTTTTATATTTTAAAAGTTCCTTATTTTGTAGGAAATAACGCTGTAAATTTGTATATTTATGACGCATTTATTTTGTTCCTGAGTTATGGGTTTCCTAGTATAGATTAATCGTTGTCTGGTACCCTCAATATTGATTTAAGTATTTATTTATATCAACTTTATTGCACGAAAGAAAAACTTAAATTATGATATTTAGAACTAAGAAAAATATTTACTCCGCACTGTGTTATGTATTTTTTAACTTCCGTTCACATCTCATTATTAAATTAGGTAATTAATACATGACAATGTGTCAGTTTTTAATAATATTGAACTCAGAAAATATCTATATTTTATAATTCTGCCCTCCTTACCTTAAAAAGTAAAATATTAATATGTAAAATTTAATCTCAGTACGTATACACGTTATCATACTGAAATTAAGTACAACTAAGTTATCACACTCTACGTTAGAAAGGCAATTAGGTAACCACTAAATTAGATTCACAAATATCACGGAACATTCTCATCCGTTTTCCTTAGTCCTTAAAGGCAACGCATCGAATCGTCACTCAACAACGCGGGCGGAACGGATCTTCGTGTAATTAAGATACGTATCCCCGTGTACACGTGTATACGTAACTTTATTGATACGTAGCCGTGTAACACGCAGGAAACGGGCCTTAAAACCGTGGCCGTGTAACACGGCAACGGGGATCCGGCTACGGTTACACGAAACACGGTCACGACCACGAGCCCTAGTCATAACTACTAAGCAAACACTTGAATAGATCTCGAAAATGTATGACAGTTGTTATATTGAAAGAATTATCCTCAAACTTCTAATCGTTAAGGAGTTATACCTTTCGTCATCAGCTTACCAACATGAGACTATGACCACCTAAAGGCAAATACTCAAATAGCTTCCAAAATACATGAACTATGTTATATCTAAAGAATTATCCCCCTACTCCTAATCTCTAAGGAGTTGGTCCTTCCATCATCAGCTCACCGACATGAAAGAATGACCACCTAAAGGCAAATACTCAAATAGCTTCCAAAATACACGAAATATGTTATATTTAAAGAATTATCCCCCAACTCCTAATCTCTAAGGAGTTGTACCTTCCATCATCAGCTCACCGACATAAAAGGATGACCACCTAAACGCAAATACTCGAATAGCTTCCAAAATACATGAAATATGTTATACTTAAAGAATTATCTCCCAACTCCTAATTGCTAAGGAGTTGTACCTTCCATCATCAGATCACCAACTTCATGACTAGACGCAAATACTTGATTAGTCTTCGAAAATAAATGAAAAATGTCATGTGTGCCTACAACATTTGAAGAGTTCCCTCGATTTTTCCAGGATCCCATCATCAGATCTGAATTCGGTGACAATGGGACCAACTAGAAGGTATTATACCCTTTAAAACAAAAAAAGAATTTTTCAAATCGGTCCACGCGTCTTCGAGTAATCGGGGAACATACATAAAAAAAAAAAAAAAGATTTCGACGAATTGTAAACCTCCTCCTTTTTGAAGTCGGTTAAAAAATACATTCCGACTAATATAATAAGTAATTTTAGTCAGCCTTCACTATATAATTTTATATAAAATATTATTTATTTTTCAGAAGAGGGCTCGTTTAGAGTTGTTTACATAGGCTTTTAAATATTCATGTTTACGAATAGAATCTATTATTGCAAACGAGTATTTATTCAGAGAACTTTCAAGCAGTTTTTTTATTTGAAGGTGCGATTTGATATTCGTTTTTCAACTGTCATAACATTGCATTTTTGTGGTAGCCAAAAGTCACTCCAGTCGCTAGTTTGTGAACACATTTCGAATCAACATCTTTAGAGCTATACGTGTATCGTATGAGTAGCGGAAACCGTAAAATATTCCATATGGTCATGTTTAGTGAAAATTAAGTACGAGTAAAAGGATTATTAATTGATTTAAACTCTTACGGTAATACACACTCGGTCAATGAATACGGGTCAGGTCACTCGGTCATAGAAAATAATGCAAACAAGCAGATTTCAGATTTTTTTTTAATTTATGTAGTGTGGGATTGAAGTAAAAATACTCATGCGGTTAAATTTGGGGTATATTTCTTAAGCGGTCCAAAACAAAATAAAATTCTAGAAAAACAGTCTTATGTCAAGTTACATTTGAAATTTCCCACGTCCGTTCGCTAGGTCGGCTTACAGGTTTCTCCTCGATCCATCGTTCATACCCATCCAAGTACACTCGTTCACTCGTACAATTCACTCGTTCATTCCGTCATCGGTCAGTCGTACGTTCCATTCCTACATTAATAGTGTAGATAAAATCTATTTTTAAATCAGGTTGTATTGGAATTTTCCTAAAATAAATAAACCCATCAAAACTTTAAAATTGTCGTTAGGTCTGTTTGTAGAGACAAAAATGTAGACCGTTTACGAAAGCTACCTAAAATGTATGGTAATACGAGTCGAATCATGAGTTGCTATTTTTATATCTACGGAGTCATTTGACGATAAAATTCCGTGTTTTTTGGATCGGGTGAAAACTTCAGGGAAATTCCAACACAATGGTGATGTTAAAAACGGTTCCACTTGTATTATAAATATTTGTTATAATATTTGTAATCAGCATATTTCCAGTATTTTCTATGAAAAAAACCACCTGACCCGTATTCATTATTTTTTTTTTTATGTATTTATTAAGAGTACTACATAGTTCTAAATTAACAAAAGTCCTGTAAAACTGTTGAGACAGTTTGTCTATAGGAAGTCTTAAGATATACATGGACAATCTTACACTATTAACATTCTTAAACTAATATACAACATGACATTATACAGGGTGTTTTTTTTTCGACCGTTCAAATTCTACGTAGTGAATGTGTAGGTCATACTCACCAACTTTTACTATGGGGACAACGTCGAAATCGCGAAAAAAAAATCAGCTGTTTTATACATTTCGGCCGGCGTAATGCCGCCAATTTGTATGAAACAGCTGATTTTTTTTTCGCGATTTCGACGTTGTCCCCATAGTAAAAGTTGGTGAGTATGACCTACACATTCACTACGTAGAATTTGAACGGTCGAAAAAAAAACACCCTGTATATTTCTATTCTTAAGCAAATGACAAGATATTAACCTTGGCTCTAACAATAATAATTTTAAGGTAATGTATGTAATAAATATTTTTTAAGTTTTCTTTTAAATGCTCGTACATTATGTTCAGTTCGGATCTCTTCAGGTATACTATTTAGAATATAAGGTAAGCGTTTTTTTAAAGTCCTATCTCCATAGTAATTATTGACTCTAGGTACATTAAATTTACCCAAGGATACAGATCTTGTACCATGCTCATGAGTAGTGCCACATAGGCTATGCTCGTGATTGCCGTGGTTGTTAATTGCCAAAATATATTTATGTTTTAAAGTAACTGGGAGAATTTTACAGATTTTAAAATGTTTTCTATTTATCACTGCATTGCATATACTTATCTATATCTAATATTGTCCTGCGTTTAGAGTCCAAACAACTGTTACCTACTGAAATATAAAACATTTTAAAACGCATTTGCGTAAACATATTGTTTATTTTTTATACTACATAAAATGCTTGAAGAAACTGTTAAAGGATCAACGGTTTTAATGTTTTTGAGAAATCGAAAATTCCTTTTAACTTTTCCTATAAAATAATTCAGGACGCAAGTTACCATATGACTACAATTATGATTTTTGTTCTGTCAGGAAAAGCGAATTATTTATAGTTTCTCAAATTTTCTGTATCTTAAGTGTATTCTGAAATTACTAAACGCCATTAAGACATGTCGAATTGCCTCCTATTTTCTTGTAAATAAAGGTGCGCAAAGAATTTCTTCGTCGTTTGCGCTGATCAATTTATTTTCATTTGTCTTTTAAATATTTATAGACCGGTTTGAAAAGATTGAAAAGCTTTCAGGCTTGTCTCAATTTAAGCCCTCACTTCAGAAGCGCAGGTAGAAGTTATAATGCACTTTCGGTTAACTTTAGAAATATGGGAAAGTTTCCGGAGAGTTCTTTGTTCCACCTATTCTACGTGATGGTAATAAGTTTTTCGATGCTCATTTCGGAGCAAGCTGTGTGGAATATAAAACCCATGGTTGAAGAACTATGCAAGTAAATCATGCTTTGATTGATATTTTTTACATACATGGCATGCACGTATGGGAACTGCTTGAGTATAAGAAGCATGTTTCGTGCGCCCTTTACAAATAGGAGGATTTACTTTGCCAACGACCAAAACGGACAAGAGTGAGTCAAGGAGTTGAGTAACATTTAAAGGTGCGTTCAAACCAAAAAAGCATTCGATGTTCTATTCCCCGTTCTACGAAATCAACCTATCACGTTCTGTGTAACGATCGAATTTCGTAGAGTGGGGGGTTAGAATAGCGAATGCTCGTTTGGTCTGAATGCACCTTAACGAGCTACTGGGGACCATATTCACAATTTGCCTTAGGGATGCAAACATTGCTTAACTCATTTTATAACGACTTATTGGTTGTTGAAAATAAGTATGGAAGTGCTAATTAAGAGCGCCAGGCACTAAACATTTTGGGTGATTGCAACCAATTTAGTTACAATTATTTTCGTTAATGATGAAAATGCGTGTTTTATACTTACGGTAATATACATACAATTAGTGTAGTATTATTTGATACAAGTAACGAAGGTGGAGGACATATAAAAACGAAATGAAAAATAAGATCGTTTATTTATTATTTAAATATTTTTATCAATGTGTAAAAAAGTAAGTGGCGTCAAATCCGTTTTAAATCACACGTATTAATCAACTAGGTATGTACCTATTTAAACAAAAGTCACGTGTGTCATTGTTCATTAACATAAGTAGTATATTCCTTATGCTGCCGATGCTAGGACGACCTGGACGGCTCTCAATCCAGGTGCTCCAATACCGGAAAGTCCGGACCGTCAGAGACAATGGGGTGATGTGGGAGTCAGGCGGGAATTCGAGTGCCTTTTCGAGACTGCGGTAGCCGTTGATAGGGCGAGGCTTAACGCGGTGTCGAGGCCTGAATCTGGGGCGTGGCTGCAGGCGCTACTCTCTTCGCACCTAGGTACACTTCTCGACGACAACTCCTTGCGGATTGCGGTTGCTTTTCGGCTGGGCTGTGGAGTTTGCGAACCCCATGTTTGTATATGCGGCTCAGTAGTGGAAGGTAACGGCCATCATGCTTTGAGTTGTTGTCGGTTTCCACGGCACCACGCGCTCAATGATTTAGTGCGGAGAGCGTTAGTGGCCGCAAACATCCCGTGTGTGCTGGAGCCGCCGGACCTTAACCGGTCTGATGGTAAAAGGCCCGACGGTTTAACTTTGATCCCGTGGGAGAAAGGCCGATGTCTGGTGTGGGATGCCACGTGCGTCAGCACGTTCGCGTCTTCACACATCAGCCGCACTATGCGATGTGCGGGAGCGGCGGCTGAGTTGGCTGCGGCGCGGAAGCGGGAAAAGTACGCAGTCCTGGCGAACTATTTGTTTGTCCCGCTCGCGGTGGAGACCACCGGATGTTGGTGTGTCGAAGCCTTAACTTTTATTAAAGAGGTGGGGAGGCGGCTGCGGGAGAGTAGTCACAATCCTCGCTCCGGGTCTTTCCTGCTGCAGAGGTTGTCCATTGCGGTTCAACGTGGAAACGCGGCGAGCGTGATGGGCACCTTTGTGTCGGGAGAGGCGCGGAGCGGACTTAGCTAAGGGGAGCTAATGTATTTTAGAATAAGTTTAAGTTTACGAGTAATTTATAATATTATTTTATACTAAATTTTGTATGTTAGTAATTAATTAATGTATTGTTTTAATTTAAGTTTACCATAGAAAATTATGCGATTACATCTATGTCCATATCATTAAATAGTATAGAGTTATAGATATTGTATCAAATGAATTTCTGTTTTAATTATTACTTATGTTATACCTTTTATATGCACAATTTGTACCGTTTAATAAATTTATTATAAATATTTCTGTTTGAAACTCAATACAAGAGAATCGTTAAAATACATTATAGGTCTGAACGTGCAAGTTCAACATCGCTTTGCATCACAGTATTCTTCAAAACGTGTGAACACGCGCGGCGTCTCCTGAGTGGCATAAATAAAATAAAGTTGGGATGTTTCGCTTCAGTGACATCAGTAAAGTGTGTCGAAACTTTAAGACCAGTTAATTCAAGTAACGTGATATGGTTCGGGTATGTATTGAATACAGATACTCTACGATATTGCACATGCTTCTAGAGCGTTGTTACTTATAAGTCTCATCACCATCACCATCAGTTATTACTTGGTAATGTGGTGTTTAGGAGTCATCAGTGATCGTACTATTTCCAGCGTTTTTGGCGCAATGACGTCAATGACACACGACAGCGACCTAGGTTTGTCGATGTGTATTGTATATTAATTGACGTTTAAAATTCTGCAATATTATGTTATCACTGAGAAATAAATACTACTACTACTTTACTTGATCAGTATATTTGTGTATGAATGTTGCTTATTTTCCGAAAATAATAGGAATAAATTCATTCAGATATAATCTATAGATAGAAATACACCCTATTAAGTAGCGCCTAACCGGGAGATAGTAAAATGCAACATGTCAAATTTTGTCTTTGTGTGAACTGAATACTAAAGAACTTGGACATTTTTTTGTTGATATTTTTTCGAAGCACCCCTGCGAGTTCACCCCAACAATCATCAAATATATCAGAATTTGACTTGTTTGAGGGCGTATTGCAAACAGAATGTGTAACATTTTCACATAATATACTCGTAGTAAATTAACTCTTCATTTTATATCGGCTTGAGCTTTACATGTTCTTTAAGTATTTTCTGTATTTTCTATTTGTTGCACGCTTTTTTATTTTTATTTATGATTTTATTTAATTCATGGTTGAAACTATTTAATATTGAATACTACTGACAACCCTAGCACTGCACCAAAAATGCTGGAAAAAGTACGATCACTGTTTATGAGACATCAATAAACTAAGGAACGTTGGCCGATCTAAGTATCGTTGGAACGTTCAATGGAAGCCTATTGGTAAATTAAAAAATTGTGAAATGACAGGATATTTATTATATCTATGTTTACTGAAATTAGTAGTGTTTTAAGTTGTGTATTAGTTGTAAATTAGTAGTCTATTATTGATTCACTCACACTAATATCTAAACAACTTTTAGCGACATAATTGGAAAACTGAGGAACAAATATGACAAGGATAAAATACAATCGTACACCGAAACGCAATCTTTTTTATATTTTACATAATCGTTTTTGATTCTGTTTCCAATGTCGCTCTGTATACCCTAGTATATTGCAAAAAACTTGACCCAGCAGTATATTTCTGGTTATTTTCTTGAGATATCGGGTGATTGATAGCGGGACACAGGTAATGTCGTATCAGTCATCAATCAGGACTGCCCTTGGCCGTGACAGATTTATGGTCGCTTCACGGAGTTCCTTATTTTGGTAAATAGTACCTATTATAGGTATAATCCGACTTTCTGTTGGTTTCGTCTCGAATAATTTCTAAAAATGTCAAATAATTGTTGGATATTTAAATGCGGGAACTGATTGCCTTCCTGAGAGTGGTTGTAGATATTTTATTTCAATAAATTTAATACTTTTGGAAATATTATTACGATTTTGAATATTATAATGACATTAGCGTTAGTCCTAATAAGTAGAATAAATACATGTATATCTAAATGCGGGAGACATACGAGCGGCATTCTTATTTCCTTAGCTTTGATGTTTCCTTAGCGGTGAATCTCATTTGCACCAATATTATTTACGCGTGCCAGCCTGATTCAAGGCAATGTTAAAGCAATGGAAAATCTTTGACTGTAACTGCCGTAACTGGTTGTAGTAGTGGTAGTGATATATATTACTGTTTTTTCCCTCCAGGGCAGGGTACGTAGCCAAGATGCCAAGCGGTAACGAATCGTGAACGAAAGCCAACTAACTGTCTTCATCGCACTAATAAGAAAGAGTGACAAAGAGCGAGAAAACTGCGATACGGTACTGAGCATTAACGATTGGCAACTTGGCTACGCACTCAGTACTCTAACCTTTATTTGATCTCTGTAGGCTACGGCGCTACGTCGTAGCTTAGTTGGCTACGATCGCGCAATGAACGGGCCTATTTAATTAAATGACAGTAGATTATAGACCTATAAAATCGGTAAATTTTTAGCTATAATATAGAAATACACACCCAGTGCACAGAAAAACAATGTTTACTGTCAAATTAGTCTTCGTAGAAATATACTATTGGTAAATAGACTGAAAACTCTTTACGGAACAGGTCTCAGAAAATTAAAGCCACTCGTATGATGTCAATTACTAATGGTAATTTTGTCCTTGATGACGACCAAAGATACCTTGTAATTACAATTTGAATAATATGTCGATAGGCTATTGCCACGTACCATAAGTCACGCACCTAAAATCAATTTGCACGCCCAAATACCCAGACAGTTGCAATACTAATCTGCCTTTACAATGAGTCCAACTTTACCCTCTGATCAGCCCAAATCGATACCAATTAGTACCACGAACAGTCCGAATGCTGCCTTTGATGTTTACGTTCAAAGAACGTACGTACCTATATATGAAATTTTACTTGAACACGTCTTGCGTTTGGGAGACATTAATTACGGCGACCTGCCAACGCAAGAAGGCGTTTCTACGAGATCAGACAAGCAAGCACATGTTCAATGTAAGAAGACCCGCGCTTGCGTCTCTTGTAAATACAATTTTCTGGAACTATGATGACGCGGAGGGATCAAGTTACGTTAGAAGTTCTCGGTACACGTGTCCGATAGATTAGTTTAATTATATCGCTCTTAACAGATGAAAACTATGTTGCTATTACATTAAATATTCTTATGACAAACTTCGAAAGGTTGTTGGTTTCTGTTATTAAAGTACAAAGCTAAGTTGGAGTAATAGTTGAATTATTCAGACGAGCAATTCATGTTAATAGCAGTCTAGATGGGAGTACCTAAGTCTAGTATAGCAATAATGTTTGCGAACAAGGTATACTTAACTGGTATAAGTAATTCATGGATTGGATGATGTCATAACTCGCGTTTTGAATGTGAAGTCATGCTTTTCTTTTTTAGGTGCTATATTATGGTTGTAGGTACGACTAAATATCATTACTATTCGATCTGGGGCCCGTTTCTCGAAAGCTTGTAACTTGTAATACAAGTGAAAATCTCTTTTTAATACTATTGATTATATGAGGACTCTCGCTTGTATTACAAGTTACAAGCTTTCGAGAAATAGGCCACTGGCGTTCCTATGGTTTTCGACTGTCATTTTTACTAAGCATCGGCCATAAATATATGAATGTCAATATTAGGATGATGATGATGAAAAAATGTGTTAATGTATTTACTTTTCTACTGTCGTACGATAACATTTGCCCACCTAGGTAAAGGTATTTTGGCTTTCCGTTTATAATATTGATGTGTTTATTTATATTTCAACTCAATTTGCAAGCATCCAGGCAAGTAAGCAAATATGTATAAAATATTGTACCCAAATTAAATAAAAATGATGAATAAACATTGATTATTCCGTACTCGTAACGTTTACGTTACAAGATATTAAAAGCGGTAAATATGCACAGCGAATTATTTGTTCGAAATTCGTAATTGCTTTACATTGCTTCATTATCCCCGCCTGTAGTCATCAATATGGAACACATTTTTATCTTATTCCATCGCTATGGTATGAACAATTTGTCTGATATCTATAGCTTTGAGGACAAGCGCTGCAAGAAAGTATAGAACTATGTATGTATATCTTGGCCTTACTATGCTCCCATTCTCCTAAGTCACTTTGATATTTCTGACAGTTACATGGCTTTTCTATGGTGGGATTCCCGTTAATCATGTTATCATTATCAGCAGGCCTAGCCAATATGTCATTCTGCAATCGTTTACAAAATGCGCAAAGTCACGTGACCATAATAACGTATGGGAAAAATTGCTGCCCCCGCTAATTCTATCGCAATATATTTGCGTTACGAAAAGTGCTAGCCAACCAGGATGCTTAGCCAAGTTACCAATCGCTAACGCTTAGTAGCGTATCGTAGTTTTCCCTCTCTGTCACTCTTTCATATTAGTGCGACAAAGACAGTTAGCTGCCTTTCGTTTACGCTTGACGATTAAACGTTAGCGATTGGCAACTTGTCTAAGCACCCAGAGTGGTTTACTTCCAGCCAATTATGCAAAGTTTGTCCCCTGGGTGACAGAATAACAACAAGAAATAATTGATCCACACCTTTTGTGCATGAGTTGGTGATTTGAAACTTTGGACCATGGCAGATCACCATCTAAAAACGGATATGCTTGTCTCTGTGAAACATCAAAAGGAATAAATCTTCAGATTATATGCATATGGGTCATACTGATCGATTAAGTTGACGTCTCTCTAGTACGTATGACCAGAGTTGAAACGTAATGTCTAATTTCTCGATTGAATCCATATAAAGATCGACGAAAGGTAGAAAGAAGGATGTTGATAGAATCGACATAAAGATACCTTTTTAATATGATCCTGTGATACTATCATAATTTGTATTTACAGATGTCAACTATTTTGGTTTGGTAAAACTTGGTTATGACCCATCATTTCAGCAATGAAATCCACTGCTGGACAAATGTTTCCCATGAAGATCACCACAACAAATGCGCGCTTGCCGCCCTCAACTAACCCTCAACCTATGGGTTGATTATCCTTTAACAAGCATGTGCTTACTGTGAAGAACATCACATCACATCATCAACCTATGATAGTCCACTGCTGGACGTAGGCCTCTCCTATTAACTATGCGTATAGACGCTAGCGATGTAACGAATATCGGTTTAGCCTCCTGAGTCCCTGAGTCCGTTATAAAGGCCAAAATAATGTCATGTGTAAAGGCCGAGCGCTAAAAAATAGAGTTATAAATAAAGTCCAAGAGTCCGTTATAACGGCCAAAATCATGACATGTGTAAAGACCGAGAGCTAAAAACTAAAGTTATTCATAAACGCCGATAGTCCGTTATAAAGGTCTTAATGTTTCGAGCTTAAAATCAGGCGTTAATGGCGTGAATTTGAGAATCAATGGCTGTCGTCCCATCAGAAATATATCTATCTCTATTTCGCAAAGGCTATTGCCCAGTGAAAAAGAATATTCCGTTCAGTGCGACGTCAAAAGTCCGGCAATATGTCACATCGCGTAGGTAGAGGTGAGTTCAATCTTATTTTTTCGCTTAAACCTGTTTGTTTTTGTCTATTTTTTTATTTATTTAATGAGTATTTTACAAGTTTATTATAATGTAATTACTAGTTTTATTGTAAATATGATGTTTGAAGTACAATTACGTGTTAAATTAATTTGACCTTTGTAAAGCCCTCTCGGACTGTGTTCATAGCATCATTAAGTTCTCACACTTGTTTAAAATGAGTTTTCCTTGAAATATGTAGATTAAAATTTCTAAATTAGTTATATAATGTTACAGGCGGTTCATTAAAATTGTTTTTAAAATACTTAAGTAAAGTTACTTTATGAGGACACTAGTGTGATGTGAGAAGTAGACTGATTTAACTGCAACAGTTTTGTATTGAATTAGATTTTAAAAGAAAGATGTTAATGTTTTAATAACAGAACGGTTCTACGATTTTTGTTATTTTTGTATAATTATAGCATTTTGACAATACCTTATGTTTTATTTTATTTTTCAAAGATACACCTTATTTCATACAAATTGACACATATTCGCCACATTGATTATATAATCTTAGTCAAATAAAAGCCGAGAGGCCTTTATAATGCCCAAATAATTTGTAAAATAAATTATGCTTAAAGTATACCTCTTCGAGTATATAAACAACTTTGTTCCAACAAAAATCTGACAGACTCATTTTAAACCTTAAAATAAGCGACAGAAAGTTCAGGACTCAACACTGATGGTGTTATAAAGGACTCTCGGCTTTTATGCGAACGTACTCGATTTTTACCCAGGACTTTACGCTGATAGTGTTATAAAGGACTCTCGGCTTTTATGCTAGTGCACTCATTTTTTATCCAGGACTCAGGAGGTTAGGAATATTCGCGAAAGCGAATGCGAATGCGAATATTTGCGATTCATATTCGCGAATGCAAATGCGAATGCGAATATTGGGTATTATACATACATATACACAAACATTAGATAATTCTGGTAGAAAATGACAAAGGCATTAAGTTATTAACTGAAATATAACATTTTATTCATCATTCAGTTAAAATGTATCATTTTTAGAGTCACATGTTTTTGTACCAAGACATCTAGGTATTAAGGTCAACTTAGAATGTAGTACTTTCTGCCTTAACTGAATGAAATAAGGGGTGTACCGATAAAAAACTGGCAAATTCAAATGAAAAAATCGGACCGATATAGTTAGGTAGCTATAATTTCATGCTTTGAGAATTAACCAGGAAGTCTTAACTTAGCTGACTGTAGTACTTTTGTGTCACTACTGCATTTCAGGTACTCACAGTACAGCTTCTTCGAAACCTCTTCCGAACTATCTTTTCCAAACATTTTTTTCTTTTTTTCTATGCAGTTTTCTAAATTATGGGACTGTTGTCAATATATCTGGCTATTCTTGCCGTGTTCCTTAAGATATCCTTGACTTATGCATACTATCCTTCTTACTTTTTGGCACTGATTTCGCTTCATAAAACTATGCCAAAGAGACTAAGATTTGTATAGGATTAAATAATTGATTAAAGACCCATAAAAATTTCACATAATATGTGACATAATTCCTTTCACAGAGTATTAATGCGCGCAAGGCAGGGGTATATTAAAAAAAACATGAAGATTAACCAGAAATATAGGTCACTTTTGCAGAACACGAAATCGTGCAGTGGGGAATAATAAAAAGAGCTTGGAAAAATAGATTTCGAAGGGGTTCTGGAGAACTTGTATTGTGAATACTGAAATTGCAGTAGCAACAAAAAAGAACCAAAGTTAACTAATTTAAGACCTCCTAGTAAATTACAAAAGCCAGAAATTACAGCTATTTAACTAAATAATTATATTGACCCGATTTTTTAATTTGAATTTGCCAGTTTTTTATCGGTACACCCCTTAATTAGATAAAAATATTCGCAACATTCGCGTCAATTTTTTGCGAATGCGAATACGAATATCTTAAAACATGCGAATATTCGCGAATGCGAATGCGAATGCTTATTTTGTGTGCCGTAGCCGCAGTTTCCATGATACACTTTGTAGTTCGCGAGGATCTGGTTTTTACTGTTATACTGTAAGTATCATCATCAGCCTATGATAGTCCACTGCTGGACGTAGGCCTCTCCTATTAACTATGTGTATAGACGCCACGCCACGCTGGGCAAGCGGATTGGCGAACGCAGTAATGTGTCTGCTGCCCATCATCAATCTTTTATCAAATGATGGTCAGTGACACTTCAATCCCTTAGTCGACTTTTACGACACCCGCAGGAGGAGTTGGGGTGGTGACAAATGTATTCTTACTGCCGTCACCACACGGCGACTGTGAAGAACGGTTACATTGAAACGGATGTTTACTCTAAAACATAATAATATAATTATACTCCATTTCAAATATCATGGCCACTTCAAAGTTTTATGTGGCATCGGGTGTATTTGAAATGGAGTATACAATAATACACATACCAGTATAAGCTTATACCATGGCATGCAAACTCAAACAGTAAAATACTTAACCGTATTTTACTTGTCGTGCCGGTGACAAATATCAGCCGTTGTCATCGATCACGGGCAGTGAGCGGGAACGGGGAAATTGATGAAGCATTTTTCGAATCCGGACTCCAAACGTGATATGGGGATAGGGTTACCAATCTTGAGACTAAATAATTTATAACAATTCAGGTTTAAATCGCGGAATCATACTGTGTATAATACATCTGTGATTTTAGTTTTCGGAATGAACTCTCAAATTAGTTTGAATGTAAGAGTGTAAATATTTTTTTGCAAAATTTTTGATTTGTGACAAAACTTAAATGTATGGACAGTGCAGGGAATGCGAGTTCTGTTATTTATTTTTACGGACAATGTTACTCAGTAATTTCTCATTAAGCAGAACAATTTATAGTAAAATCACGTAAAATTAAAGATGATTAGATGACAAACACAGGACATTATTACATACATTTACTGTATCTATTCAAACCAAATTTAATTACCTACTTAATTCATTTAGTCCACATCAAAATTTCCTGTAGAATGTTCATCTTAAATATAATTTGAAATTTCTGATTCTTGCAATCGTTTTATATTGCTAGCTTTTTAACAAATATCATGAAGTGTGGTAACCCTATTTGTCGATATCGACGCATTCAGCACGTAATAATACCTCCATTATGCCGTGTTAGCATGTTTACTTTCGCGACTGATATGCGTCGTTCGTATGGTAATTTGGATGGCATTTGTTCTAAACTTGTAACGCCTCACAAGATAGGAAGTTCGTATCGGCTGGAACTTCAGTCCCATTTATTTGATTTAATTATGCACTGTTATCTGGTTTTTGTAATTATTGTTATGTATCACGCTCGATTTACCAGATGGCGGTACAAATTCTTCTACTCGTTTTGTTCTCTTATAAATTCTTTGTTTAAGGAGTAATTTAAACTACAATTGTGTTAATTACGTAAAATATTGAATACCACACAAACAGTATAAAACATTTTAAAATATGGGGCTATTTCGAGGTTTTTCTAAAAAACCGGTCTCGATCCCTGACTGAAAGACAGACATTTGAAATTTGAAGAGGACATCAGGATGCTTAGCCAAGTTGCCAATCGCTAACACTTAGTAGGGTATTGTAGCTTTCCCTCTCTGTCACTCTTTCATATTAGTGCGGCAAAGACAGTTAGCTGCCTTTTGTTTACGATTGACGAATAAGAGTTAGCGATTGGCAACTTGTCTAAGCACCCAGAGCGTGTTGCGCCAACCACACTTGACAGGCCAATTGACATAATACCCTGCAGATTAATTTATGAAAGTTATAAAATTTTAAACTTTTATTCGAAGAATAACGCTCACTCTTTGACAGTACTATCTAGAGAGTAAGCGTTATTCTTAGTTATAAAAGTGTGGCGAAATATAGCCAAAGGCTGACAGACGCAGACGGTTCCGCGATTAAGACCCGTTTACGCGATTAAGACCCGTTTGTCTTTAAAATATGGTTCCGTGTAACTCAACCTAGGACTCGCTGCCTTTGTTAAGATCTTTTGATAGGTACTGACGTCGTTTATGTATAAGTAGGTACTTATGCAGGTATGCATAGGTGTGCATAAAGCTTAGAGCAAACGTGACTGAGCCTCAAGCGGACGGTCATATCGGATACCTTGGTTGATTCACAAATGCGGTCTTAACTGTAAGTAATTTCCGTTATATTTTGAGCTCATGATATAAATATAACTGCGGATGGTTTGCAGTTTTTTTCTGTTCTTATGACTTAACAATGATGAAGCCTTCATTCTATTATTGTAACATTGCAACGCACATTGTGGGCCAAGCACTCTTGTTCACTACCTACTATTTTATTACTATCACTATTATTTTTGTATTCTTATTTTTTTCATCACTTGCTTGCTTATTATGAAAATGATTTTCCCTGATACATGAGCAACAGTTTATTTAGTTTAATAATACTTAGTGCAAACATATATAGGTACCTACTAAAAACTTTATTTCCAGTATGAATTTCTTGAAGTCAAATTCTGTCAAACCTTACAAGCAATACTGTGGTAATTTTGATCAAGCGATTTCAACTGATCAAAATTACCACAGATTTACTGATATCGGTCGGTCTTAATGTAATTTTAGCACACCCCTTAAGCCCCCCCTTATGCCTCAACACGAAGATAAACGAATAGAAGTATTTTTTTTTTTTTTTTTATACCACGTCGGTGGCAAACAAGCATACGGCCCGCCTGATGGAAAGCAGTCACCGTAGCCTATGGGCGCTTGCAACCCCAGGGGTGTCACATGCGCGTTGCCGACCCAATAAGAACTTGTACACTCCTCTTTTGAAGAACCCCATACTGTAGTCCAACGGGAAAACCTCGGCAGGGAGCTCATTCCACAGACGGACCGTCCGCGGGAGGAAGTTCCTCTGAAACCGCACGGTGCGCGACCATTTATTTAGGTTGCAAGGTGTGAGGATGAGCGCCCAGTCGGTGGCGAGCGGTGCGATGATGAAAAGTGGACGTTGGCATCATGTCGAACAGTTCTTCAGAGCACGACCCATTGTACAGACGATAGAACACACATAAGGAGGCGAAGTCTCTCCTTAGACTTAAGGGTTCAATACCGCCTGTGAGTCTGGGATCGTCGACTATTCGGACAGCTCGTCTCTGAACCGAGTCAAAGGGTGCAAGCTGGTATACAGGTGCTCCTGCCCAGAGGTGACAGCAATACTCCATATGGGGTCTGACTTGCGACTTATATAACAGAAGTCTTTGCCCCGGAGTAAAGTATCCCCTCGCTTTATTGAGCACCCCGAGCTTTTTGGATGCCAGCGTAGCTTTTCCCTCTAGGTGACATCGGAATTGGACGTCGTTGGAAATGTCGACTCCGAGGATCCCAATATTCGCTGACATGGTATTAAACATGTATTAAACATGTATGGACATAATAACATGTTAGTTGCAGAACCCGAGATTTTCCAAGAGTGGCCTAGAATTTGAAATTAGGACGTCATATATATCATATATATATCAGCAATGATGGTGTCAACGATATGGTACTTAAACATTGACAACTTTAACTGGAGATCATAATGTAAGTAGGTATGTTATTTTTCTTATAATATCCTCAGTGAATCTTTGCGAATATCAGCTCCGCATCGGCTTACACGCCTGCAGTTAGTCCAGAGTGGCCATACGGGTACTTGCCTTGGTATCGTTGAAACCCAAGCCGTGGCTTGTCGAGACATTTCTCATTATTATTTTTATCTACACAAATATCGTTAAGTGCTCTAAACGCGTTCAGAAACAATAGACAATGACCAGCATTACCCACCATCAGAACTTGGCACATACATAAAGTTAACATTATATACGATTTTTCCGGAGGTTATGAGTTTTAAATTTGGAACAGCTGTCAGATTCAAGTGAGGTGTCTATTCTGGTATCTATAGATATTCAGCCAGTCATCGACACAAAGAGTTAATTCAGTATGTTTTTCAGTTACAATCGGACGATATTTTCATATCGAGTGACACAAGAATAGGGACATCACTCGATTGTCTATGATTTAAAAAAAAATTACAGAGATTCAAATCGCTGCCATTCCGAGCAGCTGTCTTTTGTTTGTTGGCTTACTACTACAAGTGAACAATTGTGAAAAAAATGGAATACTTTGTGATAATACTGATAATTACTTGATAATGAGTGGCAGTGACTCGGATAATGATATGAGCACTCCGCCGGACATATTCAATGTAGCTATGACCGCAACTAACAACCTGTTGCCGCAAAAGTAGAGAGCCAAGTATGAGAAAGCTTTGTTTCTAAACGCATCTTAGAGCACTTATGATATGTGTGTAGATAAAGTAGTGTATGCAACTATACGTAATCAGGCATTACAACACTCGTGTGATGCTATTATGAAACTCACCTTCGGTTCGTTTCATAAACCCACACTCGAGTTGTAATGCCCCTCATTACGTACGGTTGCATAAACTACTATTTGTTACGGAGGTCAGTTAGTAAAGCGGAATCTTTATAGTGCCTTTCACGTTTTTATACCTACCTACATAAAGGGAAAACTGGCTGAATGAATTTATTCTTGCCGTAAGTACACCCATTTTTGCAGGTACCAGTAATATTGAATACATTAGTTTATAAGTATTGGATGCCGTATACCAAAGAAATTTGTATAAAGAAAGTATATAATAATAGTACTAAGTTTATATAGTATTAAGTAGTGTGACTACTGGCGAAAAAATGAAAGTACAAATTAAAATATTTAGTTAATAAATAATTTGATTTGTGTTTTCACAATTACTACATTACTTTATTTATAAAACATCATTTCATTAGGAAAATAACAGTTTACAAAATAAAGTGCTGGTTAGAAATTTGTTTACTAGATAAAAATTTAAATTCCATTCTTGCAAGAGCGACTGCCGTCTGATCTCGTCTGTATGGGGAACCTAAGTGTCCAGTCCACTGCCCAAAACACTGTCGATAAGCTCTATAATACAAGTAGTTAAAATCCGACGTCTATACCCGCTATCAACACACAAACGAAAATCTTTATTTCAACTATATACCATTTATAATACTGTCTACAAAAATATGCAATCCATTAGTGACACATTGCTTTTACTATTTCAAAACTGGTTGCTAACTTAGGATCGCACTCTCCTGAGCAGCATCACAAAGCTAAAAATAAATGACGCCCGGACTCTGTAGATCGATTTTGTTTCTCGGAATCTAACGGGAAATGCTTACCGTATATAAATAGAGTTAACCGGGCTATCCTATGGGCAAAAATGGATTAGGTATACACAAGCCGGGTTGTGGGGTAGCGCTTGTAGGTATCGTTTGTTGTGACTTGCATGACTGGGTAGCAGGATCCTCATAATTACGGTTCTGTGGGCTGCAAAATTCGTAAGTATAAATATTATTGCTTCCTGTTAAATAGTAATATTTACAAAGCATATGCTCAGAAAATGGCTGTGAGACTTCTCAATTCGATTCAAAGTGTTATGACCAAATTAATGTAGAGACAAATAGCAACTGCACTGTATATTAGGAAACAAGTAAATATTAATCTAATACAGTTATTATATAATGATCTTGCTTTTGAACGCACTAGTACTAAATGTAAGAGGGAGCGAGAAAATCGATGTAAAATTGTAACAAAACTTTTGGAGATGACATTACGGAATATCAGCAACCAAGACTAATACGAATATTATTGGAAAAATTGTGTCCACTTTAATTGTACTTACTTATGTGAAAATCTCGATGTTTCATTTTGTTTTTATGGATGTAAGTGCTTGTTTTAGCCACTTGACGACATAAGAACCTCATCTTTATCCCTTGTCAAGTTGTTGTAAACAGCTATTATACACGGTGGAATTTAATCGGTGAACAGGAACCCATTTTTCTAATTCAGTAATCGATGGCGGTCACGTTTATGTAGTACTTAAGTGGAACCAAGTTTTTTTTTAGCATAACAATTTTTTATGTTGAAATTAAACTTTAATTAAAACTTATTGTCACCCTACTAATGGTTTAGTCTGAAAAGTTTAATACCTCTTTTCAAACTATCAGCCATGCATCGCTCTTATTTTACATAGGAATAGAGTCTATCGCAAAAATTAATGAGTGGTTATTGCTCATTTATGTTTTAAGTTTCTATGGCTGATAGTTTGAAAAGAGGTATTAGACTTTTCAGACTAAACCATTAGTAGGGTGACAATAAATTATAATTTCAACATAAAAAAAAATTATGCTAAAAAAAACTTGGTTCCACTTAAGTACTACATAAACGTGACCGCCATCGATTACTGAATTAGAAAAATGGATTCCTGTTCACCGATTAAATTCCACCGTGTATATGTTTACGGTAATATACGAAACTTTAAGGAAAGCCTTGTCTGAAGTACAACATATTTTTCCGAACTTATTATACCTAATCATATATTTACACTTTGCAGACTTTTGTTTTTTCATTTCTATCGCAACGTTTCGAATTTGTGTTGTTGTTTCTTTATAACAAAAAAAGGACAGCTTGCCTCAACGCAATGTGGCACAGGCAACTAATATGTATTATTTTGCGGTATTCAGAAGGCGCATCCTTACGACACTGCAGTCCGGCTTAGCCGGCTTAGCCGTTTAATTTAATTTAATTCAACAAACTGATTGACAATGTGTTGACTCATTTATTATACAGTGTGTAAGTCTAATACGGGCGAAGCTCTTAACGGGTGTTAGTTTACGACATTTTTTTTATTTTTTTTATTGACATAGTTAATAAGTACATTCAAATAACTTTTACTTAAAATAAGAGCAACAAAATTTTCCATACAAAATAATTCGGCGCGCAATGTAGAGCAACATACGCGAGTTAAACACTCGTTGACAACTAATTTCAAAAGTAGATGACATAACTGCCATATCAACAATAACAAATGTTCGTAACATAAACATTGCTGCTCCGATAACCTTAAAATAATTCTGTGGGGTAATAATTAAGAGTAATTAAAAAAAAAACTTTGTAATCCATGATCACACTAATGAATCCCATGCCTGGTTTAATTGATCGCCCGTATTAGATTTACACACGTATAGTATAATCATAGATGAATCAATACATTAAATAACTACATGAAATGCTGAATGAAATGTTGTCTTATTGTTCTGTGCGTAATTGTAGTTGTGCAATAAATGTTTTTTCATTCAAAATGAGATAATTTTAAACAATAATTTATTAATTCATCTTTACTCTTATTACCCGGGTTCTCTCCCTTGTTCAATATTTCGTATTCCAATAGTATCTTTGCATGTACCTTTTTTTCTTTGTTATCTGCTATTTTTCTTGACTAGTGAAAATGTTTAGGTAATATTTTAAATTTAAGTTACTTTTGTTTAGGGATGTTTTCATTCTCTCTTTTTAATCATGCTGAACATACTTGTTTTGGATAACATTCTATCTATTTTAATACCTGTCTGATCTTTGTTATTATTGTTTGTACATGTATTGAATGTTGTCTGTTTGGTGTGTCTAATAAATAAAATGAAAAATAACTAAAGATCAAATTAGCGCTGTTTATCGAAACCGTCCGAAAGACGGGGCTGGGGTACTTAACAGCTGAACTAGCGCGGACAGGCTGCTATCGGACCTAGCAGCCGATGATTTACGAGTAAGCCTCGAACATTCCCGAATGCTGAGCTCGTGTGACATGCAGAGATAACTCGTAAGCCAGATAGTAAACGGTCTGCAGGCTTTATCAGCCTTTTTGGGTTAGGACAGTAGTCATAAAAATATATATCATTATCGAACGACTAAAGGGCCAGGCGAAAATTGTCCTAGTTTTGTTTCCCAGTAGCACATTTCTGTGAGTACAAAAAAATCAATTAGCAAATCGTTGTTACCCATACCTATCGTGTTGTTTCATATTTAGTTACAAAACATGACTTTGTAACTAACTGAGGTATTTCATGGCAAGAAATAATTATGGTTTAAGATTAGTACCTAAGTAGAGTTCACTGTTATTAGTAATATTTTTTTAACCTAAGTTTTGTTAGACTGATAACCTGTTAAGTCAAGCTATATACCAGATTAAAAAACTGGTGATTACTATCAATCACAAAGACGCCATATATTCAGTCATGAAGCAGGGATGTATTTCGATGCAAGGATGTGATTGGTGAATATCAAAACGCAGCGATTAAGCTTTGGTGGAACGGCATTTTTACTCATTATTTCAAAATTACTCACACTACAAAATGCCGAATTCGTGCTGGGTCAAGGCCAAACCATACGGCGTATTATTTTGTGTTGGTATTTTGGTGGTAGGTATTGGAGAAGTGTTGGTGGTCTGCAGTAGGGTGGATCGATTTTTTTATTTTCGGGTTATCATAAAATAATCTTTACGAATCGATACTATGCGGCTAGAAAAACAAAAAATGTTATGACAATTTTTGGATATTTTATCATTATGGACCCCATATAGAAGCCTGCAGATCGGCCTTATTTTTAAGGATTTTTTAAGAAAACTCGGATGAGCAAGGATATTTTCTGTTTTAATTTTATGGATAAACAAAATAAGATTGTTTTTCATAAATTTAAGGTTTGTGTGATTTAATTATATGAAAATTGTTCGCAGTATCTCCAAAAAATAATTTTCAACTTTGAGGCTCTTGGGGCAGTACTTCCCGAATGATTATCGGAAAAAAATATATTGTTGAAAAAGTTACTTTTTAGACAGGTTATTCGTTTACGCGGACCTTTCAGAAAATCCTGAAAAAAAATTTTGGTCCATACAAGTATGAAAAAAAAAATTTTTTTTCGGATTTTTGGAACCACGGGCCAATAGAATTATAGTCGTAAAAAGTAACATTCTTTAACAATATACCTTTTTCTGATATTCATTTGGCAAATACTGCCCCAAGAGCCTCAAAGTTGAAAACCAGTTTTTGTCGATACTGGTTATAATTTTCATATAATTAAATTGTGCAAATTCTAAATTTATGACAAATAATGTTATTTTGTTTCTACATAAAAATAAAACCGAAAATATCCTCGAACTACTGACTTTTCTTTAAAAAACCTTAAAAATAGAGTCGATTTTTGGGCCTATAAACGAAGTACAAAATAAAAGTAAATACAAAAATGATCATAATATTTTTTGTTTCTCTAGCCACGAAGTATCGATCTATAAAGATTATTTTATGAATTTCCAAAAATAAAAAAATCGATCCACCCTAGTCTGCAGCCCTACCGCGAAAAACGAAATTCGTGAATTTCGAGGATGATGTCTCTCACTCTAATGACGCCTTCGTTTGAGTGACAGAGAAAAATCCTCGTTTTTTAATTTCGATTTTCGCGGTAGTAGGCCTGTATGTTTAGCCAAGTTGCCAATCGCTAGCGCTTGTTTTTTTTTTTTTTTTTATGCTATAGGTGGCAAACGAATAGACGAATCGCCTGATGGAAAGCGATTAACGTCGCCCATGGACATCCGCAACACCAGAGGCGTCGCAAATGCGTTGCCGGCCTTTAAGGTGGGAGTACGCTCTTTTCTTGAAGGTTTGAAGGTCGTATCGGTCCGGAAACACCGCTTGTGACAATTCGTTCCAAAGTTTAGCTGTGCGAGGCAGGAAGTTACGAGAAAAGCGCACAGTTGAGGACCGCCAACCATCTAAATGGTGAGAATGAAAACATATTGCTTGTTAGCGTATTGTAGTTTTCCCTCTGTATCACTCTTGCATATTAGTGCGACAAAGACAGCTGCCTTTCGTTTACGATGAAGCGCTAGCAATTGGCAAATTGGCTAAGCACCCTGGCCTGGTGCAGACTCGACCCCTGACGCTGTAACATAATTCATCTCTTAGAAGTTAGAAGTCACACATTACTAAAACAAGATTTTTTGCAAACCTTTTTGTGATACCTGAGGTCCGGAATGTTCTAATTAGAGAATAAGGCGCACTATGAAACTGGAACAAAGGTCTAATAAAAAACTCCCAGAAAAGGTTTTACGGGGAAAAAATAACAATGAAAGTCAAGCGCTGGTGTTATTAAAATCTTTATAAGAACAGAAAAATTATGTAAACACAAAGCAAGATAAACTCATATTAAAAGTGAATAATTGTTTTAATAAATTCTTTGAAGAGCTTCAACCAGCTCTGGTTTATTCACATTAATTGCCAATGCAACAGAAAATATGTATTATAAAAGTAAATGAAGTAATGTCATATTTTTAAATTGTTAGATTGTTATCTTGTGTCTGTGAGAACAAGTGGAACAACATCAATAAGTCCTTGTAATTGATTATGTCTAAACATTTGAGACACTCCTAACCGTTTAACCTCGTGTTAGTGAACTAATCCTAGATTGTGAAAGTGACCATTTAGAAATCATTTGCTTATTGACTTAAGACATCATAAATGATACCTACAGTACTTACATCAACTTGTGTCAGGGGTCAGTTTGTTTTAAGTGGGAAGTAAAATAATGCACAAAATCTGATGGACGCGCCGAAGGTTCTAATGACCTCCCCTGTTTTGCAACATTTTTAGTATCCCAATTTTCAAATGGTACTCAGTGTTTTTCACCACATTTGTGTACAAAGAATATCTAAGAAACAAACAAAATATCGTTGTAGACTGATCAAAAAATAAAGAGGACACATTTTTTTTCAGAACTGAAGCGTTTTTCTCCGACATCATTGACTTTAGAAAAAAAAAACTCTTTCGGGACCCTTATCCTTTTTGAAAGACCTATTTGACGTTACCCCACACTGGTCACATTATAACACAACAGCAAAATGAAAAAAATCATCTCCACTGTATTACTAGGGGACGTATGTAAATACGTATCTACATACATATCTACCCAATCTATCGGTCATAATAATTTTTTTTGGGTAGATGTCGTATCTACCAAAAAAAATGTTTTTTTTTTCTAAATTTTATTCTTATTGGGCATGGCGAAATTATGAGATTATTCCGTAGGAAACAAGGAACCCCAAAAAAGTGTCATGAATAGGCAAGGCATGATTACCTAAACACAGATAAGCAGTATACTGTATGCTATCTCATAGTTAACTCAACTCCGAGAGAGACGCTCGAAAGCAAAGGTTTATCTGGTGCCGTCGCAAAGTCAATAACTATGGAATTGGCTACCGTCTGTCGTTTCATTACTCTTTGTCGTATCCCATGCAAATTGACACCGGTACCGAAAAATACTTTTATAGTTCTTGGGCTGCCGCATATTTAAAAGCTATTCATAGTTCTTTGTTTGATACTAGGTATGCCATTCTGCATATATTATAGGTCCTCGTTTATAACTATGTAGGTACTGAGTAATTATTATATCAATCGCATATGATTTGTTTTCACCATAGCTGCTAGAAAATCACTTGTTTATACTAAAATATTTCGTAGCATTTCTTTTTATCGCCTTGAACGGAAAGTAATTTATTTTCGATATAGAAGAAATAAGAAACATCAGATATTGAATTTATGTACGGTAGCTGGTAGAACCGTCTTTTGTTAAGATTTTTAATAAAAAATATTCATACTTTTATAAATTCCATTTCTAATAATACTTCATATTCAACAACACCTTCTTCACACTAAGTTTGTGTTATTGTATTGACAAAACAGTAAATTTTAGTAAAGTTAAACGAAGATTTCTATCACGTTCCAGTCAGAATTCAGTGTGTATACCTACCCGATTATCCTGGCAGATCTCCTTGCTTCATTCCAGTTTACAGTAGGCAAAACAATAGCTGTTTATTTATATTTGCACGGCTAAGTCCCGCCGTGAAAGCTCATTAAGCGGACAAAGCTTTTGATTATTAGCTCTCACCTCGCCTTTTGTTATTATTTGCAAAACTGGGGCTTTAAAACCTTGTAATGTGTTTTTAATGATTTCTTTCCAGATTGGAAAGTTTTACGGAAATTTTGGTTAAAAAACAAGTACAACAAGTAAAAGTAAAACAAAGATTGACTGCTTACGGCCACGTTGTGAAATATCTTGAGAAGCGTGGGCAGGCCCCCACAAAAGTTTAATATTTTTGGCACGAATCGCTGTAAAAGTGCGTACCCGCTTTATGAATGAATTTGTTATTGAATGGGGACCTACGCAGTTTTGCAGCCAGTAGTACGTACAGTAGTGGAAATTAATATTTATCGACGTGCTGTTCCCGGGAAATTTAACAACAGAAATATTGACAATCCGCAAATATATTTTAGACTGAAGTGTACCTACTTACTACGTTGCTACCGCAAGTCAACGAACCAACATACGACGCTATTTCCACGTAAGTACCTACCTTAAGCCTTACTAAAGTAATAACTAGTAACCAATTTCATAGAAATCTGAAGTTAATCTTAGTTCAAGACTTGTTCAATGTATCCAAGTCGTGATATGAAGGAAAATGTAGCAACACGCTCGTGAACGGCGTTTTATTAAGCTAAGTCAATTACCAGCGTGAAAACATATGGTGGCCCATATTTCACCCCAAATAACGCTCATTTTCCCTTACAGCGGAAAGCGCAAATGGGAAAAATTTCATTAATGCCCAAAATGGAAAATGGCGTCATGATTGTGCCATAAATATCCCTTAATTTTTTAACTTTTATTAAATGTTTTGTCTTTGCAGGATGTCGTTATTTTTATGAGATGGTAATTTTATGGCAGAGTGCTATTAGCTACTTTAATAGGTGTTTGTTTTTCTTAAACTACCCTACTAACCTACTTCTTTCCTAATTTGAATAAAAAGTAAGAATTCTAAACTGTTATTTTCTCATCACGGTCATCCTAAAGTTTATTCTAATTTTGGTAGGCTTTAATAAAGATCAATTTTTACGAAAGTGAATACAGTGTATTTTACCACTCTAGAAGGAAACCTTGGTCCCTAACACCAAGGTTAACGTCTAATTTGATTTACAGAAAATCAATTAGTTCCGAGAAGATCATTGTGGTACTTTTAGGTGGTTTGTATCTAGAGTGAATATGTCGGAGGCACAAGAGTAACAATCGATTGCTTTCTAGTGCATATTATATTCTTCTATAAGCTGTTTTCAAGAGTCATTACGAATCGTCTTGCACGCAGGCTTGATGACTTCCAGCCTCCCGAACAAGCCGGTTTCCGAAGAGGCTTTAGTACCGTAGACCACATCCATACGCTTCGCCAGGTTATACAGAAGACCGAAGAATATAACCTGCCCCTCTGTTTAGCGTTTGTGGACTACGAGAAAGCCTTCGATTTGATCGAAACATGGGCAGTACTTCAGTCTCTCCAACGGTGCCAAGTCGACTACCGCTATATCGAGGTGTTGAAGTGTTTGTACGAGAGCGCCACAATGTCAGTCCGACTCCAAGATCAGAGCTCGAAGCCTATTCTGCTGCAGCGGGGAGTTAGGCAAGGAGATGTCATCTCGCCTAAGCTGTTTACCGCTGCACTGGAGGATGTCTTTAAGACTCTGGACTGGAGAAGGCTGGGTATCAACATAGACGGCGAGTACCTCACTCACCTTCGATTCGCTGACGATATAGTAGTCTTGGCTGAGACCTTGGAGGACTTGAGTACTATGCTCGTTGACCTCAGTAAAGCCTCCGAGCGAGTTGGTCGTAGGATGAACATGGATAAGACGAAAATCATGTCAAATTCCCATGTACCACCAACTCCCGTAATAATCGGAGACTTTACACTCGAAGTTGTAGACGAATATATATACCTAGGACAAACTATCCAGTTAGGTAGGTCCAACTTCGAGAAAGAGGTCAATCGTCGAATCCGACTCGGTTGGGCAGCGTTCGGGAAGCTACGACACATATTTTCGTCCAATATTCCGCAGTGTTTGAAGACGAAAGTCTTTAATCAGTGTGTGTGGCCAGTGATGACATACGGTACTGAAACGTGGCCGCTTACAATGGGCCTCATAAGAAGGCTCAAAGTCACCCAAAGGGCAATGGAGAGGGCTATGCTAGGAGTCTCTCTGCGTGATCGGATTAAAAATGAGACCATCCGCAGCAGAACCAAAGTAACCGAAATAGCTCTCCGAATCGCTAAACTGAAGTGGCAGTGGGCGGGGCACATTGCGCGTAGAACCGATGGCCGTTGGGGCGGGAAGGTTCTTGAGTGGCGGCCACGTACCGGAAGACGTAGCGTGGGTAGGCCCCCCACAAGGTGGACCGATGACCTGGTGAAGGTCGCGGGAGTCCGCTGGATGCGGGTGGCGCAGGACCGGTCATTGTGGCAATCTTTGGGGGAGGCCTATGTTCAGCAGTGGACGTCTTTCGGCTGATGTGATGATGATGATGATGATGATGATAAGTTATTAAAAGCGTCAAGCCTTTCTCATACAAAAGAAAAAATATTTTCAATATACCGACGCTATCCAATCTTGAAAATGACAGCATTTTGTAGTAAATATTGTGAAAATTCAAAGGATTGAAACATTAAACACGTAATTTTATCTGCACACAATTACTCGAAAATTCAACTATCAGGGTAAATAAATTATCCGAATTTAAGATTTCCAAGCGTTGCAATCAATGACATTAAATTTAATATAAACCCACCGTGTGGACCACAGAACTAAAATGACAAAGAACGATTGACAACGATTAAAAGCATAACCAAAAACGAAACGCCAGTGTGTGCGTAAATTTGTCTATGTGTGGTCAGGAATAGGGTTGCCTGTTACAACAGACCAATTATCTATCGATGTCCGACTGTTTTATCGACAACATGTACCTATCATAGATATTCATTATCTTAGTTATTTTGCTATAAGGTTTAACCTTTAGTATGCGTTAGCGTCAAGCAATTCAAATCAGTTTTAACTTTGACGGCTATTTAACCATTAAACTTTATAAGAGCAACTATTCTTGCATACACGGTGTTTTTTATTTCCGTTAAATTGGACAGGTTACATGGGAAAAACAGAAGTTACTGGAGAGGAGTTATTACTGGAGAGGTAGGGAAATAAGGGCTAAGCGTGCTGCAAATAAATGGGTAAAAAGACTAAAAAGCCGCAAGCAAATACTCATGACACTTCTATGACGTCATACGTAAAGTTAAAGAGAGAAAAGTATAGTTTGACAGTACGGTACTCTTTTCTATGACTGACAAAATATAAGGAAAAAGTTTTGTGTTTCAGTTGATTACACATTAATGAGACACATGTTCAGATTGATATGACAGGTAATATGTACACATATTTTTGATTGGTGAATCTGTTCAGATGCATATGTACTTTTCTATGCTCATTTATTTTTCAAGCCTTGGATTTGCTCATATATTTATGAACTCGACTGTACCTACTGATACATAAATACGTATTCGGCCTGAAAACCCTCGTATCCCGGCTTCTGCAGTAATGTACTATTCTTATTAATTCAATAACAGTAAGAATTAAGCCACTAGTTTCTAAGAGAAATTAATTATATTTAAACTAAATAACTTCACTTAAATTTAACGGAAAAAACACACTAGTATAACACAAAAAAAACACAAAACATAATAAGGTCCTTTAAGTTATTTAAATACACATTTGTGTTCAAAATCTAGTATCATGACAGCATTGTAAGAAATAGACTGATTGGGTACGTTTATCGAACAAATATCGATATTGGTAGTTCAACATTTAGTCGAGCTCTAGCGTAGCGTAACAATTTATATTTTTACACAAAATATCCTTTAATATTAACTATTGTGATAAATTATTAGCTCACAGTGATAGAACAACTAACAATTAATGCTACAATTTGATAATTCACACAATTAATGCTACTAAATAGACAAAATATCGTTTGAAAACAATCAACCGGCACATCATATTCACCTGTGAAACGAGTGTTTGTCGTTATTTCTGTAGTGGGCAACAAGGCAATCATTTACACAACACGACACCATATTGATTTCATGATCTGTATAAATTCCTTCTTATAAGTTTTAGTTATAAAATCACTTTTAAAATATCAATCTCCGTCGACCGGCTGATACGGCTGATATGTCACTTCGAAAGTGGTTATGCTTTTGGGATTGTTGTCTATCTTTTTCGCACTCGTGTAATACTCATATAACTGGTGGCTTCCCTTTCACACGCTTCCTTTCTCTATTAAGCGCTAGCGCGGATTCTAACTTTATGAAATGGACGCACAGAGCCAACCAAAAAAACCAAGAAAAGTGGCACTAAAAGTCATTTCTATCATGTTTCAGTTGAAGCTAATAACGCTCACTTACAATAAACTATAATAAAAAAAACTCAAAGAATAAAAAACTTTGTGAAGTGAGCAATAAGTGTCAAATTTGCGAACAACACCGCAAAATAGTAGAAACTTTTTATGTTTAAGGAATAATGATGCTATACCGTAAGGTGACCAAATCTCAACTGTCAGAACTGAATAGCGGGGAAAAAGGACCGCAATATTTACTTCTGCAGCCCATTTTTTGGGGCCATTTTTTTGAGCTGTTTGGTCCACTTATATATTCTAAATCAATGGTTGCAATACAAAAGTAGCTTACAAAAAATTAATGAATGTTCTAATGATACATATCCTTTAAGGGACTTTTTAAAGAAGCTCAGAGTATCACTCAGCGAGCTATGGAGAGAGCTATTCTCGGAATCACTCTGCGAGACCGGGTCGTGGGGGGTTACCATGACGTACTAATGCGGTTCAGTTTAGGTCGAGAGAAAGGGACAAGGCTATACGAGTCGTATATCACTGTCGCTTTCTCTGAACCTAAACTAAATCGCATTAGTACATCATGGTAACCCCCCGGAATGAGGAGATCCGTAAGTGAACGACGGTTACCGACATAGCATATCGGGTAAGCAAGCTGAAGTGGCAATGGGCAGAGCACATTTCTCGAAGAACCGATGGTCGTTGGGGCAAGAAGGTACTCGAGTGAAGACCAAGTACTGGCAAACGCAGCGTGGGACGTCCGCCCGTAAGGTGGTCAGACAACCTGGTTAGATTTGCGGGGACTCGGTGGATGCAGGTCGCATCGATCCAGCCAAAGTGGAAGTCTATTGAGGAGGCCTATGTCCAGCAGTGGACGTCATATGGCTGAAATGGTGGTGGTGGATGTCCCTTAAAAGCCATTATTGTCAAGACAGCCTAAAGATCGTAAATTAAACTAGTCTAGTGACTTTCATATTAAAAAAAACCTGCACATTCCTACTATGAATAATGCGGTGAGTAGGTATATTCATAGAAAAGATAATTCTTGAAAGCAATTTTTACGGCATTTACTTAACCTTTGCGGCACAATAGACGTAACATGACATTGATATCTACCTAAACAATTGAATTTACGAAAATGTCATATGATACTAGGTAAAAGAGAACAATAAAGGTTATAATGTCGTTTTTAGGTTCTTTGAAGTCTGTTACCCTTTCAGAATAATGGAGATGACTATTACGTTTAATGCCATTTTCGTACGTTTTGACGAATAATGTTATTTTCTTATACTAGGGCTTTTACATTTTTCACGCTTTAAGTTAATTTAAAATTTGTTATGGATAACGAGTTTTGTAATATACCTAGATGCCTACTGAGTAATAAAATACTCTCCCAATGACTTAAGATTGACTAAAAATTGGTATACCGACTGTCCTTAAAATGACTGACATGAGCGACTTTAAAATTCCCATTCCTTTCTTATGAGATATTATGTTACTTTAAAATAAGACTTATTTTTTAGGTGCATGGTCTTGATTAGCAGCATAATAACAGGAGGAATATGTTTTCATATTTGAGTGGGTTCGACTCCCAGAGATAAATAAATTGTCAGTTCCAATTCAACCCCTTAGCAGACTCTTACGACACCCACGGCATGAGTTTGGGGAGGTGACAAATGTATTCTTACTGCTGTCACGACATGTCATGTCATATATGTTTTTCTATTAGCCATTAAAATTGTTCATATTAACGTAAGGTAAATACCAATGCTTATTACTATTATAATTACACAAGCTTGTTACTCGTAAGCCACGCTATTGGACGGGACGTCTACTAATACAACGTGGTGTAAACTAGTGTACAATATCTTCGCGTTATCGGCTGTCGGCGGCATTTGCCGTCGAGTCAGTAGGTCATCAATCAGGCGGCGAGAACGGTGGCGACGGATTTTAGATCCTGTCTGTGACGTCACGAGCGTTGACGCGAAAATATGAAAGGTTAGACCGGCACACTGTGTAGTATCGTCGTGACGTTCATGCTAAGTGTGAGTTTGCTACTTATGTATAAATAAATAAATGAATTGTGGCTAGGGCAATACTATAGGTATTGAAAATACTGTCATAAAAATGTTTTAAATGAAAAAAAGTAAAGCGTGCGCAATGTTTACTTTTACGCACTAGTTAGGAAATAGTAAATTACGACACGAGTGCGAAAAACATGAAATTCGAAAAGAGTGGCGATGTTTTAAAACACGACCGATATAGTGTTTTAAATCGACACGAGTTACGAATTTCGTTTTTGCACGTGTCTCGTACGACGTCTTTTAGTACAGATGACCCTCCGAAGTTTTGGACCTGACGTAAAATGACCCACTTCTCGCACTAGAGCCTAAAAAGTACGCCATCTGTACTAAAAATATATTTTAACACGCCTTTATTGTCATAACGATAGAGGCGAGCTCAGATATTTTTGAGTGCTCTAGACGCTACGATATATCTGGTGGCGACTGTACAGTCACGTTCGGACTCTTCGAAGAAACTAAAACATAAAGCAGTTTTGACATAATCAAGCCCCAATCAGCGTCAGAAGTGCCAAAATAATTGTAAACTAAAATCTCGCAGTCAAGTTGTTGTAATTTACGCTACGCTTTAAACTTAAAATAAGGAGAATTAAGCTAAAACTATTGTTCAGAAAATATTACAACGATGTAGACACTTTTGACAGCAAGCTCATGAGGTAAATTTATTATGATGGAAATTACTATGAAAAATATACTTAAAGCGTATATATACGTTGTACTTGATATTCACAACGGTGCTTTACGGTGAAGGAACACATAGTGAGTAAACCGACATACATCTGCAAAGACATAAAAAGATGTATATTGAGAAGTCCCCAACAAGTACTGGACCAGCTTTGGGACCGCGAAAAATAGGCGTTTGATGGCGTTTGATGGCGCAAAATAGGCGGCAACTGGAGTTGCGGAAAAATGGCAAGAATACAATACAATACAATAGTTACTCGAAACGTGTTATGTGTGAAAGGTCCTGTTCGCAGTACGTTTAAAGGTGGGGATTTCTATTTACAGTTTTATCCGAAAAAAAAATGGTAGAATTGGTAAGCCCCACATTATAACACTAAGACTCAAGAGCTATTTAAATTTTAACTATGAAGGCAAAATATTACCATTTTTTTTGTTTTGGTTACGTTCTTAGTATAACCTGTCGGCATAACAAAACGGACAAATAAAATAACTGAACTAACTAGCTAATTTGGCTCAGGGATCCAAAGAGGCTCTTGGCCTCCGAAACGAGAGCACGCCATCTGTCTCGATCCTGCGCAACTTCTTGCCAGTTATGGACTTGAAGATGTCGCAGATCTGCCTCCACTGTGTCCTCCCAGCGGTACCTGGGTCGTCCGACCGGGAGGCGACCAGTCGGTCGGCCCACGTATGCTCTCTTGGCAGCACGATCCTCTCCCATTTTGAGCAGGTGACATCAGCTCCTGGATCTCATGTTTTTACGGATCAGAGACAAATAAAATAATGTGAGTCACTTTTGCCATGTATGATGATAGAAGGAGCTTGTGATTCTGAATGGAAATGCTACGAACAATCCAAAATCTAAAGGCAAGTTGTATAACCGTAAATAGAAAAGACCTGCAGGCCTAGCCAAGATGAATATCTGCAATCGTATATGATAAGCGATAAATAATAAATGTATGAGAATGACAGATTCGTACGAAAAGTCACGTGACCATTTACATACATTATTATGAACACGTGACATCTTGTGAAGAATGGCATCTTTTCTAGGCCTGCTGATTATCTAAAGTTGACAAAAAAATAATGTGATTGTGAATGAGACATAATATAATATTACATAACATTTTGACTTTATAGATATAGTGTCAAAGTTTAAATTCGGTTGAAGTAAGCGACGTCACTAGGCCCCAGGAGGTTAAATACGACATTTTTTAAACGACCTGTAAATGTACTCGCATCATAGAATAATTATTTTTTCACCACACTGCTCGTAAACACGCTGTTTGTCCTTCAATTTCAGAGCGCAAAACTGTGTTTTAATCTCTAGAGGTTAAAGTATTTTTTTTTTAATTTTTGCTGGATAGACTAAAGCAATAACTTGTACGGCCTGAGAGTGCAATAAGCTTTTTGACGTTTGAACTAGACAGTACGTTCGAAAACTCAATAGTTTCAAACAGATTTATACACATGAACCTTTCATAATATTATATTCAATATGCTAAAATCCAAATTAAATACCACATTTTGTTGTAAAAGGCTTTTAATTAAAAGTTCTAAAAATACAATAAATAAAAACAATAGAAAAATTAAAGTGTTGACACTATGCAAACTTCAGAACGCATCCGAATATTTTTTTTTTTAATTTAAAGGAGTTCGGTCGTGTTTTGTTTTCTTTCACTCTTAATTTTCAAGTTTTCAGTTTTCTCTCCGAATAATATACATTATATATATAAATTAACAAAAGCGTAAATCAAGTTGATAATAATGATGAGTGGAGGAATTGCAAGTAGCTGTAAAAGAAGCCGAATTTGTGAATTGTTTATTTTTTGGAAGTTGAGGACTTGCAAACAAATACCTTCTAATTTGTTATGTTCGAGTTTTATTTCGCATGTTTCCTCGCTTTAGGGTGGTGAAAAATGTTGTGTTTCACTCGGCAGCAAAGCTTGTTCAACTCTCGTGCCTTAAAACCCTCGCATCGCTCAAGATTCCATTTTATTCAAATTCTGGAATCTTTCGCTTGCTCGGGTTTCAATATTTGCACGAGAGTTAAACAATCACTTTGCTCCTTAGTAAAACAAATAACTATTGTCTAGTTAACTAATAGACTACTTGACTCATATCTAGTGCAAAAAATTATTCTTTTCTGTTAATTGAAAAGATCAATATTTTTCGATTACGGTGTTTTAAAAGTGTTTGATTGGTACATATTTTTTATTGAAAAGTTTGTTTTATTTTTTTTTATTTCGTACTCTGAAAACAGTGTCGGCCATGATGTGACGTCATAGGATCTTAAACTAACTTCATGTCAAATCTTATACGAGTGAAGTTCGCCATGGACATGTAGGCATGTAATGTAGCTTTGCTGTGACATTGACATAAGTGGCATGTAAAATGTTTGTTTTCGGTTTGAGTGACGTCACACCACAGATAATCTAAGCATTAACATGGCTAGTATCGCGCGGTAACGAAAGTTTAAATTTTAAGTTATAATTTTGCGGTTTTCTAGGTCGTGAAAAAATATATTTTTATATTTTTTCCGTTAATCTGATATTGATTAATAATATACGACAAACTTTAAAAATGGGTCAAGTAGCCTATTCTGTGATTGTTAGTCGCGTTTAGCGGCAACTTCCCTGAGATGCTACCGGTTTTTTTTTTTTTTATACCACGTCGGTGGCAAACAAGCATACGGCCCGCCTGATGGAAAGCAGTCACCGTAGCCTATGGGCGCTTGCAACCCCAGGGGTGTCACATGCGCGTTGCCGACCCAATAAGAACTTGTACACTCCTCTTTTGAAGAACCCCATACTGTAGTCCAACGGGAAAACCTCGGCAGGGAGCTCATTCCACAGACGGACCGCCCGCGGGAGGAAGTTCCTCTGAAACCGCACGTTGCGCGACCATTTAGGTTGCAAGGTGTGAGGATGAGCGCCCAGTCGGTGGCGAGCGGTGCGATGATGAAAAGTGGACGTTGGCATCATGTCGAACAGTTCTTCAGAGCACAACCCATTGTACAGACGATAGAACACACATAAGGAGGCGAAGTCTCTCCTTAGACTTAAAGGTTCAATACCGCCTGTGAGTCTGGGATCGTCGACTATTCGGACAGCTCGTCTCTGAACCGAGTCAAAGGGTGCAAGCTGGTATACAGGTGCTCCTGCCCAGAGGTGACAGCAATACTCCATATGGGGTCTGACTTGCGACTTATATAACAGAAGTCTTTGCCCCGGAGTAAAGTATCCCCTCGCTTTATTGAGCACCCCGAGCTTTTTGGATGCCAGCGTAGCTTTTCCCTCTAGGTGACATCGGAATTGGACGTCGTTGGAAATGTCGACTCCGAGGATCCCAATACTCCCTGACATGGTAAGAGCTGTGTCTTGGAACTTTGGAGCCACAGTAAATGGGGTTTTTTTAGCGGTAAACGCGCAAACTTGTGTCTTTGTGGGGTTGAACCTGACTAGGTTATCCCGACCCCATAACGAGACTCTAGATAAAGTGTTCTCGATGTCAGACACAAGTTTTCCGCGACTTTCCAGTACCACAGAGCGAGGGATATTAGCACGGCCTGTGTAAAAAGTATCCCCAGTACTGTCATCCGCATAGCAATGGAGGTCGCCGATAGACAACATGTCATTGATATGCAGAAAGAACAGCGTTGGGGATAGCACAGAGCCTTGCGGGACGCCAGCGTTTATGTCCATGCTATCAGAGCAGCTACCGTCTACTACGGCACGAATGCGTCTGCCGGACAAAAAGCTAGCAATCCATCTGCATAATCCCTCGGGCAGTCCATAAGATGGCAACTTCGACAAAAGGCCCCTATGCCAGACCCGATCGAACGCCTTCGCTATATCTAGGCTGACTGCCAAAGCCTCGCCTTGACTCTCAATGGCTGATGCCCAGCGGTGAGTGAGGTACACTAGAAGATCACCGGTAGAGCGACCGTGGCGAAAGCCATACTGGCGGTCGCTTATAAGATCGTGTTCTTCTAGGTAACCAAGGAGCTTAGCGTTAACTATACGCTCCATGACCTTAGAGAGAAGGGAGGTGATAGCGATAGGCCTATAATTCGATGGATCCGATCTGTCACCCTTTTTTGGAACAGGGTGCACAAGGGCCGTCGTCCACGAAGATGGAACTTCCCGTTTGATACTGGAAAGAGCGAAGAGACGCGTTAACACAGGACACAACTCAGGAGCACAACGTTTAAGCACCACTGCAGGTATGCCGTCTGGCCCGCTCGACTTGTGAACGTTTAACGACAGCAACTCCCGCCGAACATCTTTCTGGGAGATGTGAATTTCTGGCATGGAGTGTGCGCACCGCGGGATGGTAGGCGGTATAATGCTGCCGTCATCGCTCACAGTCGAGTTCGAGGCAAAAAGAGCACCTAGAAGATCGGCTTTCTCTTTTGCACTATGGACCAGATTACCGTCAGCATTTCGCAGTGGTGGCAGGGACGACCGACAAAAGTTTCCCTCGGCAGCTTTGGCAAGTGACCAGAAGGCCCTACTCCCGGAAGGGTGGCCTGCAAGCTTCTCGCCAAATCTGCCGACAAAATCAAATTTTGCTCTGGCAACAGCTCTTTTGCAGGACCTCGAGGCAGCATTCAGTCTGCGTTTCGCATCAGAGACGTTCGGATCCTTATCAGTTACGGCCTTGGTCCAAGCCCTGTAAGCAGCCTGCTTTTGAACCGCAGCTTCTATACAGGGCCGGTTAAACCAAGGTCGCTTGCTCCTGTAGCGATTAGTGAGTTGGGAATGAAACAGTCCATTCCCAGCTGTATCGTCTCGGCGACATTAGTCGCACAGGAGTCAGGATCATCCGATGCGAAACAGAGCTGCCTCCAAGGGTACGAAGCGTAGAATTCACGCAATCCGTCCCAATCTGCTGACCCGTACTGCCAAACGCGACGAGTAGTAGTAGGTCGCGGTGGTTCTCGCTGCGCGCAAGGCGAATTTGTCCGGATAAGGCAGTGATCGGACGAGCCGAGAGGTGCATTTACTGCGATGGTGTATCCGTCCGGATGCGTGGTCAACAGAAGGTCAAGCAAGGAGCTCGTATGGTCCTCGATATCTGGTATTCTCGTGGGAGAACGTACCAGTTGTGAGAGCCCATAGGCCAGAGAAAATTCGTGAGCAGACCTTCCCGCAAAGTCGGTGGACCGGGAGCCCAGCCACTCAACGTGGTGGGCATTAAAGTCCCCCAAAATCACCAGTTCCGCGGATGGGTACTGCTCAAGCACTCTGTCGGATGTCGACTGTATGTGCTCGAAGAGTCGGGTTGTCTCTGTGTTGCCACTGTGAGACCTGTAAAGGCACGCGTAGACTCTGGTGTGGCCGCCGTAGTCCACACGCACCCACAAAACTGACAGGTCCCTGTCTTCAAAGGCAAGAAGACGACGACAGCATACATCCTGCCGGGCGTACATACATACACCGGCGTGTCTCACGAACTTATGTTCGATTGTATAGCCGGGGTACAATAGGTACGATATATCCGCCGGGCAGGATATTTGCGTCTCCGTGAGGAAAAGTATGGTCGGCTGCGCAGTTTCCAGGTGGCAGTGGACTGCGTTTAGGTTAGAGTGGATACCCCTGATGTTGCAGTAGTCCACTTGTGTGGATGGAGGTGCCGCTGATAGTCCAAACTTTTTCTGTTTTCGCGCCATTATAGTGGGTGTACTTAATCCTAAGAAGGGTTCGGAGTGCCGACGACTCAAGGGACAAACAAACGGAACAAATCTGGCAGGGGACAGCGCAGGTAGTGCGGTCTGCAGGCACGGCGTACGGAAGGGCCCCCGGTCCCCCCCTGTGGCAGCGGCCGGGTCCACTCCGGTCTCCTCCTCCGGCACGGCCACTACTCCAGGGATTTTGCGCAGGTTGGCGGTTCAGCCTCCCAGGGCGGAGATTACGTGGTTCCTGGGTTCGGGAACCCTACTGACTTACGGGCGGCCAGCGGTCAGCCGTTTCACCGGGTCTCCCTGATAGCCGCACCTGCATGCCGCGCCAACACAGTCCGAAGCCAGTATTGTCAGTTCCGTAGGTCCCCCCGTCGGCAGCACTCCGCACCCTCGTTGAGCCTGGCTACCTTACTCACCAGCAGGAACACAACACTATGTGTAGGGGATAGTGTTATTTGGCTGCGGTTTTCTGTAAGGCGGAGGTACTTCCCCAGTTGGGCTCTGCTCTAGATAAGAGCGAGATGGCATCCGCTGTGCTGTGCCCTACCACACAAAGCGGGATGTCATTCGCTATGCCCTACCTCAACTCGGTTTAATATCTCTTTCTCTTCTTTAATTTTTTACACATAAAACGCTGGCTCTGTGACTCAACCTCGTATAATGGCTTACGAGTTTGTTTCATAAATTTATATTTCTGTACAAAATACATACATTTCATAATTTTCATATACGAGGTTGAGTCATACACCCTGGACATATATAAGGTTGAGTCACACAACCATCGAAATGTATTTATAATATTTATGTGACATTAAAAAAATAGCTTTACGTATGAAAATGACGATTTGATTGAGTGGTCATGGCAGCCCGGGAGTGGGCATGAAATTGGAAAATAATGATACGATTAAATTTTTAACCCAGATAATACGTAAATAAGGTAAATAAAGTGGATCATGTGTTTTATAATGAGTTGCGATTTGTAACTTTATTTTTTAGGTAATATTACATTCTTATAAAATACATATAATATAATATACAATTTTAAGATTGTAATTGGACGTACTTAGTTATGCAAAAGGGAACCAATCCACACGAATTCGTCATTTCAATCATTTACTTCTTTGAATTTATTCATTTAATTTTCGATTCTATTTGTGTTTATTAGAAATAAAGTAATGTGGATTAAAGCGAGAACGAAATGGGAGTGACGTCACGGATGTCAACGACTGTGGTTGTACCGCGCAGTTACTACTTACTTTTAATTTAAAAGATGCGTTATTATCGTTTGTTTATAATGTGAGAACAATCTTTGCATATAAAATCTCAATGAACAGTGTTATCCAAGCGAAATATTCATTACAGCTTCGCTAATACAAAGTGTAATCCAAGTGAGTGATGTATATCTACCCACCACAGTAAAGATTTTACTGGTGCCATTAAACAAACATTTTTTTCGGGGCCTTTAAACAAACATTAAATAATCTTTTGAGTGAATCCAGTGATACCGCAGTGGCGTGCGCGCGCAGTTTATACAGAGTGATTTAAGATAAGCGCCATCAAGCAGAGGTTTTATACACATATAAAATGGTTCACTGTGCAGCGAACTGCGGTAAGCCGATGACGACGACGGGTGTTGCCAAATGCACCCTATGCCCTTTGGTATACCATAAGGCATGCCTGGCTATGGCACCGAACTCCCGGGTCCCGGTCGGCTGGACGTGCCCCTCGTGCAAGGTCACGACACCCAGACGTGACAACACTGACACACCGGTGAAGAGCGACGATCTTGAGGTGGAGAACTTTCATTCGCCCAAGCAAGACGTCGCCGAGCAATTGCGTCTGCTGCGCGTTGACCTTGGAGCCATGCGTGATGATGTTGCGGGCATGCGACGCGAGTTGACGGAGCTACGGGAAGCTGTTGAAGGCTACTCAGGCCGTATCGGGGTCGTCGAGGAGAGGGTCAAACGCCTCGAGGAGCGGATGGAGGAGCGGTCGGCGGCCACAGCTGATAGTGACCTGGCAGCGACGGTTGCGGCTTTAAAACTAGAGCTTAGTGACCGAGATCAAGACCTGCTGCTAAGCGACATCGAAATCACTGGAATACCGGAAATAAAAAGTGAAAATTCCAATCATCTCGTCTGCCTGGTCGCTCGTAAACTTGGCGTCGCTCTAGAGGACCGCGATGTGGTGTTTGCCGAGCGCGTGGGAGCGCTTCGTTCGCAGCCGACTGCTGCTGACGCTCCGGGAGCGCCGAGAGATGCTCCCGGGGCTCCCAGCGCGGCGGCAGTGCGCCCGCGCCCGCTCGTCGTCCGGCTGGCTCGCCGGGGGCCTCGTGTGGAGCTGCTGAGGGCGGCGCGCGTCCGCCGTGGAGCTAATACTTCGGATTTCGGCTTGCCGGGAACCTCGAGTAGGTTTTATGTTAATGAGAGGCTCACGAGACACAACCGGTCGCTATTTTACCTGGCTCGACAAGAGTGTAAACGTCTGGACTGGCGGTACCACTGGACGAAAGACGGACGCGTGTATGTCCGACGTAATAAAGACACTGCTGCACATCGTATTAGATCGGAAACAGACATTGAGCAGGTTTTTGCCAGTGCGCATATTTAATGGGTATAACATTTATTTTAAAGTGCCTAATTTTCTTAATAAAATTGTGGCTCATATTATTAAACTGTAATATCGATGTAAGCTATTTTTATTACATATATTTACATTTAAAACTATTTTTACGTACGATATTTTACAAAAATAAATTTAACTACCTCTATATTAAAGCCCTGGAAACAGTTGAAACTATTATTTACATTCGCACTTACCTAAAAATTATGATCTGTATACGCCATAGCCATACCACATTCATTTTATTGTTGATATATTTGCATTGTCACTGTTGTGCCTATGTATTGCCTTATTGTATAAAATAAAAGGCGTATTAAATAAAAGTTGTAAGTTATTAGTTGGGTTATTAAACCCCTGTTCATTAGGAAATAAACATGAAGAGTTCATAGTGGCAATGCAAACCCATTCTGTTGATATTATGGCAATTAATGAGACATGGCTGAAACAAAACCAGGGCGCGCGCGCACCTGCGGTGCCTGGTTATGTACTAAAGCATGTGGCCAGGCCGGCCGCCGTACGCTCGAGGGGAGGTGGGGTAGGGTTCTATGTAAGAAGCGGTATAAATGCACGTGTTTGCCCGATCTTGTCCCCGTCGTCTATCGAACAAATGTGGTTGAATCTTAACGTTAAGGGTACGAGGGTCGCTATTGGCACGGCATATCGTCCACCATGGATGTGTGTGGACACTTTTCTTGACGAGTTGACAGGCTGTATAAGTACATTTGCGAAGTATGATTTTATAATATTATTGGGAGATTTTAATATAAATTTGCTTAACACTAGGGATTTCAACTCGAAAAAGTTACAAAATATTTTTAAATGTTTCAATTTGACACAATATGTTACGGAGCCTACTCACTTCACGGAACACAGCAGTACACTGCTTGACTTGGTCATTACTGACGCGCCAGTTTGTTTTACGCGTCTAAATTATATACCCGACCTTAGCTCGCACGCTATAGTCACGTGTCAATTGAACCTCAAGTTGGACGCACCGGCCCCTAAGATGATCCAGACCAGATCTTTAAAAAATATAGATTTTTGTCACTTTGAGACAGATTTAAACAGTATACATTGGGAGGATATTGTTGGGTTACATGATGTAAATGCGATGCTTGACTTTTTTAACGTAAATATTATTAATTTGTTTAACGTGCATGCACCTTTCAAAACGCTGTATCTCAAGAATCGCAATAGCCGGTGGATTACCTATACAGTAAAAAAAATGATGAAATTGCGTAACGATGCTCATGCAAGATACAAAGATACTAAATCCCAAGTACATAAAGATTATTACAAGGATCTCAAGCATATTGTCGCTAGCGCCTTATTTACCGAAAAGCGTGCTTATTTCGAACAAAAAATTAACCGTCATGCTGGTAACACCAAAACATTATGGAAAAATCTGAAAAGGGATATTTTTCATGACTGCACTAAGGAAAAACAGCTACCAAATCACTACAATGACCCTAATCTGATTAATAAGCACTTCTTGAATATCGAAACTGTAAATAAAACAACTATTTCAAATCTTTCTTTTTATGAATTTCATCGTTTTGGTTCTTCAACGTTTACTTTAAAAACCGTTACAGAATCTCACGTTTTAAAAATTTTAAAATCGATAAAATCAAATGCACTGGGTATTGATGACATTAGTTTGGATATGATCATGCTTACTTTACCTCGTACACTGGAGGCTATCACAGCGATAATTAATGCATCCATCATGTCCAGTTCATACCCTAATTCTTGGAAGACGGCTATAATTCGTCCTATTCCTAAGATTTCGAATCCTCGGCGTATTGAGGATCTCAGACCTATTAGTATATTGCCTTGTCTTTCCAAAGTGCTTGAAAAAATCGTTTGTCAGCAATTAACGGAGTATTTAGAATTAAATAATATTCTTCCAGCGAAACAATCAGGTTTTCGCAAGTGCCGTAGCACAGCTACTGCCTTGCTTGACGTAACCGATAATGTATTGTCAGCTAGGGATCAGGGTCAGGCCACCATTCTAACTTTATTAGACTTCTCTAGGGCTTTTGACACTATTGACATCTCGCTCCTGCTATCAAAGCTATCCTACTATGGTTTTGATGTGGGTGCTTTGAACTGGTTTGCTAGTTACCTTGGGAATCGTAGACAGTTGGTTGAACTTCAGGCATCTGATGGTAAAAGAGTTACGTCTGATATATTACATATTTTGAAGGGTGTGCCACAAGGTTCAATATTGGGTCCCATATTGTTTATTTTATATAGTAGTGATATTACGAGTGTAATTGAACATTGTGATTATCACATTTACGCTGATGACGTACAGTTGTACATCTCATGTGGCATGAATAACGTCAACCTGGTAGTGCGCAAACTTAACGAAGATCTTGCACGGATTGCTGAGTGGGCACGTATAAATTCACTTTCTTTAAACCCTGCTAAATCGAAATACTTGTTCTTAGGCACCAAGAAACAAATCGACATGTTAGTCAAAAACAAAGTACAAGTAACTATATTTAATGATAAAATAGAGCGTGTTGAAGAAGCAAAAAATTTGGGCCTGCTAATGGACGGCTCGCTCCTTTTTGAAAACCATATATTGGAAATCGTTCAAAATTGCTTTTACAGGTTGAAAATATTATATAAGATTCGCGATTTTCTCAGCGTTGATATTAGGGTTATGCTGTGTGACGCTCTTGTGCTTTCTAGGTTCAACTACTGCGACACTGTTTATGGGCCACGTCTTCTGGCACGAACTCAGAGGTTGATTAAGAGAGTGCAAAACGCCTGTGCACGTTTTTGTTTTTATATCCCTCCACGTCAGCACGTGACGCCGTATTTGATGCAACATGGTATAATGAAGATGTCCGTCCGTCAAAAGCTACATCTAGCCTGTCTCATGTTCGGAGTGGTCAACCATCAGCGACCCTCCTACCTCTACAGTAAGCTAACGTGGGCTCATAGTCTCAGAAGCTCACAGATCAGGCCCTCAAGACACTTGCTGTTTGTTTGTCCGCGACATCATTCAGCGGCATTTCGTGGCAGTTTTCGTTACGCTGCCACCAAGTGCTGGAACAACCTCCCCCCCCCCCCCAATCAGAGCGATTAAAATGTTGTCCACTTTTAAAATCAAGTGTCGTATACACTTTTTTCAAAAACAATTTTAAGGGCGGAAAATATTAATTTAAATCACATTTGTTTATTTATTTATTTATTATTATTATTTTTTCCTTTTTTTTTTCTCGGTCGGTTGACTAACCACTCGCTGGCGTGTGTGTCGGCACTCTTTTTAGTTTTTAGTTTTAAGTTTAGTTTGTAAGATTTTAGTGTTACTGTTTTAGTTTAAGTTGGGTCCCCACTGAAAACCAGCGCCATGGTTTACCGTGGCAACATGCTGAGTGGAGATCCCTTTTAACGTCTAAACTCTGTTATTATTTGTGTGTTTTATCTACTGTGTTTGTGGCGTTAAATAAATGTATTTTCTTTCTTCTTTCTTTCTTTCAAATGTATTTATAATATTTGTAAATAAATACGTCTAGGGAATAATCCAAGTTTTGACAACCGGACGCTCACTCAATTATTCAGTAGGTACCAAATTTCCTTTTGGATTGTTCTTGCGAATTGATATTGAGTAGTCGAGACCGAAGAAATATCGAGCGGGTATTGTCGCCTCGAGTGATAAATATCGCAATGAATCGTAATCTGACTCTGTTGAGTAATGTTTGGACGGCCGCTGCGCTTGCAAAGGAGGCTTAGCAGCTTTCCTGGTGAAAATCTGTACAATTCTAATCTTACACACAAACAGCCTATTACAGTCCACTACTGGATAGGCCTTTATTATCATTTGTCACTTATATACGTATAGCCGCATTAGGAAATAATGGCCACAATACCCGCTGGGCAACCACGGGTTGGCAATCGTAGTAATGTGTCTATTATGATGATGCTTCTGCCCGTCATCGATCTCAACTAACTGAATGATCCACAAGTTACACTTCAACCGTTTAGGGTTCTATTCGATTGGGCTCTTACGACACCCACAGGAAGAGTTTGGGTGGTGAATAATTTATTCTCTACGATATAGCGCATTAAAAAAAACCGGCCAAGAGCATGTCAGGCCTTGCTCAGTGTAGGGTTCCACAGTTATTCAAAATAGTTTTATTTTAAAGTAGGTACTCTGTAAGCTTTATTAATCTTTTTTTTTTCATATTTTTCCGACTCACGGATGAGTACCTATACCAAATTAAAATTTTCTAGTACTAACGGTCACCGGGCTAAGCTGCGGATAGAGAAACAGTCATATCGACGCACATGGCGAAAAGGATTCCTTTTTTACTACGGAACCGTAAGGCCCGGCCACGACATTGGTCTAAGCTTTAGACTCTAAGGCGACCGGCTTAGCGGAAAACCATACGTGCGAGAGGTAGTTCCCATATCGGCATCTCGGTCCAACTTATGGATTCGCTCGCCGCTGGCCGCCTTAGACCAATGTCGTCATGTCGTGGCCGGGCCTTAAAACGGAGTTCAGCGGCCTTACCGCGAACTTCGAAATTTGCAAACGACGCCTTCGTTGGAATGACAGAGAAAAATCATCAAAATATACGAATTTCGATTTTCGCGATAGTACTTACTGGCCAGTTTGGGTAGTGGACTTCGCTCTATCTAACGGCGCACCGTTCGGATCCATCACTAATCGCACAAATTCTTCATGCCCATGCCTTCAAGTCCGAATATTTTATTCATGGCTCACAAATCGTTCAGGTATTCAAAATAGCTCTTTCCATACTTAGACAATTATAGTAGTCTGCAGACGATTTACGTCATTAGGTCGAACAGCTTTATATAGAATTTCCTATTGCATTGCAATTGATAGATACTAAAATACTAACCTCTATCATATGTCAGTTTTTCTACTCCCGTACTTTTATTTGTCATTTACATGTCGTGAATACACCATTAAACCCTACATTACAGATGTCAAGATAAGTCTATATTGTCTATTCCCTATAAACGCATTCGGGTTTACACGCAGTGCGTTTTTTGCATTTTAAGACACCTCGTGTAAACAAGACTTAATGAAATACATGGCTGCCAACCTAATAAAAAAAAATCTAATAAACAGTAAACCATAGAGGAGCTTTCTTTTTTAATTTTAACGTCTCCCGCCCGACCTTGATGATTAATAAAATTGTGTTTGACTAAGAATATTTCTAAAATGTAGGTACACTTTTATTTAAAAATAAATGTGTGGTCGTAGAAAAAGTATTGTATGCAACATTGTTTAACTGAGTCAAAAAATGCTCGTGGCGTCTTTAATAACAATTTTCGGCTTCGCCTGAAATTGTTACCCACGCCACTCACCTTTTTTGACCTCTCTTAAACAAGGGTTGCATAAAATACTAAAAAAAATATTCGTTGTGTTCCTAGGGTTGCCATTTTTTTCATTAGTAAGTAGATCAATCGTTTCTGATTCTGGCCATAACAAAATTACGTTCGGCTGAACAACGTCTATTAGACGTCGAAGATTGTAATGTATGTTAACAACGAATTAATTGAAGTTCAACCAATTTCTGTACCACTGAGGACTTACAACTTACTTGTTATTTTATTTTTGTCAGCCTCCGTAGCCTAGTTGGTAGTGGCCCTGCCTACGAAGGTGGAGGTTTCGGGTTTGAACCCCGGCGGGAGCATTTGTTGTATATGTATCTATCTACTCGTATTGTATATATCGTCGCTTGGACACAACACAACACAAGCCTTAACTGAGCTTACCGTGGGACTGGGTCGATTTGTGTAAGATGTCCCAAGATATTTATTTATTATTTATTTTGACACGGTTCTAGAGTCGCTTAGGGTTCCGATTGGTTGAGTGTACATTCAATCCGCCGTGAACCTATGGCCAGCCCAAAGACATGTTAATGTATTTTAACTTGACATTATGACTTCATGAGAAAGTGTGCTTTAAAATGTATATTGTAACGATCCTAAAAAACTTCTGAACAACCCTATGCAGTAATTATCAATTGATACTGCTACTGTTCTATTCTATTTCCAGGAGCCAGGAGGGTCTAGCCTAGTTATCACGCCCTCCCACGCGTTAAACATCCCATGTCTAGTTAGTATCCCATGTATAGTTTTTACGCAGACCAGGATTATTTTACCCCTTGGACAGCAAAGCCCATATTACGTATCTCTATTCAGCGTAGAATTTCCATTAAAAACCCCCGCGGCGTTGCCCACATGCGCTAGAGGGGGTGCCATGAAATCGCTTAAGCATTCTATCAGGACGCTTCCCAATTGTGACACCACTACTAATGATGTGCAAATTGCGGAAACTTTCAAAAGTGTAGGAAAATTTCCATCGAAACTTTCGAGAACATTTCAAAACCTGGAAATTTTAAAAATATTTTTAAACAGCTAATAACAAGGACGCGTTTCATGGAAATTTATATTTTCAACTATCAAATACATGATATAATGTACAATCAAAAATTGTATGTCTTTCAATAAAGAACATGTTCGATAAATTCCTTGAATTTCCGAAATTTTCATAGTAAATTTCTATGGAAATTTATATGTACAGTTATTAAAGGAGTATTGCGAGAACTAGAAAGTATGTTATAAATTATGAAACCAAAAATAAACACCAACAGACTTGAACGTCAACAAAAACATTGTGGACACCACTTCCTTACCTACTTCTTAAATTAAACGAACAAAAGCTATGTTGAGGATTTAGGTTTAAGACTCTAGCGAGCTAGTACGTAATCGGATTTTCACAATTAATATTCTATCAGCAATTTTTCTTAGTTTTGTTTCTGGAAAAAAGGTATTCCACCATGTCGCTAGCTCCATTTTCTCAGCAGATTCGTATAAAAATGACTTAGACCAAATCCCACAGTTGTGTTTATAATTTGTCACTGTATCACTGCTTCGGTAATCTTGTTTTAGGGTTCCGTAGTAAACAAGGAACCATTATAGTTTCGCCATGTCCGTCTGTCCATGGTCCGCCTGTCGGGTGCGCCAAAGTTCACATAAAATTGCGACTTCGATTATTGGAAGTCCGAAAATGTATGTTATATAATTTTATATCATAATGATCATTACTTATAACTTGTCTTTGCGCATAACTATCGTAACACCGAATTATTCATGTTCATAATGTCTATCATAATAAATATATGTAATACTAATGTTAATTTTCATATTTTTGTTTTAAGTAACTATTTTATATAATAAAATTTTATATCATATTTAATTTTTAACATAACGATTCTCAGCAAAAAAAAAATACTTATAATATTTATTTTAAATTTTACCTGGTTTTGTTCATAAACAAAGGGGGCGCGGGACTTAGAAAAACTTTGATGGGGGTGGTGTCATTATGACACGTATAGTGGACGCTAAAATAAGCATGTTTTGTATGGACAAATATTCTTAAAAATTGATAATTACCAAGATATTGGCTCCTCAATAAAATTTGGTTTTGGTCAAAATTACTAATGAATGGGGACTAATCTGCAGTGAGCGAGCGAAGCGAGCGAACAAAACCTTCCAGGGCAGATCCGACTCGGATAGGTTAGGTTAGAATACTAAGGCGGGAGCTTTGCTCCCGCCTTAGTCTTCGAGGTTATTTTTTTTTGCAACCCAGAAAACTTTTACCCTAAATCAAAAATGGCCGAGGTATTCGACATCAAATTGAAACACAACATTCATCGTAATCTTGACCAAAATCTGCAGTGAGCGAGCGAAGCGAGCGAACAAAACCTTCCAGGGCAGATCCGACTCGGATAGGTTAGGTTAGAAGACTAAGGCGGGAGCTTAGCTCCCGCCTTAGTCTTCGAGGTTATTTTTTTTTGTTGCAACCCAGAAAACTTTCCCCAAAATCAAAAATGGCCGCGATATTCGACCACAAATGAAAAAAAATATTTCACACAACATTCATCGTAATTTTATTCACCAATACCAAATTTTATTTAAGAGCCAATATCTTGATAATGTTATGCTTTCAAATACGTATACAATATAAGTTTATAATTAATAAGTTTATTATAAAAATCATTATGAGTCATGATGAATAGTTAGAAATGACATTATGTCGTTTAAAAATCTGACTACAGATAATTATGAGCAATGATGTTGGTAATACAAATTTATACACAACAAATTTGTAGGCAAAAAAATTATGACAAATGATTATTATGATAAAAAACGTTAGTATGAAAAATAATATGGCAAGTAAAATTATGCGAGGCAATATGGACCCCCGCCTGTCTGTCCGCAGCATAGGCTCATTGGCTGTTAGTACTAGATATTTGAATATTGGTACAGGTTTGCCTCGTAATCATGCCGACAAAGTGGTACAATAAAATATTTAAAAATCAGGTACCTCCCCTACACGTAAAGTGGGAATGGTTTTTTTATTTTACTGTGTTCCTATAGTCGTTGAATAGGTCTTTCAGAAAGAATAAGGGTCTCAAGAGAAAGTATTTTTCTAAAGTCAATATTTTCGCAGATATCCTCTCCGGATCCGAAACCAAAAAAATCGTGAATTGTCAAATATGGAAAACATCATGAATACTTTAAAATAGAACTATTTCGAACATAATGTTTTTGAATAACTACGGAACCGTACACAAAGCATGGCCCCACATACTCTTGGCCGGTTTAATTGAATATTATTATAGTACGAGTATAAGCAGTTTATTAATCTATTTTTACTACAAAAATAATGTAAAGATTTATGGAAATGAAATTTTCCGCGAAATATTTCGGAATAATTTCCGCGGAAATTATTGAAATTTATGAATTTTATCAAGTCTTGGCCAAACCTATAATAAAATAAGTAAAAAAAGTTTTAAGTTAAACGGTGTTTATTGCACCAAAAACTAGAAAATAAAAATGTATTGTATCTAACCGTAGATGCTACTTTCTGTAGATTACTCACGTGAATCTATTATCACTGTAGTCTTCCCAAGTCGGATGCTGAAAGCCACGTTTAGCCTCTATGTCAGTGGATTAAGCGTTACCTAATCGGAAACTTTTACCAAACTAAAATAAAAACGTGGGGCGTACGTAATTTTGATTAAGTCACTATATTTAATTAAGAACACATATAGATATCAAGACAGGAATAGTGTACTAAGTTTTGTTCTGGCCTTGATAAAAGCTATTTACCTCTGTAGAAGTGATGGGACAGATGGATGATTAATTGCAAAATTAAAACTACAATTACATATTTTGAACTTGTACGTTTCTTTATAATAACGCCCCACGTTTTTATTTTAGTTTGGTAAAAGTTTCCGATTAGGTAACGCTTAATCCACTGACATAGAGGCTAAACGTGGCTTTCAGCATCCGACTTGGGAAGACTACAGTGATAATAGATTCACGTGAGTAATCTACAGAAAGTAGCATCTACGGTTAGATACAATACATTTTTATTTTCTAGTTTTTGGTGCAATAAACACCGTTTAACTTAAAACTTTTTTTACTTATTTTATTTTCAAGTTAGTGCAATTGTTAAGATAATTTCCGATACTATACCCACTTTGTCAGCCTCCGTAGCCTAGTTGGTAGTGAGCCTGCCTACGAAGCTGGAGGTTCCGGGTTCGAATCCCGGCGAGGGCATTCTTTGTGTATTTATTTATCACAAATGTTTGTTCCTTGGTCATGGATGTCTATGTATTTAAGTATCTATATGTATCTATTTATTATATATATCGTCGCCTGGTACCCACATCACAAGCCTTAATTGAGCTTGCCGTGGGACTAGGTCGATTTGTGTAAGATGTCCTAATATATTTATTATTACTTATTCTAGATCAAAGATGTTGTTTATAATATGTAATACAAATTATACATGCTAAGTAGCGCTTATACTCTCGCGCTTTCATCACAAATCACGACACATATGGAAACGTTTGAAATGGACATTATTTTATGTGTAACGGGAGGCGAATCCCTGCTGAATAGATATTTTTAGAAATCCGACACTAAAAAAATGTTATTAAATATCTTGATCGACAAACGAAAACCAAAGGCTGGGCGTGGTTAATGTCAGCTTGAATGCTCGAAGTGTCTCAAATAGACGTGTTATTCATACAATAAGTACCTTAGATAACAGAGACCTGACAATAAAGAATATATCAATCAATTTGGTTTATTGAGAAAATCAAGTTAAAATTTTTATATTGTACCTACACATTATACAAGTCGAATTTAGAGACTATAAAATATAAACTCAATCTCTCAGTCGACCAACCGGAGGACCGCAGGTCTGATGGAAAGTCCGACGCGAACCGAAGGCTGTCACTCTATCAGCCGGAGGGCCGCAGGCCCGAAGGCTCGCGCTACGCGATCCACTCACGCTGTCACTCTACCAGCTGGAGCGCAGCAGGCCCTACGGCTCGCCCTACGGATTCACTCATGCTGTCACTCTATCAGCAGGAGGGCCCCAGGTCCGACGGCTCTCCTTACGCGATCCACTCACGCTGTCACTTTATCAGCTGGAGAGCCGCAGGTCCGACGGCTCGCCCTACGTGATCCACTCACGCTGTCACTCTATCAGCTGGAGGGCCGCAGGCCCGACGGCTCTCCCTACGCGATCCACTCACACTGTCACTATATCAGCTGGAGAGCCGCAGGCCCGACGGCTCGCCCTACGCGATTCACTCACGCTGTCACTCTATCAGCTGGAGGGTCGCAGGCCCGACGGCTCTCCCTAATACGCGATCCACTCACGCTGTCACTCTATCAGCTGGAGGGCCGCAGGCCCGACGGCTCGCCCTACGCGAATCACTCACGCAGTCACTCTACCAGCCGTGACCCTATGAGTCTATCAGCCGGAGGGCCGCAGTAATGACATACGGTACTAAACCGTGGTCGTTTACAATGGGCTTCATAAGAAGGCTCAAAGTCACCCAAAGGGCAATGGAGAGGCCTATGCTAAGAGTCTCTCTGCGAGATCGGATTAGAAATGTGACCATCCGTAGCATAACCAACGTAACCGACATAGCTCTTCGAATCGCTAAACTGAAGTGGGCGGGGCTCGCGTGGAACCGATGGCCGTTGGGGCGGTAAGTTTCTCGAGTGGCGGTTACGTACCGGAAGCCGCAGCGTGGGTAGGCCCCCCACATGGTGGACTCATGACCTGGTGAAGGTCGCTGGATACGGGTGGCACAGGGCCGGTCCTTGTGACAATATTTGGGGGAGGCCTATATTCACCAGTGAACGTCTTTCAGCTGATATGATGATGATCATGATAGTTGAATCCGTATGTTTCTACCAAATATCTAAAGCAGTACTTCAAAATCTACATATCGCTAAACCTAGCGGTTGTGGCAGGCAGTAACACTAGAGTATCAGATTTGAGGAGTTGGACGTTTGTATTAAATTTGCATTTTTCTACCTATCCTTCATATCTCAAGAACTTTTTTAAAATTAAAATATCGATAAAAGATAAAGCTTGCGGTTATTGTGAGCAGTACTGTAGCATCAGGAGTGAGGAGTTAGAAGTCAAGATCAGGTTGTTAGTATTTGATTATGCCAAACATGCTATACTTTCATTTTCACGTGTCTAACACTCTCGGTTAAGGTAGGCAGTACGTCTGCAGCATCAGGCTTTGAGGATACAAGGATAAAAATATTATAATATTGCATTGTCATGGGGACTTGATAAGAGTTCCAAATTTTATTGACTTTGGTGCAGTAGAAGTGGTCGAAAAATCGATCACAAGATTGGAAGCATCGACGACAGTTGATACGCGGTGAAGTTAATAAAAACCGTTTAAAAACCGGTTGTTATCAAAACCGGTGTTGTATAGTATGACTGTACTCGTTACTCACTCTAATATTTCTGTGCGTGGATAGGATTTCATTTTCATAAATTTCCATTGTTTCAAGGTCTGGAGAATGTTTCGGAAATTTTCACGAAAATTTCACTTGAGAACATTTCGCAACATAGGAAAGTTTCCATAGGCACATCATTAACCACTACCGCAGGAGACTAGCCAGCGCTTCAATAAAGACGACTCAACAGCAATTTAATCAGCTTTGTTCTTTATAAACAAGCCAACCATAGCAAACTCCACGAATTCTCGCAGTTATAGAAAGCTGGGGCCGCTATTCTCGAACGCGCATTTCACGTGTCGATATTGTACTGAAAATATATTGGTTTCAGCGAAAGCTCTTCTTAGTACCAGTATTATCAATAAATATACCATTTAATCGCATTTTGATAGCATTCTGGCCGCAAATCATATATACCGTTTTTTTTTTATTTCTGTCAAATTGTAAAAATTTTTTTTAGAACAGTTGGTGCCTTTTTTACGCGCTAGTGCGAGAAGTGGCTCATTTTACGTCAGGTCCAAAACTTCGGTCATCTGTACTAAAAAACGTCGTACCCGACACGTGCAAAAACTAAATTCGTAACTCGTGTAGATTTAAAACACTCCCTCTTTTTCGCACTCGTGTCGTAATGTACGCGAGTGGATTACCGCGATGGATAGAACGTAAGTCCGCGCTAAACTTACGACTGTTGCTCATGGTACACATTCGCACATTCTACCCACATCACATAATCAGCCTATTTCAGTTTAGTGCTGGACGTAGGCCTCTCCTATTAACTATACGAATCAGGAGACAAATACCCATTATCACCCCGCTGGGCAAGCGGATGAGCGATCGCAGTAATGTGTCCCCTATGATAACGCTGCCACCCATTATCAATCTTCTATCCAAGAATGATCAGTAACACTTCAATCCCTTAGTCGACTCTTAAGACACCCGTGGGAAGAGTTGAGGTGGAGAAAAATGTATTCTTACTGCAGCCACTACACAGAAAAAGTAACGGTGACTAAGGATTGACTTCTGATTGCCTTTTACCCACATTGACTTTAAACCTTTATTCCTGAACAACGCCAGTAAAGTTTAACGAAGCATTAACTTGAGATTAGAGATCGCATGTGCATGCAATCAATGTTTCACAATTGAGAAAGTTTCCGCTAAAACGGTTTCATTGAATGGGTCAGCAATGAGAATGAGATTGCATACTTTTAACGAAGTTGTGCTATAGACTGGAAGCCGATCCGGACTAAAATGTGGCTATTTAGTAAAGTTTAGAAACGGTCTAAAAACTCCGGTAAATAGTGCTATATTTCGGTTTTATCAGAACTACATAAGAATGCGAATGTTTTAAGAATTTAATTACCAACCTAAATATAACGGTTTATTCAATGAGCGATTATTGATTTATTTACACCGGTCTTTGTTGTTATTGTTGTTGTATAACGATTACTTAGAGAAAAGACATTATGAAAATATTCTCCTGAAATTCAGTTTAAATGAACGGTTTTACAAATAAAACTTTTGTGGTAAATAGAATATTACGATAACGGTTTGAAAATTTAACCGGTTTATGTAAACTTTTGATGGTCCCGTGTTTTATCGTTTGTCGTTGTTTTCGTCAGTTTCTAACAAGTATGCAGGTGCGAAAGTGACGAGTAGCAAGATAAACGGTAAACGCGGGACCATCATTAGACACCTGAGGCGTGATTTAGATCTACGTACTTATTTATAGACTAATTTGCAGATAATCGCGAACTACACTGAATGTGCTTTGATAAAATATGTTAAGTTAATTAAATTTGAAATGATATGTTACCTATGTCTTAAGACACTCATGTTACTTTAGTGAGTAATGTAAACTTTACGAGTGTATTCGCTTCACATAATCCTCTAAATCGACCTCTAGTTAGCATTCGTAAGTTACCTACTTCGAGCCGATATTGTAATTCTTGTGTTTTTTCGTACCATCCAAGTAGTACCAACGGGATTACATGTACTGTTCATAGGTATATAATACACCCTAGAGTATCTAGATAATGCAGACTAATACTGAAACTCACTAAGTATTAGAACACACTTCATTTAAACACAAGCAGAGTTGACGCGCGTATTCTGACAAATAATCAATCCAAAGTTTGATAGACGGCACGTACTCAGTTCGTTATCTCGTTCGAACGCGCTGCAGCCGCGCTGCGGGCGGCCGTATTCTGATGCAACGTGATGATGTCGATGAGTGCTTTTATACTTGGGTACTGTAAAATCACGAGAAAATGCACGACATCTTCACGGTAAACCACAGATGTCATATATACCATAGATCAAGCAAACGTATCTACTTAGCGTGTTCAATGAACTCAGTGAAATCCACTGAGTTGTCCGTCTTTAATCGTAGCTTGCAGCTTTCGGGCGTCAAATTTTGTAAGTTGAAGTGAACAAAAACATTACGAATGTCTCCTTAAGTAATAATAATTGCAAAAACACAAAAAAAATATGAATACTCAAGGGCCTGAGACATTTAAAATTATAGGTAAGTAACAACTTCAGTACAAAATCTGACACGCTCGGCCGCCATACAAATGAATGAACTTGTTTCTTCTATCCAAATCTAATTATGTGCGGTAAACCATACTTAATTCACGAACAGCATTTATCGTGGCAGGTGACCGTGCCATAAAAGTCTCTCAGGTAATTATTATTATATTCTTATACATTTAAGCTTGCCATGAGCCATGATGCACACGAGCTTTGGGTTTTGATTTTTATTTAGTCATCATATTTTTGAGATCTTGATAACATTGCCTATATGACGATTGATTTTGCAATCAGTAATTCGAATGGTGTAAGCCGCTTTAAGCGATTTATTGATATACTTTGTTTGTCTTTATCGAGATGACTTGCTAGTTGTTAGCAAGGCTCGGAACCGGTTTAAAAAATACCGGTAAATAGCGGTTTATTTGGGTTTTACTCCGAGCTATAAGGAGAACGCGAACGTTTTAAGAACGTAACTATAAACCTCAATAAACCGGTTTAATCCACGATGGCTGGCGGGCGCGGCGGTAGGTACCTACGCCCCGCCGCTGCGCCGCGTAAATGAAGACATGCAGAGACTTGTTTTCTTAGTAGAGAAAGCGCCCGTGCATTTGTGCGGTCGATATTTTGATCTGCGTGCTGAATTTTAATCGCGTTATTCCTTAATAACTAGTGTCCGACCAAAACATGTTTTTTTGCCGAAACAGAAATCGAAACCGAAGATTCGGTTCTGATTATAGTTTCGGCCGAGACCGAAACCGAACCTTTTATAATTGTGATTAAAAGGTCGAATATAATGATAACATATATTTTTTTACATATATAAATAATTTTAGAAATATAACTGACGTAAGACTCAAACATATTAAAATATTATCGAACCGGGTTACTCACGTACTTAGTCGATGATTGCTCGATATGTTTCGACCCATTAAGAGGGTCCTCGTCCGGAGCACCCTCGGCCAAAGCCCGACGCGTACTGCGGGCCTGCGCCCTGCTAGAATGGGTACTAGCCATAGGCGGTGGTGGCGGGGTCGATGCAAGGAAAGATCTACTCTCAGTGTTACATTTGTCATAAAGGGGGTTGCACACAACATTCACTATATCACTTGCTAATAACGGGGCGTCTACACTGTCCATTGACGTAATACCCACAACCATTTTCCAACCAAGTGGCACTGACCAACCACCACCACGATTAAAATTGGGATGGCGACATATTTCGATAGCTTCCCGTATTTTACGCGATAATATAAACTTTTCTCTCGCAAGTACGGTTACCTTATCGACGTATTGGATTCGGATTCGACGCACTAAGATTCGATAGCAGTACGCGTCGGGTTTTGGCCGAGTGTGCTCTGGACGAGGACCCTCTTAATGGGTCGAAACATGTCGAGCAATCATCGACTTAAATACGTGAGTAACCCGGTTAGATAATATTTTAATATATATGAATAATGCAACATATCGCTGGTCCAATATTACATGGTTCTACGTCTTGACTAACGTAATGCGGAATGAAATCTTGACCAAGTTAAATGTAATATTTAATAAGTAATAACATATCATTATTATTCTCTTAAACATTCACGTCTCTCAATAGCGATTTTAACAAGGATTCATACAAGATAAAAACTCCTTGAATCCATAGTGTAAAACTTCAGTTTTATGGTACTTTATCCTATAGGTAGGTAGGAAAACCTATTAAACAAACATCCTTTGCTCATTATATTTGATATCTATCCTAGTCCAAGTCCATTCGGATTGGTACTCTGACAAAAATATTTACTAATGCAAAAATGTTTAATTAAAGTTACCTATAATTCGTTCAATGTGATATCCGCTACAACTGCAAAAGTAGTGTTTTTTACACTTTTTGACCAAATGACGATGTCACATTTTCATAATTATTTATATTTATTTTCGGTGTTGGTAGGCTTGCTCTTTGTTAAAGTTTCGTGATGCCATGCTTTAAGGATCTTTTTAACGATTTTGTTGTTGTATTTGGAAGTGTTCGATTCTGTGATTCAGTGTTACGTAATTTCTTTTATTCGAGCTCTCTCAGAAAAGTGGGATTAGCCAAAATGCTAGATCACACTATTTAGGGCATTTAATATTATTTATTGAAAAGAAAAAGAATGCTAAATTATTATAAAACAGTGTTTCAAATCTTGCCTACTTCTGAAAATTCGGAATTATTGTCGATTTAGGCCATCATATCAAATGTGTCCTATGGAAAATACATGCAGTTTTGCGACATTGCTCGACTCGATTGGCCATAATTTCTAAAGAAAGATGCGAAAATCCCCAAAACTTCCCAAATTAATTATCAAATGTATACGTACTAATTTAGGATTGAGATACAATTTCAATTCAATTTTGTTGTTTTTTTTTACTTGTTATAAGTCTGACCCAATTTCATTCTGCATGCGTTATATCTTGTGGAAAATGTGCTTATTGTTGTCTACGCTGGATGCAGGTCGAATCTAACCGGTACATGTGAAGGTCCAGAAGGGAGGCCCATGTTCAGCAGTGGACGTCTTATGGCTGAGATGATGATGTTGTGTATAGGCTACATTTATATACAATTCTACAATTATTTTACAATTCTACAATTAGTAGTTTCATCAACTAATAATTGTAGAACTTTTATCGAAAAAATTAAATGAATAATGAAGGTATACCATAATAGAAGGAAAAGTAGAGGGGAAGAGGAAGGCAGAGAAGGGCGTACATGGACCGAAGTGAAAGAAAAAGTAGACGTCGTGTCGTATCAGCGTCTAAAAGAAAAGGCACTGGAAAGGACCTTATGGAAATTGCTTCACAGATAAGAGCCCTGCTCTTAAGTTTATGATCACAAATACCAGCTATGTGCTCGTATTAAGTTATTCCATAGTGAATTTTATTATTATGGTAATAAAATTGATTCTGCCAAAGCCTAATTTGTACACATAGCTGGTATTTTTTATCATAGATACCAAGGATTATTCGTTAAAAACTTGAAACATGCACGTAACTAAGACAAATTCTAAAGTCGTTTCATTAAATAAATAACCTTCCGCAGTTACAACCTCAATATACTTAAATATAAGAACCAATATATCTGTCAATCTATTTTTTGATTGTGAAAATACGCGTTAAGAATTACACTATTACGGACGGACCCGACGTAAACCGAACGCGACCCAAAAGTACGATGTTTATAGATTCGGTTTAGCCGAAAGGTTCGGCAGTTTTTTTGCCGAAACCGAACCTTCGGCCAAAACACGATTTTTAAGCCGAAACCGGCCGAAACCGAAACTTCTTCTTCAGTAAAAAATGGTTGACTATGTACGTCTGTAACAAGTATAATTATATGCATTGAACTAAAAGTGGTAGGTACTAATTTAATTAATCCAAAATTTCAATAATTTATTATTTGTTAGAAATATTAGGCTAACTAAATAGTTGATAAACTACAATTGATAAATAAAACAACTTAATTTTATTAAAAACATAAAAGAGTGATTGTATAATACTTGCTATTGATGTAATAATATAATGTAACGTCACATACATACTTTTATGTATTTAATTGCAACAAAATACTTAAACGTAAGTAGATACTTAATTAGTTACCCATTATACTCGTATATTTTTTAACGCTCCAACAATCCCCAGTTAACAGTAACTGTCAAATAAATGTTAACTCTATCCTTTTTTGACTGATGACCAACGATAAGGATGGTAATACTTTTAACTGATGGATACTTTTAACTGAGGATTGAAAAATCAGCCCTTAACCGAATTAAGTACACGTCCTTTCCGCAGTAGATGTTTCGATACAAATCCAGAACCAAATGAATCAGCGTTTGTTTGTCCTTGAATAAACCGGTTTATAAAGTTCTGAACAGGTTAATCGAACAAGAACATTATGTAACGTTCCCCTAAAAACCGGTTAAAATAAACCGGTTTGACGAACGAAACCGAAATGAAAAGGTTTTTCGCCAAGTACATGATAACGGTTTGAAAATTTAACCGGTATCCGAGCCTTGGTTGTTAGTAAAGGGTTGTTGCTATTGACTTGATAATCGGTATTATAAAGCCGCAGTTTATTTTAGATACATAATGATTATGGTAGAAACATAATTATCTGCTTTAAAATTAAGTGTTACCATTATTGGTATGATGACACCAATAATCATAGATCTAGGTAATGCAATCTGCATCACCAATTTCTTTATTTTATAATTTATTAATTCAACACCAGTACTGGTATAACTGGCAAATATTTATCTACATGAAACTATATTTACCTACAAGTAAAGGAAACATAACTATCTTATCAGAGCACTCCAACAACATTGTAAATCTAAAGGTATTCGTGTACTGTATAGAAAGGCGACTACCAACGTTATTGCGAGCAAAAAGCAGCACCGCAATACGCAGAGCAATACACTATTCCCACCGACACAATGCCGGCGCAATCTCGTTTCGATTCCAGAATAGATAGGGCCCTGGATGTATTCGATGCAGCACCTGCTCGCCAACTTGCTAACTTCGATGCACAAGTTTGCTTAAAGTATTACGAAATTTCGAGCGAACGTCCGCGTCCCAACTTACCCACATTATGTTTGTGAACCTGACGATATTGACGTCCTCGCAACTTTTCACCTGGGGAAAAAATCATATTCCTCGTTTCGGGCGAATAAAAGAAATTGGAATTGAAACTTCAAGTCGCTCCCACCCCAGCGCAGCGGAGTTGCTCAGTTACTTTTGCAAATATCGGATAGTATTTCACAAAGAGGCTTCCGATAACTTGACAAAGCTCGAAAGTTGTTTTTGAATTTCTACCCGTATTCTGAATATGTCCAAGTATGCTTTGTAGCTGCTACGACTAACTTTTATACATGTTTGCTCTTTTTGGAGTGGTATTTCTTTGTACCTTCACTGTTAGGAATGCACGGAAAAAGCTACCCATCTCCATTCTTGAGTGAATGTCTCTAAAGGGTCCAATAGATAACTTAACTTTTTCGTACTCGAACATAGGACTTTCTTAAACTGGCTTCCTAGAGAGCCGGCGGGAGGCGGGACACTATAACCTTCTAAAGATTAATAAAAATAATTGTATTTATAGTTAAACAGTACCTATGTATTAGGTAGATTCAATGATTCAATAGTCAGGTACATAATCTACAGAAGGTAACTAAGACTACTCGTATTTGAACGTAGGTAAGTTATCGACTCAAGCATATTACAAAAAAGACCAGCCAAGAACATGTCGGGCTATGCTCAGTGTAGGGTTTCGTAGTTATTAAAAAACGGCTGAGCCGATTATCTTCAAAATAGTTTTATTTTAAAGTATTCAACAAGTCCACTATTCATGATTGTTTTTATATTTTTTGGACCCACGGATCAAAAATTAAAAAAATCTACCACTTTATTGGCGTGATTAATATGTATACCTGTACAAAGTCACAAAGTTCTAGTACAAACGGCCACTAAGCTATGCTGCGGATAGACAGACAGACGGACATGGTAAAACTATAAGGTTTCCTAGTTTACCACGGAACCCTAAAAAGGGAACATATTCATAGTAAATGTGCATATATTTAGGAGTTTTACGTAATTAGCTCGGTTTCTATATCCGGAGCATCTTGTCACACTTTTACATTCATCTGTATTAAATAAACAGTAAAAAAGTAACAAAATCTTAGTCAGCGAAAAACTTAATCAACGAAATTGTTTGAGAATATAAAGAAGGTACCTAGTTCATATCAGAGGCATATTTCTCAAAAGCTTGTACCTATTCGTATATTGTAATACAGTAGGACTATATAAGCTTTCAGAAACGGGCCACATCAGGTAGGTAGTAGGCTAGTAGGTAGGTACTTGTACTGAAAACATTCATCTGCCAAACATATCACACGAACAGCAGAATGTAATCATCATGTTGGAAAAACGAAGCGTAATCTTTGTCCAATTTAAAGTAACAAGCTGAATGCAGGCGCATAATATAGCAAGCGGTACGTGTCATCGGCTTTTGGGAGCTAATCGCGAGAGAGACGGTTGATTGCATAGCATGCATTTTTCTTTTTCGTCCGTCCGGGCGGCGTGGAACAAAGCAACTATCTGGATTATTAAGCCAATTTACCATCTAGCTGAATAAGCTCTTTGATTTTCTAATAAACGAGTTTTTCTATCAGTCTGAGCCAAATTAGCCGGCTTTTATAAAAGCGTATAAGGTGATCTGTTTTTAACAATCCGAGGTATCAAAGGATCTTTACTCGTAACATGAAATAATTGAAAAATAATGAATTGAATACATTACGAACCATCGAAGGTAAATCATTCGCGAACATGCAGACAAATTAAAATGGAACGAATGTACCTACTCCAATCAAAATTCAACGAGTAAATGAACGAATAAATCAAGAAATGTATTATTCATTATTTTGACCAAAGTATAACGAATGCTTGAGTATCTCAGTGAATAGAAATATTATCCTTCGTATAATTGGACCTCATCACGGAGTGCCTTTGATATTTTCGAATTATTCAAAGACTTCAAAATTGTTAGCGAGCTTATGAAGTTAGGCGTGGATTTGTTTGTGTTTTGCATTAGTTAGAATGTAACTACAGCTTCCTCCTCCTAGAGTTTAGGAGATATCACAGTGATTAGGAACACAAACTGTTATTTTTAGACCTGTTTCCCTCAGTCTTGTCACAAGAGATCAGGATATATTATATTACTTTTGTTTGCTGTGTTACGTCTGTGATTTTAATTGTAATTATTATTGTTTATTTGTATTGTGCTGTGTTACCTGCCGTGAAATTGTTCACGTGATGGCCTCATCGGAAGACCAGCGCTGGCACTCGCTAGCAACATGCATGCTGAGATGAGGCCATCTCGTAGCATACCTACATGTTTTCATTTGTATATATTTTTTTCGTTTCTGTATATTGTGATTTTTGTGTATACTACAAATAAACTTATTTCTATTTCTATAATTAACTCAAAAAATATTTTGCAGGATACATACTGTTGTAGGTAATTTCAATATTGCACAGCGTAAAATGAAAAGGTATTCCGTAATACGTGTTTGCATCAAGTAACAAATTTATATTAAGTAGCAGAATAAGATACATACATTTTAAATAAGTAATATGTATTTACACAGTCAAATAAAACGAAAGTTCGTACTAGCGGCGGTAACTTCATTTTGTCATACATAACGGTGCTATGGCTCCATTGTTTTATTTACTGGTGCCTACGAGGCAAAACCACAAATAATATTCTATGAAATTGAGACGTGCTCAAAGCAAGAGTAAAAACGATAAAATTGAATTTTATTATTTCGGAACACTGCTCAATCCACTCGGATTATCAGCTTAAAGTTATCAGCGAGAGAATCCTTTGTGCCAACTAAAATAGGATTTAATGATATATGCCCTGTCATGTAGACATTCACAACCAAAATTTGTAACAGCTACACATTACTCGCCACAGCGTCCTAAAACGTTAAAATTCATCAAAGCTCAATTTTCTGTTTCATGCACCACATGGTAGAATAATAAAGGCACACGCCCGGTCATTAATAATATGGCAACCTCAAAACGAGCCATCCGGACCAGTTGACAAATTACCACCGTAACTAAGGTGTCATGCAGACCTTTAACATATAGAGGGGATGATTTTTCAATCCGTACCCATTATCTAGCGATTACAAGGGTGGGCCCAGACGGATTTGGGCTGTTTTTGCGCGTGCGACCGACCAATGATTTATTGAGGCGGCCGCCGAATCGTTTATATTTTTTTAAACTTTGTTTATCTTGCCGTTTTTTTCGGTTTAGGGGGTTTACGGATGCCCCCACTTTTAGCTTCGATCTAAAAGCAATTTGGCCTAAGGTTTAGATGGGTTTGCTGTTATTTATTGTTGTGGTCCGAGTTTTGGCTTTTTGTTACTAGATTTTAGGCAGTGGCCAGGTTTTTGTTGTCGTGTAAGTAAGACTACATAGAATAATTAGGATTTTCGTGAAAAATGTATAATTTTCGTGCTAGTAGCAGATTTTTCTGATAAATAATCACCAAATAAAAAAATTTTGAAAACCAATTTCTCCAAGATCCCCGATTTGTTTCCATCATTGGTTTCCTATCATAAAATCCTACTTTCTGAATGCAAATGCTTGTAAATGAATTAAAATTACCAAAAGCGACCTACATGTATGGCGATTTTGGTAATTTTAATTCATTTACCTATAAGATTTGAAAAGATCCCTCGATTACTCCAAGATCCCATCATCAGACCCAATTTGGTGCCAACGGGACCATCTCGGGATTATACACATTCGATTACCAAATAAAATATTTCAAATCGGTTTACGATTTCCGGAGATATCGGGTAACATACATACAACAAAAAATTCAGTCGAATTTGTAACCCCTCCTTTTTTGAAGTTGGTTAAAAAAAGATCTGTTGTTTCGGTTAAGGTAGTGATTTCGTTTGATCAATCTTCGTTCGATGTAGTTCTGACCGTTTAATATAACGTTAATGTCTTGGGACTATTTATCACATCGGGTGTCCGGGCGGATCACAGCATCAATGCATCTTACCTTGCCGCAAATTGGATGCTTACCGGCCAACGTCGGCTTCGATGATAATACTAGTGAATATCTCTTTGTTACATTTGCCCAATCAACGAATGCTACTTCCTACGCGAGTGATGTCTTGTATAAGTTCTTGTTTTGGGTATTCATTCAAATCGATTTTATTATATTTTTATTTATACCTACCCATGAAGTGAATATTAATGCTTATATGGACAGTACCTATTTATCACTGTGTACCTATACTGTGACTGTTCAAAATAGCCTTAATACTAGGAGTAGGTCTAATAATATACCTCAAAATTAATTTACGTAGTATATAATTATATAATATATATTTTCTTCGGTTACCGCGAGGATTACTCATGAAATAAAACTATGAAAACGGATAAACTCGCGTATATTAACTAATTTTAACTTCATTCCGACGTTTCGAACACTTTACAGGGTTCGTGGTCTGCGGAACGTCGGAATGAAGTTAAAATTAGTTGATATACGCGAGTTTATCCGTTTTCATAGTTTTATTTCTTACGTAGTATAAACAAGAACTACGTAGGTAGCGGGCCTTGCAAACTTTTTAATGAGATACGTGTTCATGGCATAAAAGATCTATTTATATTGTACTATTTTGAGCATCTCGAAAACAGTTCTAATATTATGTTGAAAATCGTAATGAGCGTATGAGGCCAACAATCGATTACGCTTGGTTTTGCTTATGGAAAAAATATTAATAATAAATAAATAAACACAAATCGACTTAGTCCTACGGTAAGCTCAATTATGTCTTGTGATGTACCATGCGACGATATATAATAGATAGATACATAATTATGGATACATATACCTAGATACTTAAATACATAGGACAGCCACGACCAAGGAACAAATATTTGTGATAAAAAAAACACAAATAATGCCCTCGCCGAGATCATATAACCCGTCAACCTTCAAGTCAAGGGTGAATACGCACCTTCCGGGCAAACTCACTCCATCGTAGGCTACGTCTCTGCCATTGGCTAGTCTGTGGCCATGAGTAAGCCTATTTCAGTTTTAAAAAAATGGTCACTACCAACTAGGCTACGGAGGCTGACAAAATTCCCAGAGTCCTAAGCCTAACATCATCATCAGTATGCTATGGTAAGCACGACAATAGCGTCCTTCGTGGCTTTAATGCAGATACTGCAGACTAACCCCCTTATTCATAAACGTCTCCTAACTTAACAAGCCGTATTGTCCCTTTCTCTCTTATAGACATATAGGTAAGACCAAAAGTGGCAAACAATATTTAACGGCTTCGAGACGTTTATGAGTAAGGGGGTTACTTTCTCTCTCTCTCGTTCGCACCAATATGTGATTATGGGCGGGGTGGAGAAAAGTGAGTGTTAAACTCACGGCGCCAGATCATGGGCACATTGACGGCAATAAGCCGAGCTTCTCGATTTAATCGCTGTCTGCGTTTGACGAATGATGGCAGCCTGATACCGCACGAAAAAGAAAACGAAAATTTGTAATCACCTTAGATATGATTAAAAGAATAGGTATTAGGTAATCAAGAAATCTGATATTTTGAATACCTACCTATACCTACTTTGTAGTGTTTGGACTGTCCTATACTTAGAACAAAATAGTACATTACGATACAATTATAGAAAAAATTGAAACCGATACAACCGATTTTTTTTTATTTCAATACTAACGAAGAGTGTTTTAAATTGACACGAGTTACGAATTTCCTTATCGCACGTGTTAGATAAAATGTCAAAAACTTAATTTACTAGAATTTAGATAAGCGGAAACGTATATTTAAAGTGTTACATACACCGGAAACGTACTGTGTACCTATATTTTAATTTCGAATCTGATTTTGTGACGTATTAAGTTATAAATAATATTACGGTTCATTTAAAATGACTTTTCTGAAATTCAAACTGTAAAATAAGTAGTTTTAAGGAAATTACATGAATATTTATAACCGGAAGTTGTATTGATCAAGTTGGTTCGACGAAGGTGGGGACTTAAGCATAAAAAGGGTTGTCCACCTGTGGACGGGACATTCTTGCTCTGACCCTAACTGACAATAGAAGTCCAACTGGCTAAACTCCACACCTTCGTGTCCTGGTTTTTATACTTTAGAGTTTAGACTTTATGTGTTAAATTAACAAGTTGATTGTACCAAACAATATATTAGTAATCTAATTTGCTACATGGTGATCTGGATTTATAATCTTGGAAAGTTGGAAGTAACAAAATAAATGTAAGTAATTATAAATAAATGTTTTTATTTTCTCAACTACTTTTCTTTTCATTTAGAATTGATTACCTACCTTTCTACCTAATAGCATAACTGCACTGAAACAGGTTCCCCTGAATACAATTCTTGGAAAAGATACAATACAATTATTAGTTTAATTATCTTCAATTTAGAAATCTTAACATATTTAACTTTAATTTAATACATTTACTTATCTCATTTTTATCATCAGAAGTTGGATCGTTAAAAAAAAAAAGACCACGCCCCTAATACTTTTTTTTTATCTTTACAAGCCATGGAGCAGACCCCAATCTTGGAGTCCCTTGTGAAGGCTATTCGCGATGCAGTGAGATCCAATCAGCGACATGATGATGTCGCACTGCCGTTATCCGACCCCGAGAAGAACGACAATGGAGCAGAGGCATGGTGCAGATCAATTGAGAGACTTGGTGCCGAAATTAAATGGAGCAGCATCCAGCAAGCAGCCAAAGCCGGTAAGGCCCTAAGGGGCTCTGCTTTATTATGGTTCGAGTCCTGGGAGCCGGAGACTGAGCGGTCTTGGGAAGTTTTGCGTAAAGACATTATAGATTTATACCCTGAAAAAAAGAATTTGTCTGAAAGATTGTCTAAAGCTGTCACGTATACTTCTGATTCAGCCGATACCTATTGTGAATACGCTAGGGAAAAGATCAGATTGCTACGTAACACAAAAGTAGCCTTTACGGAATCTCAGCTGATAGAACTAGTATGTGGGGGTATAAGCGAGGTGAATGTAAGAATATCCAGTTTAAATAGTGCGGTAGGTTCAACTCAAGATTTGATAACATTACTTTTCTCTTATGAGAAGGTATCAAAAAAGAGACCTTTAGAAAGTGTTGCACAAACGACAAACACAAATAATTTTAAACGCTTTAAATCAAATAATGAATTACGCAAGGAGGAAAAAGGTTGTTTTCTTTGTGGAAAGAATGGACACCTGATGAACCGCTGCCCTAAAAACATTCCTCAGTCCAATAATAAGGAATTGCCGAGTGAAAACATTCAAAGCACGAAGACTACTTGTTCTTTCTGTAACAAGGTTGGTCACTCGTTCGAAAAATGTTTTCATCGTGTGGCTTGTACAGTTTGCAAAAAAATGGGTCATTCTCCCGATAGATGTTTCCAGCGTTCTCAACAGCCAGCCAAAAACATAAATAACGCTGAATCTGAACAAAAATGACTAGACAAGAAAATAACAAAAATTTGTATTAACGACACTGTTGTTGAATCTTTATTGGACTCTGGAGCTGATTGTAGTGTTATTAAAGAATCTGTGGCAAAACGTCTCTGGTGTTCCTTCCAACCTTGTTCTTTATATTATGACGGTGTAGGTAATGGTAATCTTCGTGTGTTTGCTACTACAAAAGTGACAATTCGGGCACGTGAAGTTTGCTTTGAATTGGAACTAAATGTCGTTAAAGATGATGACCTTCATTATGACTGTTTAATCGGACGGGATGCGGTAGCGAATAGGGACTTAGCTATAGTAACAGATTCAACTGGCAGTGTTTTAGTAGAAACTAGTAGTATTAAGATACAGCCCCAAATTTGCTTGATTGATGATAATTCCAAGATAAATGATCTCTTATTGCGCCTTGAACACTTGGAAAAATCTTTACAGAATAGGGTAGTTGATATTTTTAAAAAATATCCTTCTATTATTCCAACAGATGATTACATGAGCACAGTAAAGACAGGGCAACTAAATATTAGATTAAAAAGTGATAAAATAATTCATTATCGACCTTATCGAATGGCTCCGATTGAGAGGGAGAAGGTACAAAATATTGTCAATGATTTACTACGTAAAAACATAATACGAGAAAGTGATTCTGAATTTGCGAGTCCAGTATTATTGGTGAAAAAAGCTGACGGTAGCGATAGATTATGTGTTGACTACAGATCCTTGAACCAAATAATAGAAAAGGAACGGTACCCCCTCCCCCTCATCGAAGACCAGATCGATCGTCTAGGGAAAGCAAAATACTTTATATCCATTGATATGAAGAACGGTTTTTATCAAATACCTGTGGCACCGGAAGCAACAAAATATACATCGTTTGTTACTAACGATAATCAATACGAATTTTTAAAAATGCCTTTCGGAATCTGCAACGGACCGTCCGTTTTTCAAAAAGCCATAACTAAGGCAGTTAAAGACTTGAAATTTCTCTTGGTCTACATAGACGATCTTTTAATACCTTTTACAACTATTTCGGAAGGACTTGATTATTTAGACCAAACGCTTAAGGCCTTGAGTGATGCAGGTTTCACCATAAATATAAAAAAATGTAAATTTTTTGAAACTAGTGTCGAATATCTTGGCCGAACCATATCACAACAAGGCGTTAAGCCGAGTCAAAAAAAGATATCTGCATTAGTGAATTCACCTATCCCGACAAACATAAAACAGGTTAGGCAATTTATGGGCCTCGCAAGTTATTTTAGACGCTTTATTCCGGAATTTGCACATCGAACGGCTTGTATAACTAAACTACTACAGAATGACCAAAAGTGGGAATGGGGATTGGAACAGCAGGTGGCTCGTGATTATGTAATTGATCATTTGACAAAAGAACCTTTACTAACAATCTTTAATCCCGCACTACCGACGGAATTGCATACCGATGCTAGTTCAATAGGTTATGGCGCGGTACTAGTACAAAAACATAACGGCTTAAATAAAGTTGTAGCCTATTTCAGTAAACGAACGAGCCCCTGTGAATCACGATACCATTCCTACGAATTGGAAACTCTGGCTATATACAATGCTTTGAAACACTTCCGCGTTTACCTTTTGGGAATTGAATTTAAAATAATTACCGACTGTAATGCAATAAAATCAACGTTTAATAAGAGAGACATATCGCCACGAGTGGCGCGTTGGTGGAGCTACATGCAGGATTTTTCGTTTGAAGTTGAATACAGGAAAGGCCAGTACGTTAGTCATGTAGACTATTTTAGTCGAAACCCAGAATTAAATAACAAGTCGGCTGCTATTGCCCAAACTTCAAACGAAAAGTCTGACGCTACAAGAATTGAGTCTATTTATCTCATTAACTCGCCTCGTTCTTGGTTAGAGACTGCACAAGATCAGGATTTAGAGACTCAGGCTTTAATCGAAAGAGTACGTTCGGGTGATTTAGACGATAATCAGTACATGATTCAAAATAATATTTTATATTACAAAGCCGACCCCATGTCAGCCCCGAAATTGTATGTACCTAAAGGAAGTAGGTTGAGTATTCTTCGATTGTTCCATGATGACAACTGCCACGTTGGTTCCGAAAAAACCTATCGAAAAATATTTGAATCGTATTGTATTTGTGTTGAAAAGAAAAGTCATTGTGGACCAAAACAGGGAATGCTACACCCTATTGATAAAACTCCTATACCCTTTCATACAGTGCACTTAGATTGCACTGGGCCATTCCCCTTATCTAGCAATGGCTACAAATATTTGCTAATAATTATTGACGGATTCACTAAATATTGTATTTTAAAACCGCTTAAAACAATGGGTGCTCAGGAACTAGTTAATAAAGTCCGTGACTCTGTTATTATGTTCGGAACACCTTCTTTAATTGTAACTGACAGAGGCACCAATTTTAATTCCCAGCCAATGCGAGAATTATTTGAAGAATGGCAAGTAAGGCATCATTTGATATCCACGGGAACCCCTCGTGGAAATGGACAGGTTGAGCGTTATGTAGCTACTATAACTAACATGCTAAGTACCACTTGCGTTGACGTGTCAGACTGGCCGAACGTTTTAAGTAAAGTCCAACTTTCTTTGAATACTACAGTCCAAAAATCTACAGGATTTTCACCAATACGGTTACTTGTGGGTAGAAACTCTAACATCCCTACTGTGCAGGCCCGACTAGACGAGGTATTACACGATGACGATGAAATAATAGACGTCAGAGCTGACAGGTTACTAGCACAACAGCGTTTAAAACTTGTAGCTAAAAATTCGAAGGAACGTTTTGATTCAACCCGCAGGGACAATATTCAGTATAATGTGGGAGATACTGTTTATGTTAGTCAGAACCATAGGCGACACCATAAATTAAGTGCTAAATATAAAGGTCCTTATGAAATAATAAACATAGAGGATAATGATAGGTATTCATTAAGAGGTATTGGCTATTTAAGGAACATAACTGTAGCTAAAGACAAGCTACGGCTATGGCCTGGTGAATTTGAAGAATACGTTTTAAATAATGAAATGTGATACGAAATTATTATTAATGATGTTTTTTATATACTAATTGTTTTTTTTTTAAGATTTAAATAATGAAATATGATAATATTTAACAATTACTAATGTATTAATATGTGATTAACAAAATTGACTATTATGATTATTATGTTGGATGGTGCCCGGCATCACTGTTCGCGGGTGATTAAGCTTCACCGACAGCGGGTGATGGCCGTACACAATATTATAAAGTATGATTATTTACGATTATGGTTGTTATACATTACATGTGGAGGAACGATTATGAAACAGTGATACTTTTACTATGTATTATTTTGTGTGTACGAGTGTGTGTATATGTATGTGCTTACATACATGTGTGAGCATGTATGTCTGTGGATATTTATGCAAACATTTACTTTATATACCTTGTGCATGCTCAGTACTATTTATTGATACTTCGAGAACGAAGTATCTATCAGAATGGCCGTGTTAGATAAAATGTCAAAAACTTAATTTACTAGAATTTAGATAAGCGGAAACGTATATTTAAAGTGTTACATACACCGGAAACGTACTGTGTACCTATATTTTAATTTCGAATCTGATTTTGTGACGTATTAAGTTATAAATAATATTACGGTTCATTTAAAATGACTTTTCTGAAATTCAAACTGTAAAATAAGTAGTTTTAAGGAAATTACATGAATATTTATAACCGGAAGTTGTATTGATCAAGTTGGTTCGACGAAGGTGGGGACTTAAGCATAAAAAGGGTTGTCCACCTGTGGACGGGACATTCTTGCTCTGACCCTAACTGACAATAGAAGTCCAACTGGCTAAACTCCACACCTTCGTGTCCTGGTTTTTATACTTTAGAGTTTAGACTTTATGTGTTAAATTAACAAGTTGATTGTACCAAACAATATATTAGTAATCTAATTTGCTACATGGTGATCTGGATTTATAATCTTGGAAAGTTGGAAGTAACAAAATAAATGTAAGTAATTATAAATAAATGTTTTTATTTTCTCAACTACTTTTCTTTTCATTTAGAATTGATTACCTACCTTTCTACCTAATAGCATAACTGCACTGAAACAGGTTCCCCTGAATACAATTCTTGGAAAAGATACAATACAATTATTAGTTTAATTATCTTCAATTTAGAAATCTTAACATATTTAACTTTAATTTAATACATTTACTTATCTCATTTTTATCACACGTGTATTGTATGGGGTTTTTCAGTATGGCCCTTCGAAGTTTCGATGTTATAAATAAATTAACCAATTGTGCATAAAAAAACCACAATAGGAAAAATACAGGGTGGTTACGGGGTCGTTATCCCAACTACGTAAAACCGGCCAAGAGCATGTCGGGCCATGCTCAGTGTAGGGTTCCGTATCCGTAGTTATTCAAAAACGACTGGGCCGATTACGTTTGAAATTGTTTTGTTTTAAAGTATTCTATAAGCTCACTATTCATGATTTTTCATATTTTATGGACCTACGGATCAAAAGTTAGTTCTAGTTAGTTCTTTTGGAGCGATTATCTACGAAAATATGGACTTTAGGAAAAAACTTTCTTTTAAGACCCCTTTTCTTTTGGAGAGTCCTATTCAATACCCCACGCTTATAGAATCACAGCAAATAAAAAAATCATCCCCACTCCACCAGTTGGGGAGGTACCCGATCAAAATTGTTTTTTTTACTTTTTATTGTACCACTTTGCTGGCATGATTAAAGTCAAAGTCAAAGAATTTATTTGTTCAGAATACAGTTCTTGAGTTATTACAATAATGTTGTCCAGTGTATTCAGCCTGCATGCAGACGTACAAACATATGAGGGAGCCATGCGGCTTAAAATTATAACTAAATTAATGTTAACTATTAATAATATTATGTAAATTTTAAAATGTGTACAATATTTCAATAATAAAAATAAAAAATAAATAAAAAATATGTAAAAATAGCAACGTAAACTTTAAAATTAAAATATAAAAAAAAAATTAAATTAAATTAGGTAAATTAAATTCGATAACACATTTCAAAATTCGGATGTCAATTTATATCTAACACATTAAATTAAAAGTTAAAAGTCTGATGTCAACTTAAATTTAAATATTGCGAAACACCATAACAACATCGGTCTAATAGCCAGGAATTCAATTTATTCTTAAATGTATGGCGATGTTTTAATATGTAGGTATTGTATACCTGTACTAAATTGGAGATTTCTAGTATTAACGGCCACTGAACTATGCTGCGGACAGACGGACAGAGGGACTGACGGATATAGCGAAACTACATATTATGAGGGTTCCGTTTGATGTTAAGATGGGCTTTCTGAACAAGGTTTCCCATGGAACAAATATGAATATCGGAAAAAAAACTAATTTCATACCAACCGGTCCGGAAGTGTTCATTATTTCCAGTCGCGTTTCATAATTATGTATTCAGAAATAGGTACCATCTTAATACGTTTTTCAGAGTTGGGATCATGACCCCGGAATCATCCTGTGTATTAGTTGACAGGCCAAGTGCGTGACAAAAAGACAATTAGTGAAGGGTTAAGGATATCACAAAACTCAGTGCTTTTTAACACTTTGAGCGCGGGGAACTCCCGAGGGGAGTTTTCTGTGGGAGGTCCATTTACGCTACAAAGCGGAAAAATCACGGGATCGGCTACGAGCGTAGCGCGTAGCACTCGTCCGCAATGAAAGTGTTAAATTAAGCCGTGTTCATTACAATTTATTGCATAGCATCAAGTAGAGATAGATATAAAAGTCATACGAGGGAAAGAGGGCATATTTAAACTATTTCAACTATTTGGCGATTATTATATCAAATGTTAAGTGATTGATATAAGGTGCAAAATCCTTTTGACATACAGATACGATACCTGGATTATTTTTAAATGTGGATTTCCCGTCTAAAATACATTTTATTTATTCAAACTGCAAAATCAACAAGCGGGTTTAAAACTTAAATTTATTTGTAAAATTGTACGTATTATGTTTTAATCTGAAAAAACTTCTCATTTTAATTTATAGCTAGGCAAAGTAAAAAAAAATGTAAGTTCTAATACTTATCCACAAACCAATATATCAGCGCTCAAAATCAAATACTAGCAGTTTATACAATAAATGCGTTCACTGGATTACACAGCTGACCCGGTAAGCTTATTCGAAAATTGGAACCATATTCAAATTTGCAACATAAATCTCTAAATTTGATTTCAATATTAGTGCTCGGATTCTGTACAGTTACATGTATCATAGCGGTATCGAATTTCAAATTTCTGAATACGCTTCCCCCTCTCATACCTACTGCGACATGTTTGAGAGTCAGATTAATTTGCATAAACAGTCAAATACAAGTCCCAAAGTAAACCATTCTAAATTCGATGGTCGGAAAGTTGTATCTCAGCAAACACGGACATTCGAAGCAAATGTGACCTGAATTAATATTTGACCAGAGCCATTCGCACCCTAAAAATCTGATGTTGATTTAATATTACTGTCAGCGCATCTTGCTCGTTCTAATATCTCGGTGCAAGTAAGATGCATTGCGATCGATATCAAATCAGGATGGTTATTATAAAGTACAAATGTCGCTGTAGCCATATTTGAGTCAAACTTGTGCCTACATTTGGCTGTGAGGCTTTATGTCCAACACAGAGTATTTGCGTACTAGGCTAGTTATTTTCTCATAACCATTTATCTCGGTCTCCTTATGTGAGAAAAAATATCGACGATGGCAACTACGAAAATGATCCTAGACAAAATACCTACTATAGAAAAAACCAATGTAGTCAAGCTCTTAGTTTAGCTGCTTAAGGTAAATTTGCTTAAGGTAAACCAAACGAGCGCTCATTCTTTACCCCACTCTACGAAATCAACGGATTTTGACGAATTACGTTTTATGTAACGAACGAATTTCGTAGAGTGGGGGATAGAATGCACCTTTAGGTAGACGTATACCAAGAAACAAAAAAACCTTGTACCTTTACACCGAATCGCGTTTCGTCGCGACCTCAAAATTTCTGAACTGGTTTTTTTTCTTGTAGTCAAAGAGAATAAAGATACCTATAAAATTATGTACTCTTATTATCGTCCCCAGTAGACTGATCCCATTTTTATCTTCGTAATTGTTACCGTTACGTTCTGTTAAAAGTATATAAATGCGAAAGTGACGCGTGAGACGATAAACGCTAAAAAAGAAATGATCACAAACCACCAGGTGTCTGCAACTTGAACCGTATTTAACAAATTATGAGACTCCGCCGTTTTGTATGATATTGGCCCATAAACTTCATTCAATATTATTTTAACAACATGTAACACGAGTATATCCAACGATCCTATACTTAACATTACGCCAATATGTTGCAGCCCCTTGTTCCCCGTCCATTACCAAGTTACATAACCAGCACTGGGAGAGGACAAATTATTCCTACTACAAAACCGGGTAATGTAGTAGGAATTTTGTTTCCTTGAACAAAACCAACGCCATGTGCCGGTAATGTAATAGGAAAGAAAATTCCTAATACAGTACCCGGTCGGTATTGGAGTAGGAATATGAGTGCCTTGCACATAACCATCATCAAAATTATGAACAAGCAGGTTTTCTAGCAGGACCTTAGCAATCTCGTTACAAAACCAACTTTTAAGCCAACTGTTAGGGAGGAAATATCAAGATTTAATTTAGTCCTTTAGATTTCTGTATAAATTTTATACATAAACAAAGACTTACAATCAGTTTCAATGGTTTTGTTTGTCGCTTTCGCTCTTATAGACATATTAATAAGACCGAAAGGGGCAAACAATACTAAGCGGTTTGCTTAGTTAAGAGATGATGAGTAAGGCGATTAGAATAGAGTGTAGTGATAGGAGGCAAATTCCAATTTCCAACTAGCAAAGTTTAAACTAGGTACCTAAAATATTATGTTGCACCATTTAAGTTAAGGATTAATAAAAAAGTATTACTATATCAAATAGTATATAATGTAATTAATGTAGATTGAAGAAACTGATTATAAGTCTTTGTTCGTGTATAAAATGTATACAGAAATCTAAAGGACTAAACTAAATCTTGATATTTCCTCCCTAACAGTTGGCTTAAAAGTTGGTTTTGTAACGAGGTTGCTAAGGTCCTGCTAGAAAACCTGCTTGTTCATAATTTTGATGATGGTTATGTGCGAGGCACTCATATTCCTACTCCAATACCGACCGGGTACTGTATTAGGAATTTTCTTTCCTATTACATTACCGGCACATGGCGTTGGTTTTGTTCAAGGAAACAAAATTCTTACTACATTACCCGGTTTTGTAGTAGGAATAATTTGTCCTCTCCCAGTGCTGGTTATGTAACTTGGTAATGGACGGGGAACAAGGGGTTGCAGCTGGCTATGTAGTTATTTAATGTAACTATCGTGTTTGTGGTAACACGGCGGCGTAAGTTACATTAATGTCGAGTCTCTGCGAGTTAATCTGTGATGCAATGTAATTTTGTATGAAGTCTAATTTTCTGAATTAACAGTTTCTATGCGCTAGTGCTTCGTTGATATAGAGAATGATAAATGGTTGACCACAATGGAGGTCGTTGTTGAAATAGTCGTTCTGAAGTTAGGGGTATGATTTACAATACATTACTACTACTACTCGTATATCTTTTTCAGCCGAAACCAAATGTGTTGTTGTGAATTGAAATTCATAGAAATTACCATACATATCATCATATCAATCGAACGACGAAAATCATATCAAGAAAGACGTCCACTGCTGAACGTAGGCCTTCCACAATGACCGGTCCTACCTGCATCCAGAGGAATCCTGCAACCTTCACCTGGTCATTAGTCCACCTTGTAGAGGGGGCTAACGGCGTGCGCCTTCCGGTACGTGGCCACCACTCGAGAACCTTTCTGCCCCAACGGCCATCAGCTCTCGTACCCCGCCCACTGCCGCGATTCGCAGAGTTATATCAGTTACTTTGGTTCTGCCGCGGATGGCCTCATTTCTAATACGATCTCGCATACACTTCTAGCATAGCCCTCTCCATTGCTCTTTGGGTGACGTTGAGTCCCTACTTTTACTTTACTAAATAAACGCTAGCGTAAACCTTGACAACTCGTAAGCATACTACCTATTTCATGCCTTCCACTAAGCTAGCTACAAGCAATACTGTAAACCGATAGTTTTATCGTGGAAAACGTACTTACTTAGTTTATTTGAGAGTAAATCGTAAACAACGTAGTTTACTGCTACCTGCAGCAGGGGCGGCACTAAGGGTGGCATTAAATATTTGATTTTAGAGAAGTTTTTATTGCAGTCACCGAACGTGTTCACGATAAACGGAGGGGACGTGACTAGCTACTCGTAGCTAGGTGCCAGCCCTGGACTATTTTTCACCATTTTCGATTCTTTACCTCAAAGTATGGACCTACAGAGCTACGAGTAATATTGTTTATAAAGCTGATTACATTGAATTATGATGATCATTCATGTGTATGGGGCCTTATAGTTTTTTTTATGGCTGTATGAGAAGATGCCTGTGTCGCAATTGAAATTAAAAACAGGATTATGCTCTCCTAGGCCTGCAAGAGAGAGAGCAGCCATATGCAAGGAACATAACATTGCATGTTTGAGAAACAAAATATTGCCTTATTACTACAAATACGAGGTATGTGTAGTAATAGGGCAATATTTTGTTTATGTAACGTATTATGTTATTCGATAATGAATTTAATTATCATGATAGTTAAATTTATTCTGATAAATCGTGATTTGTGGCAGATACCTGATATTTGCAGTGATAGGACGATATATCTAAGTCGGCCAGTGCTTCACATACTACCTATGGGTATATACCTAAAGGGAGAACATCTGGGTTGCCAGTTGCCCAAATAGTAAAGTATTGCCTAATAATAATATGTTGTTACAGTTTGTAGGAGGAAACGGCAGCTCCGGATCTTAAAACAGTATAGCCGAGCCTGAGCGCAACAAAACGTCGAATAAGTTCTCTGACACCGACAGTCCACAGATAAAAACATTATTTAGAATCACCATTATCATAAAGGTTTGCACCACAAACAGGGAATATCCGACGCGAGAGTAGGGTCGCAGATTCGATTTCCGCCGCAGCACAAACATTTGAATGGGAGAAGGTGCGGACTTTGTCCCTTGTCATTAGTATCGCAGTTTGGAGTCTCCTGTGGCAAAAATAGCGGTAGTATTATGTATCGCATTTTGATTAGAAAAAGTATCTGGGTGATTCTCCGAGGAGTATATTAACCACTCAAATTCGTCATTGTCGTCCAGCGATTAGTACCTCAACGGGTCGAGCACTCGAGGAGCATTTATTGATTACGCTAAACTTGGTATTAGTACTGAATTACGTTTTCTGCCCACCGGCCGGCAAACAGCACATTGCTGGCCGCTGCGCTAAACTAAGTTGCCGCCTGCCGGCTCTGTAGAGTAGAAAAATAGTATACACAATAATACACCTCGGCCGTTAAATGGGAAAGGCTCGGATAGCAGTCATGTTTGATATGTCTACAATTACACGTCATCCGAGGCATTTCCCACTTAAACTGCCTTGGCATGTAATCTACTATTACATTAAAATAATACACATATTTCTTGTAACAAAACTTGCCGAGACAAAAATGACGAATTAAAAATGCCGTAAAAACGCTGAATATTCGCCCAACTACTAAAGTTCATCGTCCCGAAAATAAAAAAATATGTCTGTTTGATAAATTAAATGCTAGCTGTCCTTTTCTTTTATATGATGGTTGGAGAAAATATAGGTAGTGTTTTATCTGACTGGAGATTGTGAAAAAGGCCGTTAGTATAATTTTAGACGCGTGCGGTGGTAATATTAAGACGTCCTTGAGTCACCATGGACCGGAAGATCCACCATGGAAGACCTCAGTCTACATGGATCTATCAAGGTAAGCCTTTGGTTGGAGGCGGCGAGTGATCGTTCGTTGCGGAGATCTTTGAGGGAGATTTTTGTCCAACTGTGGATCCCTTTATGTTTAACGTCATGCTAACACATAAAAACAAGGTGTCTAGTTTAGGCAACAAAGACTCAAATTAACTTGTTGAATGTAGATATTCTGAAAACTTTATTTTCTTTATAACAAGAATTAACTAAGAAATTATCCCGAGTTTGCCAACGCTGAACGCGGGATTTGTTATTTGGTATATGACATCACATATTTATAAGAATTAAATTGTTTTAAAATTATTTCTTCAAGATAAAAAACATAGGTCTAAGGTAGGTACAGTCACGGACTTTAATTGATAGACCACTTGTCACTGTGCGTATTTTAGCCGTGTAATGCAAATCGGGTTTAGTCGCTTATACTCGTAAATCCTAATAAAGGAAGTAAAGTCATCGTATAACAGAAGAGCAAAAATTATATTTCTATCTTTATCATTGTCGTTTATGAACTGTCACTAAGGTTCGAATCTCTTAACTAAAATGTTAAATGGCGAACTTGACATTACATTCAATGCACTTAGCTTTATAATTAGGTAAACTTTTCTTCGGAAGGTGACATTACCATGGTTACGTAATAACAAAAAAGTTTAACCAATAATAAAATTGATCCATATTTTTCCGGAAGCTAACGTTACTATAGTTACGTTATAACATCCGCTTTAGTCCTGAGACGTCAATCTAACTTCAGGCCTGCTACCGCGAACACCGAAGTTCGCAAACTTCGGGAATTTTTCTCTCTTACTCTAATGACGCCTTCGTTGGAGTGACAGAGAAAAATCCCCGAAATTTGCGAACTTCGATGTTCGCGGTAGCAGGCCAGAGCCCAGATGGTAATTTGACTGCTAAGCTGCTATGTAGGAATTTTCGTTCTCTTTCTTTTTAACGGCTGTCACTGTCAGATATTTTTTCAAAGTTAGAATTTCAGTCAGAAACTATAAAGTCTCTATTAAACATTTGTATGGCTACTGACAGATTATAGGATTAAGATAGACTGTCAAACGTCTATCTACCATATTTCCACAAAGGTTACATAAGTATTCAACTAACGTCAACTAGGAGCTTTGACGAATTATAAAAAAGACAGCAATAGCATGTTGTCTCTGTCAATGAAAAAAATTATCTAAAATTGCCCGATAACATGATATGGCTATTTATATAAATATCTTGACTTGAAAAAATACCTCGCCTATTAATATCAGATAAATCATGGCATCCGATTTGAAGAAAACATGATTAAATTACTAAACGGTTTTAGACAAATCTATGAAGAACTGTCGTTATCCAGTTTACTCTAGGAACAACGACATCTAGCGTCTAATAATGACCGATAGCTAATTCTTAATTTTCGTCGACGAAGGAATTTTTATTATGTCAACTAGTTTTGACATACTTAAATTTTGACGCAACAAAGATTCGTATTTCATTGACATATCATCGGGGAACATCGGTCATGTCGCGATCGTGCCTACTAACGAAAAATACCGAACCCATAATATTACACGACCAAATTGCATCCATTGCCAAGTGGTCTATCAATTTAAGTCCGTGACTGTACGTGCAAATGACTACTACATTTTTGTCTGTACTATTTTGAAAGAAAACATTGTTACAAACCGCTTTTCTTAGCTGTGCGTTCGTACCATACGCTTAGAAATGCAATTTAGAACTACTCTTACCTGCCTGCTACAGATTTCATTTTGCCTACAAACCTAACTCAAAATAGGTCTAACTCAAGTCAGGCACAAGATTCCCACGCGTTTACTAAGATTCCGCAGTAACGGAAACAACTAATTGCGCCACATATGTCACTCAAGCCCTGAAACATATACGGCATCCGCTAGTGAGTGACGAGAGTCCTAATTTCTATGTAAATAGGTACATCATATTATCATCATCATATCTGCCGAAAGACGTCAACTGCTGACCACAGAGGAGCCTCCTCCAAAGATCGTCACAATGATCGAAGCTCTGCTATCCGCATCCAGCGGACTTTTGCGACCTTTACCAGGGCATCAGTCCACCTTGCCTATCAACGCTGCGCCTTCCGGTACGTGGCCGCCCCTCGAGAAACTTTCCACCCCAATGGCCATCGGTTCTACGCGCAATGTAAAATAGGTATGCAGAAGGAGAATTTATAATGACTGATTCTTGAAGTCCATGCCATAAGTATTCATATTCAATTGTTCTATTCTTAATTCCAAACTCACACAATGAATTTATGGATATTGGGGTTATTCTATTGCACCGATCCAGCCAGAACCATCAAATAATTACCAGACATAGAAGTCAAGGCAGCAATAACGTCAATTAACTAGGCACTTCCTTCCAATATTAAATTCATCGATAAGTGAATAGTTATTTCGAAGTGACATTTCATATTAGTTGATAAATTCAGCGGATATAATTAAAGCATAATTTAAATATAATATTGAAATGAAAGAGGTACTAATTTTTTTACAAGAGGTACCAAATAGTACAAATTTGGTACTAAATAATGCAATATGAATCATCAGAATATGGACAGAATTCAGGACCTGGTTCCGCCATTATAACGTTATAATGGCGGGACCAGACTATTTGATGTATAATTTTGAAATGGAAGAGGTACAATTTTTTTTACAACAGGTACCAAATAGTACAAATTCAGTACTAAATAATGCAATATGAATCGATCGGATTCAGGACCTGGTTCCGCCATTATAACGTTATAATGGCGGGACCAGACTGTTTGAAGTATAATGTTGTAACGGAGGAGGTACTAATTTTTTTACAAGAGGTACCAAATAGTACAAATTCGGTACTAAATAATGCAATATGAATCGACAGAATATGGACAGAATTCAGGACTGGTTCCGCCATTATAACGTTAAAATGGCGGGACCAGACTGATTGAATATAACTTTGAAATAGGAGAGGTACAATTTTTCTTACAACAGGTACGAAATAGTACAAATTCAGTACTAAATAATGCAATATAAATCGATCGAATTCAGGATGTGGTCCCGCCATTATAACGGTTACAATTTATCTCATACTATAACGTTACTTCTGTTATTAGAAAGAATAGTTAACTTATCGATAAAATACTATCGAGTGGAATTCCCTAGCTAAGCTGTGGTAACAGTTACTTCTGTCTGTTCATTACATTACTATCAGTTACCAAGTAATATCAGTTACCAATTTTTTGTGTGTTTTTTATTAATTAATAAAATCTCAATGTCTGTATGTCGGGCTATGCCCTTTTAATTTTCTTAATTAATATAAGCCGCGCAAAGTTGTGGCCAGGTCGTTATGCTTTATCACCCGCAGCCGAATGACATGAGTGGAAAAACATTCAGGAGGTGAACGCATTTATAGGGTAGGACGCTAGGGTTTGAACGCTCATGTGCGACGGTGGCAGTGAATGTGTAAAAAAGTCCGCAATGAACATCACTGTATTCTACAGTACTCTTAGTTATGGCTACTATAGCCACTTGCCTAAATGTGAGTTATCTGTTTGTGCGCCACTTTTAAATGGTATCTAAAAAAGGCCAAGACAATCCGTAACTTAAATCTGATTACTTGGTATGAGCCAGGATTTATGTTGTCAATTTATCAAAGCAAATGCAAATGATATTGACAAAACCACCAATTTAGGCATTAATCTATAAAAGATTCTATTACGTTGCCGCAAATCTCGAATGATCCCTGGCGATTACAGAACAGCCTAAAGCCTAAAATAATGAACTTCAAAAGATGAATAATTCTTAGCCTAAAAAAGTGAGCCAACAAATTGCTTTGAAAAATATCAATTTATCACCGATTATTCAATTTAAAAAGAATTTTATTTTGCTTAATAGTATTTATAACTGGGTCGCGTTTTGTAAATTTACAATTTACAATTACGCTGTTTGCCTCTCTTTCTAGCCAATATGTGAGTGCGTTAGAGAGGCAAACAGCGAAATTGTAAATTGTAACTTTATAAAACGCGACCCTGAATAAGTAATAAGGTAGTATACATATAGTAACAATTTGCATGAGTAGTGTGTGACAATCCCTGCATGCAAAACTGTAGATACATTTCAGAAATTAGAACAAAATACCAAATTGCAATCTTTAATTACGAACATAACCGTTAGGTGTGTAAACCGCAATATCATTGTGCAATTACGTACACCAGACAACTTAGGTAACCTCCCAACAATCACCTCGTAAACCTTCTGCCCTGGTAATAAACGCCATTTTGGTAAAGGAGAATTATTCAAACAATCTTGGACCCGTTGTATGGGGAAATTGGTCATAAAGTGCAAATCTGTATTAGCTTAGGGACTCTGACGGTTTATAATTAACTTTCGTTTATTTATATGAAGCTTTTGTTTTTATCAATGAAATTAAATTACTTAATAATTCAAAGAAGAACAAGATTGCTCTATGAATAATAATTGTCTCATTTGTTACGGAAAATACCGATGGACTAAAAATACTCTGTTGAGAAAATGAATATTTTAATGTAAAATATGTTGCTTGGTTAGGTTGAACTTAAATTTTTGATGGCACATTTGTTGTATTTTCATTTTTTGCATATTTGTATAAGGGTGTTTCGCCAAACCTGTACCAGAATTCTGAAAAATAAACGGAGAAATTCGTGTTCCAATTTTGCCACACCAATTTCATACACGTCGCTGCACAAATTTGCCTCAAATAAGTGTCCTGCGCGGTTATCGAATATTCCCAGCTATAGATAGGAATTCACTATGTATGTCTTTACGTATGCGAGTTTAGTTTATAGAATTTTCTATATTTTTCATAATGAAATGCAGATCGAGCCAGAGCCAACTAATTGGAAATGTGTCACTTGAAAACTACATTTAAATGTGACGTCATAATTTATATTTAACTCACGCTGTAAGACATGTCTTAGTAGTCACTTGTCATTTTGAGATGGTTTTAGAGTATCCTACGGTTTGAATTGATTAACGGAACTGTACATTTTGTTCCTTATGTTACGGTAAGATATAAGATAGAGATATTATAATATATGCCGTAGCGAAAACATAGGTTCCCAACCCACATCTGTCGTTGGTGAATTTGGTAAATTTCTTTGGTATTATAACATCGTGTTGATTTGGCTTTTAGAAAATGCTTTCGCGTTTCGTTTCCGAGGATCGCATATATAGGCAGCGTATGTATACGAGTGATTACGGGTGATAGCCTCGACTACCATTTAAAAACCCATCAAAAGCCATTTCTAATCAGTTTAGTAGCCATAAGATTTATATCTCTATCTTAATACCAACTTACTATCTATTTATCGTTGCTTTAAACGAATATCGGCTTACTTTCTCAATCTGGTATCTGTTACATGTATTTTACCGCGCTACCAACCTTGTTTTATACTCGTTGGGGTTCAAATTCCTTTAGAAATTAAACGAGACACATGATGGCACGTATAAAGGTTCGATATTTGGTGTAGGTGATAAATCATGGTGACGTTTCAGCGAGCGACGCCGACATCGGTCGTTAGTTGCTATCGACTGCCGATAACAGGAAAAAACAGGACCGTGCCAAGCCAACTTTCTAGCCAGTATAAGCACCTATACATATTTATACGTGTAAGTATTAAAAATGTAATGTTATGTCTAAAATCCGGATTATTTCAGATTCAGAACGTTTATTTCGAGGCACCATGTTTAAATACATCGATATATTTCAGGTCTGCCTGTACTGCGTACTCGGTTGTCATCACTTACATACTTTATATTTAAAACCATATTTTTTGAGCTCCTTGGCATATTATACTACTATACTGTTTTGAAATCTTCTTTAATCAATGTTGTAGGGTTAGAAGCGGAAGCAGTTTTTTTTATAAAATCACTATAGTGTGATTCAAAAGTGCTTTTTAGTATGCCTAATTCAGTAAATAATCGATTTGATTTGATTTAATCACAAAGGCATAAGTATCATAATTATGGGTAAATAATGCTACTGATAAGCAATAAGAATACATGGGAAAAATATGAGTAAATTCATTCAATGTTTGCTTCATACTATATTTTGAATTTCTCCTTATACGAGTAAAGTTGATATTACAAAGTCATACTGGCCTGATTTTCAGTGTGTTAATATATACATACATACAGGATTTATTTACAATACATTGATCGTCAACGTCAAATAACTAAGTAAAATAGTCCAAGTAAACTTTAATAACGAATAATTATGCTTATCTACATAGGAACAACCATCTAAAGTTTCTCGAGGTCCCTTATAATTTAAAATAACCCCATAGGATTAAAAGATGGATGGGCACATTGATTGATCACCGAATACCTGTCTGTTGCAGACTACCAAGGACAATTATGTACACAATTTTGACAGGGTCCTGATTAAGATATATTAAGCATTAAACTTATTTAGTTAAGATTCAATTAAAATCATTGTTATAGGAGGATGGGGAGAAATATATGAACCCTGGTCTATATAAGTGGAAACCAATACAACGAGTGATATTAAACCATTCAACTCGGAAATCCAGCCAGCCTTCTGCTTTGTGATTTGTAGTTTAGTGTTTTTTTTTCAATTTTCTCTCTGTGGATGTCGATTATTTGTTTCTGTATAATATTTATCCTAAGTTTCCTAAATGTGTGAGTATTTACATGTGTTGCACCTAATTAAATTAATTAGGTATATGTAGGTGTGTATGTCGTCAGAAGGAATACATTTTTGAAAAAAATAATTTATATTCTTTATGAAACATTCGATAGTTATCTTACTATTACGAGGAAAAAAATGTTTTTAAAACAACCTTCCCACAATTTCCGTAATTTAAATCTCCTTTGAAAACTTTGCTAAAGTTAAAGATATATTTATTTACAAACACACTTGTAGTATTTTGTTTTATGTATTATTCAGGTAAAGTCTTTTTTATTCATATTTGTATTTAGATAGGATTCATATGGTTTTGTATCTAAAAGTGTATAAATTTAATATTATGTAATAGTTTAGTTCGCCATATATTGCTATTCTTCCACTATTCTAGTAAATGCAAGCCGTAGGCTTATTATGGTCACGTGGTTATCATTTGTCGTTGTTACCGTCACGCTCTAATAAGTATGCAAGTGCGAAAGTGACGAATAGCTCGATAAACGGTAAACGCGTGACCATCATAGCTACCGGAGTAGCATTAAGTCCACGTTTTGTAGGTACTTTTTTGGGCAATAGATGAAAATAGCCCTCCATAGCAAATTCAACGCAATGTAGAGTTGTCGAATTTGCGGACGATTGTGGTAGACACACGTCTTTGAGTGGCTTGAGGTTGTAGTACCTTCGAAAAATTAATTACAGATGTCGCTAGTGATTAGTTTCACAATACCATTGACTAAATTCGCTGTCCTCTGGTGTCATTGGAAGCACGTTGGACCGGCAATCCAGAGGAAGCGGGTTCGAATCCCGTGATAAGCACATCTTATCGCAGTTGATTTTTTTCTATGGTAAGCACATCTGTTACGACATTGTGGGAAAGATTAAAATAGTCATTTTTTTATTGCAGTAACTAACATGAACATGAAGGTGGAATAAAAATATTAGTCAGCATTCTCCAGCTACAACTTCTCATATTTAAAAAGGCTTTCACTTGTTTTCACTCGTAAAACTAATTACGAAAAAGTCTGTGTTTATTTCAAGTAGAAAGCGCGGCTACAAAACAGACTAAATTACAAAATTTAATTTACTTTAGGTACGGCGACAAAACACTTAAAATTTACCTTCAAAATAAAGTACAAAGTTAAGAAGCCCTTAACGACTTTACAACGGAGACAGCCTAATTACTAAAGTTGCTTTACATGCTAAATAAAGTAGGCCTTAATATGCCTTAATATCAGTTCCAAGAGTGGAACCTCAAACTTGGAGGGAATACATAAAACTCGGATCAATATCTCAAATTTTCTGGTAAGTTCTGTCCTAAAGAAACAGTTGAGTGCGCTTTTCCTCACTTGGCGGTTCCTCAAAGTTAGGATAATTCTCGAGTTTGCCCCAATTTAACTCGATAAGATATGAGGAGGTGTATTGTAGTGTCCATACTTCTGGTTTGATCGTTTGTCTGCACGCGGTCATCTGAACATGCTACATCACTACATAGTATAAAATAAAGTCACTTTTTCTGTCCCTATGTCCCTTTGTACGCTTAAATCTTTAAAACTACGCAACGGATTTTGATGATATTTTTTTAATAGGTAGAGTAATTCAAGAGGAAGGTTTTCATTTAGGTATAGTACCCGTGCAAAGCCGGGGCGGGTCGCTAGTAAATAATATAGGTAGTAAATACTATGACTGTGTTTACATTGAGGACTAAACACTTGAAACTTTGCGACCAAAATACCGAGAAAAATAGTCTCTACTCGTAACATCCACAGGCCTATTCAGTTCTTAAAAAATAGTAAGTACTCATTTTTACAGCTTCGAGTTTTTAAACTTTACATTTTTCCTACATTCTTTTGTTTCCTTTTTCCTTTGTAAGACGTTTTTCAGTACTGTTGGCCCCCGAAGTTTTGACCTGACAAAAAATTAACTTTTCATACTATTAGTGCGTGAAAAGGCACCTGTACTGAAAAAACTTTTTCGACAAGTGCGAAAAGTGTTTTTTTTGTCGGTCAAGTTCGGACGCCGATCAAAAGTGAAAAACATCGTGCGATAGTTAAGTTACACGTACAAAAAGGAAATTCGTAAAAAAGTTGAAAAGCTCTCTGTTACTGGTATGACAAGATTGTAAAAAAATATTATTTTGTGAACATTCAAAGATTCGAGATTCGTGCCCTCAACTACTCTACCAAGGTCAATGGATGATAAAATGAACAATAGATGGAGGTCCTTAAATATTAAACTATGTATCTATGTATAAACTATATGATACCTCTTAGAAACGAGAGAATGGAATTTGGTGGTCGCATTTGGAACATCGTCTTTTGTTCTCGGCGGAAAATCAAAGAGCGTCAGAATAAAGGACGAGACCCTTTCAAGTCCGACAAATACCCACCTGACCTCGGGGCCAGGCAATTATAGATTTCTTTGGAAAAGATTGTCATTTCCAGATTAATTGGCAGATGAACGATTATAAGCAATAATTATGGCTCTGATTGTTTTACAGAAGATACTTAAGAAAAGTACTTAAGTGTATAATTACAATGTTGCTTTTTTGTTTGTGTGTTACATTGTTTGATTTTACTAAGAATAATACTTACTTAATACCTGTCGTAAGAAATATAATTATATTTGATATCTTACTCAATTAGTTAGGTACTTGTTCTATTGGTAATTTGACATACCTACTGAAATTAAACTTTACTAAATTGTAGTATAATTTATCGATGACTTCAACTATGATTTAGTAAAGAAATGCTTCTAATAAAAAAACGATCACTTATACGACAATCACGACCATTTTATATGTTCTTTATAGCGGCAATAACACTTGGTCGTTCGTCGCATCCGAACATTGTCGGTTGCCTGGCAACCTCGTACTTTGATTCGGCGTCCGCATTAGGCGGCCAACGCAGTGTAATTCCCGCATATCATGGGTTACTACTTACATATCTTTTTCACACTAAATTTCATAAAACACATGTTAATCTAGTCAGTGGTGTTTGCTTGTGTTTCGAATCATCCTAGGTCTTTCGGTTTGACTTTATTTTAAACGGATTATTGTCACCTCAAACCCTTATTCTAATGATCTACCATTATGTAATGACGCAAATACCCGCCCAGGCACGTGCCCGAGCATCGGCACGCGTCATTAACCTGATCAGTCAAATATATGTACTAATCGATGCCCCAGAAATATCCGAAACAGCCGACAAATTGAGGGGACGCCTTATTTGGGCCCTGTCATTTCCCGCGAGGGTATTCTATGAATCCGACCGGGGCTTAGTACTGGAGTTTAAACTTTACAGCGGCGTTATTATGCGATTTTTTTATGACATTTTGCACTCCTACGAGTATGCTTGAGATCCCTATTTACCGAGTATCACTGTAAACAAAACGGGGCCGGGATGTAAAAAAAAACTTAAATATTGCAAGATCTAAGACACTGATTATTATTTGAAATGACAATGACGTCAACAAAGCCACAAAAAATTACAAAAATGTGATTTTTCATCATTATAATATTACACGACACCTACTGTTGTGCATACTGTTCTATCTTGACGTAAATATAACCAGGTCATTAAAGTTATGTATATCTAAAATCACGTCAAATTTGATAAATTCTTAATTTTGTAATTATGATGTCTGGGAGAACCTAGTTTTAGGAATGAGCAATGGAAAATGGCTAAAATTCTAGAAAGTTGATGACATCATATTTTGAATAATACGAGTACGGGCAATAATAATACATTACATACAGAATAACGATCTGAAAATGTACTTAATTATCTTTAAATTATTGAAATTTAAGTCACCATCCAGTTGTAACCTTAATTATTGTCTATGTCATTTTCAGAAAAGTAAAACAATAGGAACCACAGAGTAAGTATATACACATGAACTAAGAGTAGCTACGATAAAAAAAAAAAAACAGAAAATAATAAATAGCAACTCAGCGCAACACAGCCAATATTGACGCCATATTAATATCGTGAACGAGACTGTTTTCAACAAAATGGGTAAGTTAATGAAGATGTAAAATATAATGAAAAGTTAAACGTCGATCCCGACGAGTTGACCCAAACATAGTTACAAAGTGTTTGTCCTCGTATTAGTAACAAGGGATCCAGTGATATTGTATTGCCAACATTAAGAACAAATTAGGGTGAATTTAGTGAGTGTAATTTTATCGCAGAAGCGAGTTTGTTGTAGTACTTTCTACAAATGTTGATGGGGTAATTGGGGTATAACCCCCTGTTGCAGTAAAATGACGACAAGTAAAAATGTTGTTAATGTGATTTCAGTATCGGCAATTTAGAACCCATTTCTTAAAAAAATACATGCGATTATAATAAGTTATGTTTTTGCTTCAGGAATTCGATAACGTTTATTATATGTACATATTTACTCGAAATAAGTGCGTACGTAAGATTAAATTTATTTAAGATATCTAGAACTATAGTTCTTGTGGTAGTTACGAGTTTATCGTTTATCGTGCTACGTGTCACTTTCGCAGTTGAAGACTTGTTAGAATGTGACGGCAACGAAGATAAGCGAGACCGTCATAAGTCCACTGGGCTTTTCTTCTTCTTTCCATATACATAATTACGTCCAAAAAGGAGATTTGGATGGAGAATCCATCAATGTCTAATTTCAATCAATTTGCCAGCTATAGCTAAAATATTGAAAAAGTCGGACAACATGCCAAAAACCCAGATTCCATAGTAAATATAATTAGACTTCATAAATGTATATAACCTTTACCTAACCCCGGATTGCGGCTTCAAACATTACCTTCGTCAACCCGCGATGACGTGCATACGGCCGATTGTTTCGCTTAAAATTGATTTCTGGCCCGACGTCAAAAAAATCACGGGCCTGACAATATTTCAGCGCTTTGGCCTGCGGTCCAAAGACTACCGCCACGCCGACTCTGCATTACAGACATAGTTTGGACTATAATCATGACTTGACTTTATAACCGAGTCGTGTGTAACTTTATAACTTACACCGTCGGTCAGTTGGATTTAATTTATGTAAATAAATTGAACAGATTTGTAAATAACACCTGTGAATAATTTTGTTTTCCTAAGGTTGATTTATTTTTACTGTATCTCTGCGTACCTAAGCTCACTAGCATTGGGAATGCACTTTTTGTCGGACAATTTTTTCTTAGAAAATAGTAAAATAATCGAACAGTTCATATTTTAATCTTGCACTTTATTATCTTCGTGCCGGCTGTAAAAAGCAGCCGCGCTTTCAAAATAATTATTTTTCGTACAAAATCCGTTTCACCTTGTAATTAAAAATTGCTAACTTAGTACTGAGGTTTATTGAGAAGTTTGTTAAACAATCAAAAATAGGCAAGGTAGTCAATCGTGTAAACGCAATAATAGGTATATGTTTGGTCATTGGTCAGCATTAGCAAGGATATTAATAATTATTCATGAATACACAACTCTATTACTCTTATTATTTCGTCGTGTATACATATCATATGCCCTGACTGTGCTCACTGGCGACGAAACATGAGTCCACTATGTTTCATCTAGTAGTAGAATCTGTGCTACGATCCCGATGGACCGATTGTTTTCACTGAAAACACCGACCAACCCAGCGACTAAGGTAAACATAGCTTTGTCAAATATTTCACGGATGAAATTTCAAGTATTTTTTATTTATTCCCTCTATTTGAGTTAGTTTTTTTATGACAATCATAGAAGAAATAGTTATACAGGGTTAACCTATGATTAGTTGCCAAAGTGCGTACTTAGTTTTTGAATTAATGAATAATATATTAAAATATTATCAAACCGGGTTACACGTATTTAAGTCGATGATTGCTTGACATGTTTCGACACATTAAGAGGGTTCTCGTCCGGAGCACCCTCGGTCAAAGCCCGACGCATGTTGGTGACGCGGTTCGATAATATTTTAATATGTTTGAGTCTCACGTTAGTTATAATTCTAAAATGAATAATATATTCATAATTGACTTGGCCTCGGAGCAAAAAAACATTAACATATGTACAAATGGTACTTCGGATATTTCCATGGATAATGATGTACCGAAGTACCTTCATAATCAAATGATGAGTAATTCACTTGATGGTATGAAATAAGTCGCTAAGTTAAATTACTTGCACAAGTAGTTATTTTTAATGTTCCCATCTTCCGTCTTTTATATTCCAAAATCTGATTGTTAAATAAATAGCTATAGTTATTCTTGTTTCTTTGAGTTATCTTCTGTAAGCTTGAAAAATCAGAGTTGAAGTAAACTTAAAAATTTACGAAATAAAATAATAAAGGTTATCATCGGTTGTTGGAAAATTGACTATTTAGGTATGTCGACTTTCGAAAACAAACCACCGCCCTTGATGGGATCATTATATTTATTGTCACTCATTTTTTATCAAACAAATACCGCACTATACGACCTTATAGTGTACGTATTTCCATTTAGGTTTACGATACATTGCGGCGTTTGACCGACATGTTGCACTTGGCACTTACTTAGCCGGTACTCTACATTGCACGAACGACCGACTCACCTCAATCGCCAATTGCATTGACACCCAACACTAGGCAGTAGGAACGTGTAAAACAAGCTAAACACACTTGAACACCGCTTTTGCCGGCATGCCGAGGCACGGTTAGGATTTAAAGCATAACACACACGGACGGTAACTTTAGCGAACGTGATTATAAGCATGAAAATTACGATTAAATCTTGTTTTATTATTGAGTAGGTAATCGTAATAGTTACGCTCGTCACTTGTCTATAACATTAAACATCGATATAAAAACAGTCGATAGAAAACATGCAATCGCTACGAAAAAATAATGTCAGTGCGACAAGGTAACGGGGTCTAGCCACTAGGCCTGGATCCAAAGGCTTTGCTGCCTCTTCTAAATTTATGTTTAGAAGGGGCAGCGAAGACGTGTGCCTGCCGCGGCTATGAAAAGCCGAATTTCATAGCGAGTGAAAATTCAGTTTTCATATTTTCACCATCTCATTATGGTGTTTCCTAAAATATCTTGATTTTTCTCTGATGTATATTGTACAGGTAATGTGTGTAAACCAGTTCATTAAATATTTTAATATGCATTATTTTAAACATTCTTGGTAATGTCCTACTAGGTACAATACGTTCTACTACAGTACGTATCATACGTACATGAAAATTCTACCTTTTATTTTAATACGGTGAACCTGTTAGTCGAGCGGATTGTAAAATAGTTTATTATTTATACCTAGATATTTTTTAACACAATCGAGGGATTAACAAAATGAAACATGGACACGTAGTGGTTAACGATAAATACACCCAATTCTCATAAATATAATTAATTCTCAGAAGTCACGGAAATGAAATACAAAATTGAAAACGTTTCCACGGCAATCCTCGATCCCGTCATTTTATTATCGTTTCGTTGAATAGTTATATTTACTTGGAGTGCTTTTAACTGAAACATTATTATCGAATGTACATTTATATTCAAATAAATAGCATATACTTGGAAGTAGCACATACTTGAAACTACAGCCAAAATGTAATTTTCGATATAATTATTTGTCCGGGAATGGTAACTTTGTAATTTCCCAAGAAAAACAGAACATAACTAGGCTATGTTTTGATACTTACCAACCTAATACTTTATGTTTATATCTTCCTATGGTGTAAGAATATTGTTTATTTATTAGTTTTTGATCTGTTGATGGATACTAAACAGGTCCATACTATAAGAAATTCACAAAACAGTAAGAAGTTTGTGTCATTTCCACTATGATTTGCATTCTTGTAACTGATTGTAAGTTACGGCAGATTATTTATGTGGGATTCTCTATTGCCTCCGAATAAAATGCGTTTCTTCGTTAATTTAGATTTATTTTCACCAGCTAATGATTTTACTTCTTTCACACCACGTCTTACACACCACACATTCTTTCGTTCCCCATTCAAATCGTTCTCCCGTCCCTCTCGCACCGTCTACCATCCTTCTCTCACACGTACGCTCCGTTCCACTCATCTTCTTACGTTCCGATCCTACATTCTCGGCCGTCCTGCAGAATATCTGCCCTCAGATATCATTCCCGTTCATTCATCTTCACATCATACAAACATCTTACGTTAAAGTTGTCCAACAAAACAACAACTGTCTTAAATACATTGTGCTCAACATAGCACTTTACATAATAACAGCATTTTGGCAACATGAAGTTTAAGGTAACAGCGTAAATAAACAACTTATAAAAATATTCTAACAACAGTCTATGTTATGTAACGATCTTTGACATCTTTGAAATTTAAGCTAACTTAAAAATACTTATTTGTGAGATCACTGAGATCAGGTTTATCCGCTTAGGTTCCGTCTTTAAAATATACGCTATGAAAATATGTAACAGAGAAATAAGGTATCTTACGTGCATCACCATCATCAAAAAGATCAAAAATAAAAGGTTAAAAATCCTACCAGTTACTCGCAGTCTTCGTCAGGCCACCTCTTCATGAAGTCTGCCGCCGTAGATGTCCTGTTCGGCCCCTCCGTCTCCGTACCGCTGTAAAGCTTCTCCACGTCGTAGCGATCATTTTGCTTCACCTTAGTTACCTTGTAGGGTCCTAAGAATTTCGGCTTAATCTTTAGACCTGGCCCAAACTGTGTTCTTTTAATCGCAACAAGATCGCCTACTTCATACTTAGAGCTCTGCTTCCTCTTTTTATTAAAACTCTTTCTGTTTTCCTCTTGGATCTTCTGAATCTGTTCTTTGGCCTTCTGCCTTAGAATTTCTCTTTCTTCATCAAACTGGGATATAATTTCTTTTTGCAACAGGTTTAATATTTCTACATCCTCTTTGCAGTTCATCTTAGTACCGGTCAACAGCTGGAAAAGTGAGGTATCTATGCTTCTCTGATACGTACTATTTATCGCTCTCTGTACTCGTCCTACGTGTTTGTACCATAGAGACTGATCTTCTATACATAACTTGGTTAACATCGGTATCATAATACGATGGATTCTCTCTACTTGGCCGTTACTCCTGGCTATTCCAGTCGTAATAGTCACATGCTGGATACCCTCATCTTCACAGTACTTCTGGAAAGCTCCGCTCGTGAATGCCGTACCTCTATCAGTAATAATGCGTATTGGGTTACCGAATGTCTGCTGCTGTAGTTGCAACCTGCTAATTACTTCAGCACTGGTTGTTGACTTCGTTGGGTAGAGCCACACAAACTTTGTGAATGCGTCCACAACTGTCAGTATATGATTGTAACGCTTCTTTGTTTCAGTCAACGGTCCAATGTGGTCTAAATGCAACGTATGCAGTGGCGTTCCTTCTTTTGCAATAGGATTCAAAAATCCTTCTTGTTTGCCTTCTTTTCTGGTAGCTAATAAACAAGGTATACAACCTGTAATTACTTCTTCAATCTTCCTGTCCATGTTTCTTATGTAGTAATCTTTGCTTATAGCATCTTTCATCTTTCTCATGGCAAAATGGCCATTACCGTGTACCTGCCTGATAACCTCTTTTTCCATAATCTTAGGTACCACCAGTTGCCGCTGATCACCTTTGTAAAGTATGTCATTTTGCACATAAAAGTCATTGTAATTTCCATCTTTCAAAATCAGCTGTTTAATGGCATTGAGCTACTCATCTTTTTCTTGAGCTTGGCTAATCTTCTCGTGCAAGCTTACCACAATGGCCACGTATGGATTCCGGCTAAGAGCATCTGCATGTGGCATCTTAACACCCGGTCGATGTTCTATCTCATAGTCATACTGGTCCAGTAGTAGTACCCATCTTGCCACTTTAGCTGTCAGATCTTTCTTTTTCAAAGTGAGCTCAAACGCTTGACAGTCTGTAACAATCTTAAAGTGAATACCAAATAGGTAATGGTGAAACTTCTTCACAGATTCCACAATAGCTAGAGCTTCGAGTTCATAGCTTGAATATCGACTTTCTGCTTCACTTGTACGTCTACTTCTATAGTATACAGGGTGCAGTTCTCCATCTTGACTTCTCTGCATAAGTATACCTGCCAGAGCCTGGCTCGACGCATCTGTGTGAAGTTCTGTGTGTAACTTCGGATTGAATATCTTTAAAACTGGTTCACTCGTCAACTTAATCTTTAAAATGTTATAGGCTTCCCTTTGTTCTTGACCAAAAACAAACTTAGCATCTTTTCTCATCAAGTCAGTTAAGGGTCTTGCTATCTGTGCATAATCTTGTATGTACTTACGGAAGTATGAGGTCAATCCAATGAAACTTTGTACTTGTTTAAAATCTCTTGGCTCTGGATAACATGCTACTGCCTTAATTTTGTCTGGACTTGGCTGTACCTGCCCTTCTTTGATAAGATGCCCTAGGTACTCAATCTCTTTGCATATCAGGTGTGCCTTCTTCCAATTAATTTCCAAACCATACTCCACAGCTACTTCCAATACTCGTTGCAGCTTTGAGAGTGCATCTCGCTCCGTCTGACCTGGAATTATTATATCGTCAATGAATACCATCATAACACCTTCTTGAATTAAATCTTTAAAAATAATGGTGATGAATCTCATGAAATACTTCGGTGAGACTGATAAACCGAATGGGGCTCTTAGGAATTCCCATTGCCCATGGTGCGTAACAAACGATGTATATGGGACTGACTCCTTGCTTATCCTTAAATGGAAGAACCCATTTTTCAAATCAAGCACACTGAACAACTTAGCATCCTTCAACTTGTCAATTAGGTCTTCGATCAGTGGTAGAGGAAACTCATCTTTAACCATCTTCCTGTTAAGCAGTCTATAATCAACACACACTCTGGTTGAACCATCTTTCTTTTTTACTAAAACTAACGGGCTAGTGTACTCAGAAAAACTCACCTGTATAATTCCTTTCTGCATCCATTCATCTACCTGCTCTTCGACAATCTGCTGTTCTGCCAAGGAAAGTCTTCTCGGACGTTGTGCCACGGGGATGTCATCTTTCAGTATGATTTTGAGTTCGATTGGCGCCTCCTTTGTTTGTATAGGTTTGTATTCAGCCACTAGTCGTTCCACCTCTTCTTTAACAACGTTGTCGTGAATGTGACCTGAAACACTACCCTCATTCACACAATTCACCCTCGCCAACCATCCGTCATCCTCTGATATGAACTTTACGGAACCCTCGCGCATAACCATCACTACAGTATCCAGAAATTCACGACCTATAATTACTGGAAATGGCATAGCATCATTGGATACAATATGGAATATCACATCGTTATAACACTTTCCGTCAATTATAACACTTTGATAAAACTTTCCAAGCGATTTTACCACCGACTGTCCAAATCCGTTTATCACTTTGTCCTCCACGCACATTTCCACTTTTAATTTATTAAACACGTCCAATCTAATAAGGTTTAACGCACTACCCGAGTCAATTAATGCGCTTACATCCATTCCGCATAAATAAATCAATTTCATCGGCTCATCGGAAATATTTTCAATCTTTTCGTCGCGTTTGTTTACATCCAAATGCCGGCCGCTGACAATGACATCCGCCATAGTGAAGTTGTCATCGATGCGCGCTTCCTCATTCGCCGATTGCCCGAACGTGGCCGACCGCCGCCGACTATCCGTCGCCGCCGCTGAACCCGATGATTGCTGTCTCCCTTTGTCGTTACGGAAATCGTGAAACGACTTCGCCGCCGGAACATCGCCGCGCTTTTTTAAATTGTTCGATGTACACTGACTTCCGATATGTCCAAACTCGTTACACCGAAAACATTTGACGCCCTTCGTACATGTCAAAGCCAAATGATTATCTTCGCCGCATTTATAGCACCGTTTTCGACCTGCCGACGATGATGAATTATTCTTCATATTATCTTTTTCTATCTTATTATGATTAGGTTTAACTTCTTGCACTTCTTTCTTCGTTTTCATCTTCATCTTTTCGTATAACTGTAATTTTTCTTTTAGGACCGGATAGGTAGTTGCGCCGTACAAAATAGCTTTGTTAAGCTCGTAATCAGTTATGCCGTCGATAATGTATTGTATAGCTATGTAATCTGGGAATTTTGCGCGTTTACCCAGCTCCTTCATGACCAGCATATATTGATAGTAGGACTCTTCCTTCTTCTTTTTTCTACTACCCATCAGCTCGTGCATCTCCTTGATGTTAATGGAATCCGGGAATTCTTTAAATACTGCCGCTTTAAGATCTTCGTATTTTTTGAAGGTTTTCTCGGATTGTAGCCATAGCGCCGCCGTGCCGACTAAAGATCTTCGCGCTACAATGAGGATCTGGGCTTCCGTCCAACTGAAGATTTCTGCGTTGTCTTCAATATCTTGAGCCCATTTCGCAGATGAGTGCGCCTTATCGTCGCCGCCGAACTTCGGTATTCCGTCTAATACCATATTAAAATTGAAACTTCCATCGGACGCCATTTTTTTTTCCTATGAAAATTTTCCAAATTTTTCAATTTCGTCGTTTCTTAAATATTCTTGAGGCAATCCCACTTCTGACACCAAAATTATGTGGGATTCTCTATTGCCTCCGAATAAAATGCGTTTCTTCGTTAATTTAGATTTATTTTCACCAGATAATGATTTTACTTCTTTCACACCACGTCTTACACACCACACATTCTTTCGTTCCCCATTCAAATCGTTCTCCCGTCCCTCTCGCACCGTCTACCATCCTTCTCTCACACGTACGCTCCGTTCCACTCATCTTCTTACGTTCCGATCCTACATTTATTTAATTTTATTCTTTATTACTCTATCAATAACTATTATGTCGATGTTTCATTTTACCAACTCTTTGTTCGAAAAATATATAAATATAATTATGATTATATGACACATTTACGTCAAAATACGATTTATCTTTTGGATGGAAATTAAGTAAAAATGGGCGCTCACTCTGAAGGGATACTAACCACATTAGGTACGCTTTGGATTGTCTGCAATCTAGAGAACTTAGATCATAAATTTTCAGTACGTATTTGTAATATGACATTACTAAAAAATACAATTGGTCTCTTGATATCCTCATACAACCTTGAGACCTCTTCTAGCAGCTATTACTATTATCTACGAGTACAGTCGCGATGTTAATAGCTATTGAAGATACTAGTAGGTACTCTACACATTTACGAACATAATAAGTATTTTGTAAGGCAGGAATGCTGATCATGAATTAACTTTTTACTCTTAGAGTAATGAGTTTACTAGGCGAGGAACGATATAATTTACGGAGTAGTAATAGACTGAGACAAAGCTAATTGACGTTAAGTATCTTAGAAGATTATTTAATTTTAAAACAGATACAGCCAAGGTAAGTAGGAATTATTTTCTTATAGGCTTTCCACGTTTTAGGAACAAATTCGTCGTAGTATTTGTGCGTCAATCTTGTCAATTAAAGTTGGTTGACTGTATATTTTCTTCGGTTACCAAGATAGCTACCCATTAAATAAAACTTTGGTTAACTGTATGTAGTAAATAAAGGCTATTATAATTTTTTCACTAAAAACAGTTTGACTAGTAAATATATACCCATTTTCAAAATTGATCGTGAGGAATAAATAATGTACTTGTACCCGTAAAAGTAACAAAATAGCAAGACTTGACTGCAGCGCTTCCCGTCGATCGAATCGTGAGAGTTTATAGCAACTTTTAAACAGATATCTACTATACAGGGTGTAAGTCTAATACGGGCGAACTTAACGGGCGTTAGTTTACGACATAATAAGTACATTCAGATATATTTTACTTAAAATTAGAGCAACAAAATTTTCCATATTAAATAATTCGGCGCGTAATGTGGAGCAACATAACACGCTCGCGAGTTAAACACTCGTTGACAGTTAATTTCAAAAGCAGATGACATATTTAACTGCCATATCAACAATAACAGATTTAATGTTCGTACCTACATTGCTGCTCCGATAATCTTTCAAAAAATCGGTAGGGTCTTAATTAAGAGTAACTTTAAAAAAAAACCTTGTAATCCATGATAACACTAATGAATCCCATGCCTGGTTTAATTGATGGCCCATATTCGATTTACACACTGTAGATAACTTATTGTTAATTTTAGTGCTTGCCAGCAACATGTAGGCATGTAGGTATGCAGGCAAGCACTAAAATTAACAATTAGATAACTGTTTAAAAGTTGCCTCAAGCCGTCACCCATGAGTCACCAAAAGTGGGTAAAAGGGGAGGTGGGGGTCCGTCAGTTGATCCGATCGTCGGGAAGCGCTGATTGATGACACCGATTAGTGATGCCCAACTCGACCCCCGAATAAATTGTCGACCTTTTTTACTCAACTCTTCGGAAACCCTTCTTTTTTGCGTCTGGATTTTAATAAAAGGGGTTTTAAAGCTAAGTGTGTAATTAATTCTCAGAAGTAACGGAAATGAAATACAAATTGAAAACGTTTCCACGGAAAACGTCGATCCCGTCATTTTATTATCGTTTCGTTGAATAGTTGAATTTACTTGAAGTGTTTTTAACTGAAACATTATTATCGAATGTCCATTTATATTCAAATGAATTGCATACTTGGAAGTATTATGAGCACATACTTGAAGCCACAGTCAAAATGTAATTTTCGATGTTATTATTTGTCCAGCAATATAAAATGAATTTTAGTTGAACCTAGGTTCTAATTGGGTGCCACAACTTGTAAGGCGTCGCGGTAGACCGCGCCAGAGATGGCGTGACGAGCTTGACGCCTTTGACAAGGACTGGTGGGAGCCTTCAGGGGATAGGGATAGGTACGTGGAAGAGTTTGAGGGAGGCCTTTGCCCTGCAGTGGAACAGCATAGGCTCTTAATAATAATAATAATAGGTTGTAATTGTATTGGATTTTTTTTATTGGAACGCAGTACCGATTTATTTATCAAAATCAATCAACCGTAGGTAAATTTTACAATTGATTGATTTTATCTTCTTAGATGAATATCGCAGCTTGTAGATCGATTCATTGTATTTATAATGAAATGATATATAGCTTAGTTAAACTCTGAATTGTCTTTGTCTCACGATAAATAATAAAAATAATGAAATCCTGCCTCAACGTAACAGCGATCACACGCAAACTATTGTTTTAAGCAACCCAATTGCACGTATTAGATAATATTGGCTGTCTTTGTTTTAGTGTTGAAATTACTAGATTTAGTTTCATTGTTTAGCTATTTTCTTTTTTATATATCAAAACATGGGAGAATTAAATTTCCCTGGCAATTATCATAGTAATACAAAATCTATTATGAATGTTCGGGGCACTAGAACCTTTACCTATATATTAAAGTCCATTCATTCTTAGTTGTCTTATCTAGTAAACAACTTTCTAGCCTAAAAGTACATGGTTTTTGTTGTAAACTGACATATTTGCCTATACCAAAACACCTGAGTCCGTATTTGTGCAGTCCGTCCGGAGTGATTAGTAAATTGCAAAATTTTTAATCAACTGTAGTTTACAACAGAAAACGTGTACTTTTAAGTTAGAAAGTTGTTTACTAGATAAGACAACTAAGGATAAATGGACCGTAGAGCCACCCACTCGGAAGGTCATGTTGATAAAATGACTATTTGATTTCGTTTTACCATCATTTGTAATGTAAGTACCCACTTATAAGTATTTAGGCATATAATGTATTTAATTATTAAAATATTTATTTGATAATATGTAAGATTAATGATGGGCAGCAGCGTTATCATAATGGACACATTACTTCTACTGTGATCGCCAATCCGCTTGTCCGGCGTGGCGATTATGGGCATTTATCTCCTAAAGCGTCTATGTGCATAGTTAATAGGAGAGGCCTAGATCCAGCAATAGACTGAGATAGGCTGATGATGATATGTGATGATGTGTATTTATTGCAATTATTAATTAGCCTCGATGAACGCCTACGAAGCTGGAGGTCCCGGTTTCGAATCCCGGCGAGGGCATTAATTGTGTATTTATTTATCACCAATATTTGTTCCTTGGTCGTGTCTGTCTATGTATTTAAGTACCTATATGTATCTATCTATTAAATATATCGTCGCCTGGTAGTACATCACAAGCCTTATCGAGCTTACCGTGGGAATAGGGCGATTTGTGTGAAATGTCCCAATCCCAAGATAGCCTAGTTGGTAGTGACCCTGCCTACGAAGCTGGAGGTTCCGGGTTCGAATCCCGGCGAGGGCATTATTTGTGTATTTATTTATCACAAATATTTGTTCCTTGGTCATGGTTGTGTATGTATTTAAGTATCTATATGTATCTATCTATTATATATATCGTCGCCTGGTACCCACATCACAAGCCTTAATTGAGCTTACCGTGGGACTAGGTCGATTTGTGTAAGATGTCCCAAGATATTTATTTATTATTTATTATTATTATTTATTTATTAATGTCAATTTGTTTAAGAAAAATAAGTTAGGAATATAATACGAATAAATTGAATCTCATGAGACCATGAATGGTGCTGGAAATAGTTATGTTAAAACTGGTACCTATTTAACTAGAAGAAACCCCCTTTCTTCAACTAATCAATAAAATCATATAATATTATACACGTATAAACGTCATATTTCACATGCAATTAACTTTTTTCACATAATAAAAGCGGTCTAAAGCAAAACTTCCCGTCGCCACCCAACACGCACCTCCTCGTCACGACATGGCTAATTAACGTGCTGTTCATGTCAACCTAACACTTGGACCGTAAAAAACTTAAAGGAAAATAATGACTTACTTTCGTCAGCCAATATATACGAAAGTAGGTTATGGTTCCTAACCAACGTGTCGCAGAATTTCATTTGGCCAAAGGCTAGTTACCAACGTATCGCAGGCGTATCATTCGCATTATATCAAAAGACAGCTACGTAAGGAATGCCCTAAGCCCTCCTACGCGTACACATATAATGCGGGCTGGTCAACTCTATTGCTCTGCAGACGTATTTAAAACAAAGTTCAGTCTAGCCAGCCATATCAGGGCTCACAATAAGTAGACAACGTCCGTAGGGTTTATTTGGGTTCGCCGTCATCGAAAACGATGAGGAGTATTGAGGAGGACTAAACACGGTGTTACGCGAGCATTGCGAAAGATTTTAACTATGTATTCTAGACATCAAAATAAACAAAAAATATTATGAGACCTAATGTCAATTCCACCAAAAAAAACTTTTTTTTTCTTTTTTTTAGACCGTTTTGAATACTTTTTAACATTTCCAGTACTTTTTATCATAACAACAATTTGTTTAAATTATTTATTTCAATTGTTTTTTTTAGGTAGAGGTTATTTCGTCAACTCTATTCGTATTTTTTGATTGTCAGGCAAAAGGTGTGGTAGTATTAGAACACATTGTGGTAGCATTGTAATCCAAAAGAAGTTAAATGACGAGTTACGTCGAAAAACTTATTTCGAAAAAAGGTTGATTATCTCTGAAACCAAGCCAAATCCAGGAAATTTTATATAACATTAAAGACTCTAAATATGGTCAGGAATAAAGCATTAAAATCTTTCGGAATGCTCACGTAACACCGTGTATATACAGGGTATAACACGGGTACGGGGTACGGGTACGGGATATATATATATACAGGGTGTAAGTCTAATACGGGCAAAGCTCGTAATGGGTGTTAGTTTACGACATAATAACTACATTCAAATAACTTTTACTTAAATTAAGAGCAGTAAAATTTTCCATACAAAATAATTCGGCGCGCAATGTAGAGCAACATACGCGAGTTAAACACTCGATGACAGCTAATTTCAAAAGCAGATGACATAACTGCCATATTTTCGTACCTACATTGCTGCTCCGATAATCTTAAAAAAATTTTGTGAGGTCATAATTAAGAGTAACTTTAAAAAAACCTTGTAATCCATGATTACACTAATGAATCCCATGTCTAGTTTAATTGATCGCCCGTATTAGACTTACACACTGTATATGTATATATATTCTGCGACTATACTTATTCCACTAAACTAGTTGTGAAACGGAAATTCGGCCAAATAAAAGTTGGCAAATAAAAAATCAAAGGACTTGCAATCAGAAGGTCTAAGAAAACTTCGAAAATCATATATGCATTTGTTAACCTTCGTAGCCTAGTTTGTAGTGATCTACGAATCCTGGTTCGAATCCTGGAAAGGGCATTATTTGTGTATTTATCATCACAAATATTTGTTCCTTGGCCCTGGTTGTCTATGTATTTTAGTATCTATGTATCTAGTCTGTTATATATGGCGTCGCTTGGTACCTAAATCGCAAGCCTTAATTGAGCTTACCGTGGGACTATGTCGATTTGTGTAAGTATAGGATATTTATTTATCTGTCACACTAATGACGCCTTTGAAGAAGTGACAGAGATAGATGCTCGAAATTGAATTTCGAATTTCCCGGTACGCCTACAGTTGCCCACGAATCCTACTTGAGTAGTAGACGAGTCTGAGGCTGCGGCTTCACTGACGCGGAGCGGAGCGGAGCTGTGGGAGCTCAGCCAATGAGACCGCATCACAGTGTTTCGAATTCGAATTTGAAGTATGTAATTGGTCAGAAAGAATACATTTGTCGCCACCCCAACTCCTCCTGCGGGTGTCGTAAGAGTCGACTAAGGGATTGAAGTGTCACTGACCACTATTTGATAAAAGATTGATGATGAGCAGCAGCATCATCATAGTGGACACGTTACTGCGATCGCCAATCCGCTTGACCAGCGTGGCGATTATGGCCATTTACGTCCTAATGCGTTTATACGCATAGTTAATAGGAGAGGCCTACGTCCAGCAGTGGACTATCATAGGCAGATGATGATGATGAATTGGTCAATTTTGCCCAGCACCGCTCCGCTCCGCGTCAGTGGAGCCGCACCCTTATGCAGGTTTGTAAGATTTCTAAGTAGGTATTTCAAAACTTAGTTTCTGCCAAAACAATGTTAACGTTTATCATACCTTTTCAAACTACTTACTTGCGATTAGAAATAGTAGCATCAACATGAAGTCTCTACATTTTGTTGATATTTTGCTACAAAAGATATATCCAAGACAAACTAAAATATCACAAAGTGCTCCGAGTTTATCTTGTCCGTCCATTTCGGGTTCAGTCACCTGTTTTAAGACAGGTAGTGATCTGTCTTTTGCTCGTCTAATATACCTACTTGGACAGCAAAGTCGTAAACGAAAACCCGTAAAAAGGAAATGGGTTGCATTTAAGCTGGTCACTAAACGGCTATTCCCCATATTTATAAACGTATTTTAACTTAGCGAACCGATAAGTTAGTATTGTTTGTCCATTTCGGTCTCAAGAATGTAGGATCGGAACGTAAGGAGATGAGTGGAACGGAGCGTATGTGTTAGAGAAGGATGGTAAACGGTGCGAGAGGGACAGGGAGAACGATCGGCGAAAAAACGTACGTGTTGCTGGCGAAAGAAGTAAAATAAAAATTAAGTTGGTAGTTTTCCCGATGGACTACAGTATGGGGTTCTTCAAAAGAGGAGTGTACAAGTTCTTATTGGGTCGGCAAGGCACATGTGACACCCCTGGGGTTGCAGGCTCCCATTGGCTACGGTGACTGCTTTCCATCAGGCGGGCCGTATGCTTGTTTGCCACCGACGTGGTATAAAAAAAAATATAATTAAAGAAGACACGCATTTTATTCAGAGGCAAACCAGGATTCCACATCAATATCTATATAAGCTTATGAATTAGGGGGAAATAAGATTGATCTTTGAAAAAATATCGTGGTGCAATTATTATTAGTATTCTACAGTAATGATACTCCACCAATTGGAACCCTAGGTAACTCTAAAACCATGTCTAATTAACAGGTAGTAAGAAATTAACCCCCTTATTCGTCTCCTAACTTAACAAGCCGGTAAATATCGTTTGTCCCTTTTGATCCTACCATAATGTCTATAAGAGCGAAAGAGACAAACAATGCGTAGCGGCTTACAAAGTTAGGAGACGTTTATGAATGATGGACATCATATTTATAACGTTATCGTCACTTTGACATGTAGGCCTGGCACATGATTGGTGAGACAGTATGTCGCCGCGAGATAGATCTCCTGTCCTTTACTAGCTATATTAACAAAAGAGAGTCGGATAGTCTATCTCGCGGCGAGATACTGTCGCGCCAATCGTGTGCGCCATAATGGTTCCTGAGTGGCCTAAGGTTTCAATTGGTTGACGTACCGTGAGTTGGAAAGAAACGCTTACGTTTTGCGTTTACCCGATATGTAAAATAGTTCACCACGCCTGCTCCAGTACATCAGGGGTTTACCATGACGTACTGATGCGTTTCAGTTTAGGTCGAGAGAAAGGTAAAGGTACAATACCAGTTACGAGTACGAGTCGTATATCACTGTCCCTTTCCCTGAACCTAAACTGAATATTAGTACGTCATGGTAACCCCCCAGGGCAAGTGAGATAGACTGTTGTACGTATAAAGTAAAAGCTAACGAAAACGTTAGGTACTTGCCAACTCGTGATACGACTGTATCCGTACCATGAGTTGGAAAATAAAGAATAATGTAAGATAAAGGTGCATGCAGACAAAACGAGCATTCGCTATTCTAACCCCCTACTCTACGAAATTCAATCGCTACACAAAACATGATTCGTTGATTTCGTTGAGTGGGGGATAGAATAGCGAATGCTCGTTTGGTCTGCATGCACCTTAAGGAGAACGTAATGCCTTCCATCGCGCTCGCACTGACATATTGGAGCGAGTGCGATGGCCTGCTTTACGTAATGAGTAAAACCTAACGTTACCGATACTTGCAAATTTATGGGACGGCTACAGAGGCCCGTTTCTCAAAAGCTTGTAAGTTGTAATAAAAGTGGAAGTCTCTTTTTAACATCATTAATAAGATAAGGATTTCCACTTGTATTACAAGTTACAAGTTTTCGAGAAATAGCCCCCTGGTGTAGTGGATGTACCTACGTTCTGAAACGTATAAATAGGTACATAACGTGACTGTGAGCATTGGTGCGCAATTTCAACAACAAATGTAGCCAATCACTGGAGCCCGGTTGACAAATTAAAGTTGAATCGCGGTCAGGTTTGTGACGATAATTAAATTAAGCATTAAATTTGGTTTGGTGTTAATTTAATAAACTACCTACAGGCGATATTTGAATACAACAACCATAAAGTTTAGTAGCATTACTACATTATTTAAGATAAGTTAATTTTAAGATGTAGGTACTTAGTTTATTAATTGTCAGAAACAATTAACTTTACCATTAAATAACTATGATGACAAAACCAAAAATAGTACATTACTACCGAGGCCGGGAAGTGACTGGTTGCCGGCCGAATATATGTAGACGGCCGAGCGAAGCGAGGCCGGATAGTATTCGGACGGCAACCCGTCGCTTCATGGCCGAGGTATGTATAATACTTTTCTCAAACATGCAATGAAATGAAACAAAAAATGTATCTTCTTTCTAAGAAATTATAAATCAACTACATAACTAAGTCTTTGAAACACAACAAAAGACAAATTCGACACCGACACCTCATTTTTTTTTAAGACTGACCTGTTTGAAAGTTGCAAATTTTTACTTTTAAAAAGCGGTATTAGACGACGCGGTCGGTTGGGTCCAATTAATCGCATGCGGTGCTCAGGGCCGACGGATCGCGCCGTATGCGATTTTTAAATATTATTTTGAGTAGTTATTGTACATTTATTTTAAATTATATAATTTTAATACCTAATTATAACTGCAAAAAATTGCCAATCATTTTTTTTAATACTAATATTACTTACAGATAATTATTGGCTGAAAGCCAAGATGCCAGGTCACAACCCTATGTCAAATGAAAATTAAAAAAGAGGCACTTGCCGGCCTAGGCCGGCAACGAGGTACTCCCCGGCCACTTTTTAGGCTCGTAACTACAATATTTCATTGCATGTTTGAGAAAAAGTAGATTTTTATAAATGTTGCATAATAAACAGGTTACTGTTATAATTCTGACATCGATTTACATACATAACTAGGTACCTACTTGGAACACAGCTAATTATTCAGGGGTATTTTTTTATAAAAGGTCCGAGAACATGCCACTTACGCTACATTGCAAGAGAGTGATTAACTAGTGCGAAAAAAATTATCTGGACGTCGACCTATACAAGATCCCATTTTACGGTACTTGCATAGCCATTCTATCATTGGCTACTCCGCTGAGAAGAAACGAATTTTCACAATGGAACCCTAAAATGGCGAAAATTTCGTCTATTATGAGCAGACCCGGACATAATACGGGGCCGGCGGCAAAGCGATAAAACTAATACACTCTATTTCTGGGACTTACTGTACAAAGTCTCGTGTTGTTCTACAGAATGTAACAAAAATAGCAATGATCTATGTATAGGCATACCAAGTGTCGTATTTTAATTAAGAAAAAGGAGAAAAAAATATTAGAGTTTGCGTGGGACGGGTCAATAGCTTAGGATATTTTTTTGCAAACAATTTTCTTATCTTTTTTCTTACTCAGAATGTAATTTGCAGTATTTGCACCCTCACACGAATCGCTACTGTTTCTTAATTTTTGTTACATAAGTTACAACGAATAAACGATGACAGAACAATAGCGTATATCTACCTTTTTTATTTGTTTTAGGTAGTAAAATTAAAATAACAAAATCATTGCTATATCATGGTAATTATTTTACACTTCAATTATTATCAAACCGGTTACTCTGTAGTGTGTTCACTATGATGACCCTGCTGCCCACCATCAATTTTTCTGTCTACGAATGTATCCTTACTCACATCACCACGCGGCACTTCCTTGTGATACATTGAAACAAATCGTGGCTTGGTATTATCTACATTTTAATATTCATGTTGATCCTGATTATAACACAATTATATTTCGATCAGTACCGTGGGCAAGGGTAATATCAGGTAATATTTATTTAGGAACGAAGGATTACCATCTCTGGTTCGGCATAGGTAATAAAATATAAAAACATTTCTCTTTCCGCTTCCACCTATATATAAACATATAAAAATAGAAATTAATTAATGCCGGTTTTAAGAATAAACCAGAGCTCCGATTCCATTAGGGGGCTAATTAATAATCATTCAAATTAAGAGTGAGCGGCGAGAGGAACTTTTCACCGTCATTTGCGGTGATTCATTTTACTAAACCAATTAATATAAACATCAAAGCCATCTCGACTTTAAAGGATCCGGGATATTAACGAACGCAATCGAGAATTCTGAGGAAATTTAATATTCAGCACTATTTCTTCACCGAAATTAGAATATCAAGGTAAGTAAAGTAATTAAATAAATATTATTGAATATTTCCTTCGCTTTTATGCACGGTCGGTTCTAATAATATGTATACGATTTTGATCCTTATGCCTTTGACACACGTTCCGAAATGTATACATATTATTAGACGTGACTGTACCTGAAAAATGCAAGTTAATTACTCTGTTCAGTAGCCTAGCCATGAGTTGGCAAGTAGGGTTTTCGTTAGCGTTCACTTGATACCCACTCACATGATCTAGGAGGTTACCAATGTCATACTAGTGCGATAAACTGAATCGCAGAGATGATGAGCTGGTCGAGAGAAAGGGACAAGGCTATACGAGTCGTATATCACTGTCCCTTTCCCTGAACCTAAACTGAATCGCATTAGTACGTCAAGGTAACCCCCTGGTACTCGTATTTGCGATGTACTCTATTACCATGTTAAATGTTATTCATTCGAAGTAATCCAAGTATATGAATTTAATGGTCAACCAACATAGAATGTAATACAATACCTACTATGATACTTAGAGGTACATAACAGGATTCATACATATATGATAGATGATTATTTCTGTAAATTTCTTAATCTAAGCAATGTGATATATTGTGAATGAATCATTATTAATTGTTGTAGCCTCTAGTAAATTAAACTACTTTAATAGTTTACTATTTTTATTTATGGATAAGTACAATCGAGAGGTTCTTTTTAATGTCTAGGACACGTGCGGCGGCTTCAGTGGTTAGAAGGAAAGAGGGATTTCTGGGCTCGGTGCTCCGCTTTTGTGGTGTCGAGCGCCCGCAACCTGGGCGCTGTTGTCGCGCTCACGGAGCCCTCTGATTGGCTACCGACGGTCGTCTGGATTGGTCAACGCCGGTGCCGGTGTTACCAGGCGTTAACATACTCCGGGGCGCTGAAAGAGTATCTTTCAGGAATCCCTTTCTTGCATAGGTAACGGGCATATTCTGTTGAGTGCTCGCTTGACGAGCCCCCTGGCAGTGTTGAGGTCCGCGACACGCGGCACGCCATCCTTGCCGGGGTATAGCTTGACTACACTGCCCATGCGCCACAGCAGCGGTGGTAAGCCTTCCTCTTTGATGAGCACCAGCTCTCCCAGGCGTAGATCGCGTTGTCTTTCGCGCCACTTGTAGCGTTGCTGTTGTAGAGACACGAACTCCGACGACCACCGCTTCCAGAAGTGTTGACGCAGCTGCTCCAGCTTGAGGTAGCGGTCCAGGCGTTGTGGGTTCCGGTCTTCAAGTGGCGGCGACGGCAGCGACTCGAGCGCCCTAAAAACCAGAAAGTGCCCGGGAGTAAGGGGGTCTAAGTCATTGGGGGAGGAGGATAGTGGACAGAGTGGTCTACTGTTCAATATTGCCTCTACTTGAGTGAACAAGGAGGACAGCTCTTCAAATGTGAGATGAGTAGTACCTAATACTCTTTTTAGATGAAATTTAGCACTTTTAATACCGGCCTCAGCATAGCCGTTAAAGTTAGGAGCGTAAGCTGGCGCAAATTTAAATTTAATACCTTGACCAGCTGCAAAATCAGATATATCATTTTGATATAGTTTATAAAAGTCATTAATCTCTTTAGCTGCAGCTACAAAGTTTCTACCGTTATCACAGAACAACTCCGCGGGCTTACCGCGTCGGGCGATAAATCTGCGAAGTGCAAGCATAAATGAATCTTTAGACAGGTCGCTCACAGCTTCTAAATGTACACATTTATATCTTAGACATATAAATAGACACATATAACATTTGGTAATTTTACATCCACGTCCGCGGCGATCGGTTATGAAATAGGGACCAGCCAGGTCAAGCGCAGTTGACGTGAATGGAAAATCAGTGTTTGTGCGTTGTTCGGGTAAGTTGCCCATAATATTTTTTAAAGTTTGACCAGAAATACGCCTACAAGTGACACAATTGCGGGCCGTGCTTCTTGCGAGATGTCTGCCTCCGACCGGCCATATAATGTCTCGAACTGAACATAATAACAACTGTGGCCCTGCATGTAAGAGACGTATGTGTTCATGTGTAAAAATGAGTCTGGTTAGAGTGTGTTTAGCACGTAATAACATGGGATGCTTCTGGTCGTAGCTACGATCAGAAGCCTCCAGCCTCCCCCCGACTCTCAAGATGCCTTGAGAGTCAAGGAACGGAGACAGAGTTGTGATATGTGATTTAGGGCTCAACCTGTGACCTTTGTGCATCGTTTCTATTTCAGACTTAAACGACTGTTGTTGAGCAATTTTGACTAAAGTATGTAGCGAGTCTGCGAGTTCCTGCGCCGACAGCGATCCCGTTAGTTTAGGTAATCTAGGTTTACAGTTATTAATGAAACGGCGCACATAAGCCATGGCGTGTTGTAATCTTTTATATTTTGAAAACCTATCAAAATCAATGATCGATGGCTCAGGTTCTAAAGTTGTAAGCATAGAAGTTACCTTGATTTCAGGCAAGACCTCCGGAGGCACAGAATTCAAGTCTGGCCACTCAGCTTCAGGTTTTAGTAGGAACTCGGGGCCATGCCACCAAAGAGCGGCTCCAGAGACATGTTGTGGGTCTACGCCACGGGTTGCGAGGTCACTTGGATTTTCTTTGGTAGGTACATGTCTCCAGGTAGCTCCTGGGGTGAGACTGGCTATAGCCGCCACTCTGTTGGCCACAAAGGTCTTTAATTTGCTAATATCAGTTTTTAGCCAAGCCAGGCAGCAGCTAGAGTCAGTCCAGAATATTGCACGAGAGACAGGACGTCTCCAGGCTTTTACTACAGCTGCGTATGTTCGCGCAGCTAACAAGCAACCTGACAATTCAAGTCGTGGTATGCTGGTTCTCTTGATTGGAGCAATTCTGTCTCTCGCACACAGTAGGTGTACTTGTTGTTCACCCGAGCCTGAAATTGTTTTAACATAAATGCAGGCTGCATACGCAGTTTCTGCTGCATCAGAGAAGCAGTGTAATTCTATTGTGGAGGGTGCATCGCACAACACAAATCTAGGTATACTAAGCATTTTTATATGATGTAAGTTTTTAATGAATCGCATCCAGATTCGCTGGATTTCTGGTGAAACCGGTTCGTCCCAATCTTTGCCTTCTTTCCATAAGGTTTGCAGTAGTATTTTAGGTTTAACTGTGCACAGACTTAACAGGCCTAAGGGATCAAAGACTTGGAACGTTTTTGATAATATTGATCTCTTTGTAACCTTTTCATCAGATTCATAAGGCTTAATTGCATAGTTTAGAATATCTTGGCTGGGCAGCCAGCCCTGTCCAAGTGTTTGACAAGATTGGCTCAATGCCAAATGATCATTTTGATTAATAGAATCAGAACTTAATAACTCGTTTGAATTCGAGCGGTATTTACGTAGGTTAAAGCAACCGGCGGTTAGGACCTTTGATACCTCGGCTTGTATATGAAGCAGCTCCTTTACAGAATCTGCGCCTGTCAGTAAGTCATCGCAATAAAAATCATTTTGTATTATAGTCTTAACTAATGGATCCTTGCTCTCAGCCCCCAACTGCCACAAACAACGCGCCGCTAACCAGCTGGAAGAGGCGAAGCCATAAGTAACAGTATTTAAGGTCAAAGAACGAATAGGTAGGTGCTCGTTTTCACGCCACAAAATGACTTGCAAGTGTCTATCTGCTTCATTAATTAAGATTTGACGATATTGTTTTTCTATATCAGACGACAGCACATATCTATACTGTCGGAATCTAAGCAATATGTCAAATAACGAGTTTTGTATGTTAGGTCCTACCATCTGGATATCATTAATAGAATAACCAGAGGAGGTTGGGCAGCTGCCATGAAAGACTGCCCTTAATCGTGTAGATTCACTGTCCTTCATCACTGGGTGATGAGGGACGTGATAAGCATTGTAACATTGCTTAGATTCCGACAGATGACCTAAACTTTCATATTCGTTTATGAAATCAGTATACATTTTTTTAAGTTCAGGTTGTTTACTGAAACGTTTTTCTAAGTTGAATAGGCGTTTTTTAGCAATGTTAAATGTGTTGCCTAGGCAGTCGGGCGTATCCTTTAAAGGTAGACGCACTACAAACCTGCCATCAGATTGGCGATATGTGGTATCTGTGAAATGTTTTTCTATGGGATGAGAATCGAACTCACCTCCATTTTTGAAGTCCGCTTCTTGCGGTACCTCCTGCGTCTCCCAGAACTTAGTCATTTGGGCAGACAGGTCAGACATGCAGCAATGAGTACTTGTGTTTAATGAGTTTACATAGGCAGTGGCGCCCTCTATCGGACCGGCTACAAGCCACCCAAGCTTTGAAGGGATAAGAAAGGTGCACTTACTACCTTGCAATGTTTTTGCCCTTCCAGTAACGATCGACCAGAACAATTCAACTCCCAATAGCATATCTATTTGAGATGGAACGTTAAAGGTTGGATCTGCAAGTTTCATCGATGCAGGTAAGTTAAGATAACTAATATCAACATATTTTTTAGGAAATTGATCAGTTATTTTATTTAAGACAAGAAAGTCTGCGTTAGCATTGAAATTGGTCAGTTTAGATTTTATATGAGCTGCGCACCTCATAGGTTTATAGGTCAGAGAGGTATTTCCTATTCCCGTTACATTTGTGGCAGTTAGAGGCTGAAGGTCAAGTTGCAGGCGTTGCCTCAACGCTTCAGTAAGATAATTAGACTGTGAACAGTTATCCAAGAGACATTTGACTGTCTCTCTCTTATTGTTGACAGGATTTACAATTTCAATTAGAGCAGTAGAGAGCAATGCTTCACTACTGTTGAGAGAAGTATTAGCAGTGAGGGTGTTTCGCACCTCGGCACTGTCAGAAGTTACCATTGTTGAGGAGGAAGTAGCTTCCTCCCTAACGCTGTCGGTGGGTTGGCTTATTAGATCTGTGTTAGACCCACTAGACAGATTGTTAGTGGTTTGTGTGTTGTTGTGTAGGTATGTGTTGTGACGTCTCTTACATACACGACAACCGTTGAGCTTGCACTGACGGGTCTCGTGGTCCGGGCGGAGGCAGACATGGCAGAGTCTCAGAGTGGACGCCCGCGACCAGCGCTCGTCGACCGACATCCTTTTGAAGGCTGGGCAGTCGTACACTCTGTGATCACCACGGCACACGACGCACGGCCGACCTTTGTTGTCACCTTGTTTTTCTGAAATCATGAAGGTTTTTATGTTTTTATCATGTTTAAATGAATTTTTATTAGTCACAGGCTCTAACCTGTGATTAGATTGTTTTTCTCTTTTAGATCGGTACAGGTTTTCTAATATATCTGCACGATTTTTTAGAAATTCCTTGAAATCTTCAAGTGTAGGCCACTCTTGAAGAGTATTTCTGTGCTCTTCCCATTTTGAATATGTATTTGAGTCTAATTTTGCAGCTAACATGTGAATTAACATTGTATCCCAATGCTCCGTAGGTTGACCTAATGTTTTCAACGCTCGGAGGTTTTTAGTGAAATTATCGCTTAAAAATCTAAGCGACTTATCAGACTCCCGCTGTATACTTTCCATATTAAATAATGCATTCAAATGATTAGTAATTAATTGCCTTTTATTACTGAACCTGTCACACAGCAGTCTCCAGGCCTCAGTATAGTTGACAGCTGAAACTTCTAAATTTGCAATTACACGAGCAGCCTCGCCTTCAAGGTATGAACTTAGGTAGTGAAACTTGTGGATCGACTTAATGTGGTCATTGTTATGAATCAAAGATTCATAAAGGTCTTTAAATTCCATCCATTTATAATAAGATCCATCAAATTTATTTATTTTAATTTGAGGCAACTTGAAGCCGAGGTGCTCAGAATGACAACCGCCCGAAGAACAAGTTTTTACAGACGGCTCAGGTGAGGGTTTCTGAGCTTGAGAGCGTTCTAATATATTTTGAGCTACAGCTATAGCAGAATTAATGTGAGATTCATTAGCGTCCCTTTCTAGGAGCTCACTCTCAAGGCTTTCAGAATTAACTACCTCAATCGAAGTTTGCAGCTCGTCTAGGCGCGTGGATAGCTCTATAACTTTATTTAATCTTAAGGTAAGCTCATTAAATTTAATTCCCGTTAACACTTCATCATCTTTAATTGTATTTAAATAACCACGAAATTTAGAAACTTGACCCTTTATGGATCCACGCTTAATGCGTAATTCGGCCAAGAGAGCTTCCTTTTTTGCAGCTTCAGTCATGTTGAATTGTGTTTGTTAACTGAGCTGGCAAAACAGACGAATTAATTTGAGAAAAAATATTATTTAGAGTTAAAAAGTATCCACGTCAGCAAAAAGTTAAATTGGCAAAACAGCTCACGCCCCTGATGCCTTCAACAGCTACGCCGAGGTGGCCCGGTGCGCAGCCACGTGGTCGCACGTGGCACGCGAAGCACACGTGGGCACGTGGTATGTATGCGTGGCACGCGGCGCGCACGTGGGCAGCCTCGTCACTGAAATCGTGCAAAAGAAAGGGTGCATATGCGTGCAAGAACCAAAGCGCAGGCAAGGGTGGCGTGAAGTTGAATGAAATTGTTTATGTCAGCAAAGAGAAAAGGAAATAAGTTAAATTAATTTTAGAATGGCACACGTGCGCTTGCAAACAAGGGTTTTTTAAGTGCAAATGAATTAAACGTAAATGCGTAGGCAAGCTGGCGATAACATAGGCACAAACAAGCCGCTTCAGTCAGGTTTTAAATAAACGCGTTAGGTATTTATTATTATATCTTTAAAGGAATGCACAGGTTTCACTGCACTGCCTTATTTAATTAAGAAAGCCTAAATAGATAGGCACTGAAGCGGTATTTAAGTTAACTCACACAACGTGCACTGAGAGGTTAGGTATTTGAAGATCACTAAAAACAAGCTGATAAGAAACTGTCCTGTAGGTAAAAACACAAATAGATGCAATAAATCGCAGTAGGCACTCAGTTTAAAGACAGTTTAGTTGGGATTCAAGGTTATTTAAGTTAAAGTAATTTGTCGAGTTTAGTTACGTAAGGGTCAGAGTTCAATGAACTGCAAAATAGGTATGTTTAGGTTAAATTGTAGTCAAGTTTGTAGGTCAGAATATTGAAATTGAGAATTTAAGTTGGGATTAGAAAGAAGGGACTTGACCTAAAATATAAAAGTGGGTACGGATGGGCACTTTCTAGGATCAGGGCACTCGCCTTGTCTCGCCGCGCGCCACGCGGTCGCGTCGTGTTACCCGACGCCGTCGATCGTCCGTCCCAATCTCACGGTTCCCTGGTCTTCGCCGCAGCCGTCCCTCGGCAGTCCTCCTCTTCGGGCACGCGTTACTGGGCTGGCGGCGAAGGCTGGCGGTGGTTGGATTCGGCTTGCGACGTCGTCGGCTCCAAGACCACGACGCGCCAATATGGCCGACGAAAGTCAGGCTCTGCAATTTTAAGATAATAGACCTGCCGCACGTGTCCTGTCACGGTCGCCAATTATGTTGTAGCCTCTAGTAAATTAAACTACTTTAATAGTTTACTATTTTTATTTATGGATAAGTACAATCGAGAGGTTCTTTTTAATGTCTAGGACACGTGCGGCGGCTTCAGTGGTTAGAAGGAAAGAGGGATTTCTGGGCTCGGTGCTCCGCTTTTGTGGTGTCGAGCGCCCGCAACCTGGGCGCTGTTGTCGCGCTCACGGAGCCCTCTGATTGGCTACCGACGGTCGTCTGGATTGGTCAACGCCGGTGCCGGTGTTACCAGGCGTTAACATTAATTAACTAGGTACGTCGTTACAATGTACAATTGTACATACATAAGTATGTACAGTCACGTCTAAAAGTATGTATAAGATTTGAAAAATATGTAGCCACACATTTTCATCCAAAATATGTATCTATTACTGACACCAAAATATTGTATTCATTAAACTGTTTCAGTATTATGTAATCACATAATGCTTCAGAAAGTTGCATACTTAAATAAATTACATATAAATGTATCCTCCTCGTAGTCAAAAATAAGTATACATGAATTTCCTTATACATTTAACCACACTAATTTGGCAAATATTTGTATACGTCGTTTGATTCATAGATAATATTATCATGTAAACACGATTCGATGTTTTGACGTGTCTAAGTGTAATCGATTTTAAAATGAAGTTTCTTCCATGTGGCCAGTGACTTTCTTTTATAATATGGAACCTATCTAAAGCTACAAATAGGTAGTGGCTGTTTATGAAACTCATAAGTATTATAATTTTATATTAGTTACTAAAATTAAAACTACTATACTATTTTATAACTGAAAGAGAGAAGAAATGTTTTGTTTGTCAAGCATTATAAAGTAAACACCACTTGTAAATCTGTATTTTTTCTTATTACTTTCTTAGGGCAATTCGAAATAAAGAAGTTTGGGTTTGAAGTGCTGGGTCGCGTTTTATAAAGTTACAAATTACAATTTCGCTGTTTACCTCTCTAACGCATGCACATATTGGCTAGAAAGAGAGGCAAACAGCGAAATTGTAAATTGTAACTTTATAAAACGCGACCCTGGTAATAAATAATAAATTCAAGATAGACAACTGTCTATCAATATAATTCGATGACAATTATAAAAATATAGGTTCGGTTCTTGAAAATATAGGAGAACACGACTCTATTTTCAAGACATTAGAGTGCATGTTCAGATATTTTTGAGCACCCTGAATAATATATAATTATTTGTGATGGCGAGAATAACATGTTAGGGACATATTTCTCCTGTTAGTTGCAAAATGCCGTTCCGATTTTGACTGAGTAGAAAAAACTTGATATTATTATTAAAATAAAAACAAAAAATGCTTAGGGCACTTTTCTGTGAATGACCCTAAACTGAAATACACAATATTTACAACTGAGCTAAATCTAAAAATTTGGACTGTCAAGTGCGTCATAGAATAATCGTGAGATAGATGTATGCAGTGACAAGTCTGCACTGTTTTCGTGAATTGTCAAATCAGTTAATTATACAACTTACGATTCTATGCCAGTCAGACAAGGTTAGTTTTTGCTGTCTGAATACATATTTATGAATCAAACAGCGTATATAAATATTTGACAAATTGGTGTGGTTACATGTAAACGGAAACCATTCATGTAATGTACCTATACTTATTTTTGAGTACGAGGTGAATACATTTAAATGGAATTTATTTAAGTATGAAATTTTGTGAAGCATTTTGTGATTACTAGGGTTAGGATTTTGGTGGCATTTATTGAACATAGAGCAGTGGAGTCGATGTTACAAACATTTTTAACTTGAATAAATGATTAACTTATAAAATTATAACGAAATAGTGTTAATTTCAAGCTGGATTTATCAAGGATTTTAAATAAATAAGTTGAATTTTATTTTTGAGATACTAGAAAAATATTAATTTTCAATTAAAAATGTTGGTATATGAGAAATTTTATTTATTAAATTTTTTGTAGTTCTGGTTCTCTGGACCGTAAATATTATATAATAATCATAAGCTATATTACAAATAATGATCGAACTTCAATTTATAGGTAGTCAAGTATTAAAGATGAAATTATTTCATACTTAAAATTGGCGAAACCCTGTTTAAAAGATTATATTTATTTATTATTTCTGATTAATTAATTATTCAATCAATCATAAAAAAATTAAACAACGACTCCACTGATCTATGTCCACCTAATGTCACCAAAATTCCTAACCCTAGTGATTACATAATACTGAAATAGTTTAATGGATACATTTTTTGGTGACAGTAATAGATACATATTTTTGATACAATGTATGACTACATATCTATGCAACCTTGTTTTTGTATACATATTTTTAGACGTGACTGTATGTGTTGTTAAACAAACTATCAAAAAAGTTTATGAACGTAAGAATATATCTGGTTTCGTTCAAGGGTTAAACCCTTGAAAAATATAATAATAAATATAAAAAAATTATAATAATCATCTCTCAAAACATAAAAAAAAATTGAATCAGAAACAAATTACAATAATGAAAATCAACAAAAATCGTTGCCAGCGGTACAAACACACTCAGCGGTACGAGTACGATGTCGGCGTTATCAATTAAAATCTCCGCCGAAATGACATGTCTGGCACATCCTGGCTTCCAGACGGATGGAAATTCAATTATTTACATGACGGTACTGTGTATTATTCATTACATCTCGTTCGCTGTTGGAAAGCCATTTCATTTATTTTACCTAGCTACTGAAGTTTCTGTCTTTAAACTTTAAACTTTGTACACACCATGTACCTACATGATCATATTTAAGTGGCTAATATTAAAAAGAAGCTAGCCATTATGAAGGATAATATGCATACTCTTTCTTGTGAATTGTACATTACCTTAATTGTACTGATTTAAACACTTCCAATGGACTGATTGTGATTAGGTAATTGGCATTCGTTTTGAATTTAATATTCGCACGCTTATTGTTATATACTATTGAACTAAAGAGATCTATTACATATGTTTCTATCTAAATAGCTACCTAACAATACTGCTGAAATCATATTTTCTTCGGTTACCACGATAGTTATTCACGAAATAAAAATAAAGTAATAGATTATATCGCGTATTAATTAAATTAATGACAAAATACTCTTCCTGATGTTTCGAACCATGTGAGGTGTTCTGGTTGGTGGTTCTGGATGTTTATAAACCAAACTTCGTACGGCTTACGCAAACATAATTCGACGTAGGTTATGCAAAACGGAACCAATCCACACGAATTTGTCATTTTAAAGATTAAATTTTTAAAACAAACTACAAGTAAATTTTACTTGTAGTTTGTTTCGATTTAAGGTGTAGATGAAAGATCATGTGTGTTGGATCCATTTTACATAAATACGTCCAATTAAGATATCAAATACAAAAACGAACGAAAAAGTTATAAATATCGCCACATCTAACTTAAATACCTGTCCGTGCTCAAGCACCTGCAGAAGCGGAATTATCTTGATTGTTCTTGCTATCACAGGAGTTGATGCATGGCTATAATGAACGTCGGTATGAAAGCCAGGCAGAGGTAAAATATCCCGGGTTACGGCGGGCCATCGCACAAGTATAACATCATAGCCAGCCTAAGCTCAAAAGCCAGGTTATTTCGAACTGATGGCTCGGGCTTGCTTATAATTATAGGCTTGGTTACTAAGGCTGTATACTCTCATATTTTAGAAAGTAATGTATATACGATTTACTTGGATGTGGGCCTTGATAATTATGATACGTATTATGTATAGCAAATAAATAAATAGAAGGGGGCTTCGAGCATTTCAAGCGCCGTGACTTCGGTGGCAACATTAAATATACCTACCTACCTAACCTACCCGATTACCGTGGGTATCTCATATATATATTTGAATATCTTGGTAGCTGCCAACTACCTCTACCAAGATATATCCAAAAGTCTTCGCACCTCTCACGGGATTTGTGTGATAAGGCTGCAACCGAAGTCATAGCGTTTGCAACGCTTGGAGAAATGCTCAGGTACCTACCTAAATAATTGGAAATATCAAACGAAAATCGGTCATGTGTAGCCCTTTTTTTAAAATAACTTCAATATTATTTACCTTACAATAAAAAAAAACATTAAGTATACATTCTCACTATAAGCCCTTTAATTTGATTTATCACAGTTTGCAATTTTTTTTCTAATAGTAACCCCCCACAAGTAGCGCTCATATTTCAAATTACGGTTGAACATCCATCGTTGGGTCACTAACTTACATAATTATGTGTGCCAAATTTCTATTCAATCGGTCCAGTAGTTTTGAAGAAAATCGGCTGTAACGGAGGGACAGGTAGACACACACACACAGACACGCGAGTGATTTTATAAGGGTTCCGTTTTTTTCCTTTTACGGAACACTAACAATATATAAAAATATTTATTATAAACTTAACCAAAATGTGTATTTTAGTATTTACGTTATTTTACTTATTTATTTATTTAATCTTTATTACACAAAATAAAAACGGCGGACTTAATGCTATGAAGCATTCTCTACCAGTCAACCATCGGGCAAAACAGAGAAACTGTGAGCGGTGGAAGAGAAGCTAATAAATAACCGTTATCACAATCAAACGCAAAATAAATGAATAGAACAACTATTATTCTATGGAAACTACTTTTCACCCTCAAAGGATGTCATACTATTGGAAAAAAGTTAACCCTTCATAATCCTTCGCCAGCGCAATTTATAGCTGACGCCTATACACGTGGATTACAGCGTATCCATGTTCACGTGTTGAAAAAAGACCATTCTAGCTGCTGGTGAATGGTCTACACAATACTTGAATAGGTACTAGCTAAGCGTAGAATGAAACGCAATGGTCTAAATAAGTTAGTATAACGCCAAGCTACATGTAATAATAAAAAGTTGAATATTGTAGGTCATTTATTTAAAAAATTAAGTTTTAAATATTATTAATTAACATTTTAATATAATCCACAACACAGATTTCGTTCAATATCTATAGCAAACATCCATCAGGTTTCTATTGTAGGTATATTTTAGTTTTTTTTGCATTTGTCGCTCTATGACTGCGATTGGCTGTTAAAAAAGCTTCTCATAAAATATACGGAGCGAAACATGTTGATTATATTTCACAACTTCATTCTTTGCGATTTAAGGTTTACATATTGTAGTAGTAGCGCCCCACGCATCAGCCTTGCACGGTGTTTAAAGGTTTTTTTTTTTTTTTTTTTTTTTATGTTAGCAACACTAAAAACATTCCCACTATCTTTCACCCCCTCTATCGGGGTTCCATAGTCGGCTCACTGACTGCCTCGTTCGAATCATTCAACGTTTCCGTGCTCAAGCCTTCGCACGTCAAGCAACACGCCGAATTTTCTTCAACGCGGAGTTATCTTCAACGCCGAGTTTTTACAACGCAGAGTTTCTGCAACGCTGATACGTTACTGCTAACAGGGCAGATACTGTCATGCTTAAAGTCTTCAACGTCGAGTTTTCTGCAACGCAGAATATTTACAATGCTGATACGTTACTGCTAACAGGGCAGATACTGTCATGCTTAAAGTCTTCAACGTCGAGTTTTCTGCAACGCAGAATATTTACAATGCTGATACGTTACTGCTAACAGGGCAGATACTGTCATGCTTAAAGTCTCCAACGTCGAGTTTTCTGCAACGCAGAATATTTACAATGCTGATACGTTACTGCTAACAGGGCAGATACTGTCATGCTTAAAGTCTTCAACGTCGAGTTTTCTGCAACGCAGAATATTTACAATGCTGATACGTTACTGCTAACAGGGCAGATACTGTCATGCTTAAAGTCTTCAACGTCGAGTTTTCTGCAACGCAGAATATTTACAACGCTGATACGTTACTGCTAACAGGGCAGATACTGTCATGCTTAAAGGGTAACAAGTAGCCAAAAGGTACTGTTACGCCAAGCTAGCTAACAATAGCTAACGCCGAATATATGCAACGCCGAGTTTTCTTCAATGCCGAGTTTTCTTCAACGCCGAGTTTTCTTCAACGTCGAGTTTTCTTCAACGTCGAGTTTCTGCAACGCCGAGTTTCTGCAACGCAGAATATTTACAACGCTGATACGTTACTGCTAACAGGGCAGATACTGTCATGCATAAAGGGTAACAAGTAGCCTAAAGGTACTGTTACGCCAAGCTAGCTAACAATAGCTAACGCCGAATATATGCAACGCCACCGAGTTTTCTTCAACGTCGAGTTTCTAACAACGTCGACGCCAAGCTAGCTAACAATAGCTGATGCTGAATTTCTACAACGCAAGGCCGAGTTTCTGCAACGCAGAGTTTTCTGCAACGCTGATACGTTACTGCCAAACCGGGCAGATACTGTCATGCTACTCATGTTTTAAGACTAAACCAGTAACCATACAAAGGTACTGTTACACCAAGCTAGCTAACTATAGCTGACGCTGAATTTCTACAACGCAGTTTTCTACAACGCAAGGCCCAGTTTCGGCAACGCAGAGTTTCTGCAACACTGATGCGTTACTGCCAAATCGGGCAGATACTGTCCGAATATGTAGCTACCGCTGAATTTCAGCAAGCTCCAGTTTCTACAACGCTGATGAAATGAAATGAAAAATGTCTATTTGATGCTAAAAATAGAAACAAAAGGAAAACTTAATCGTATGCGTAGTGCCAAATGGGGCTGTTACTGTCACGTTTAAAGGGTAACCATACAAAGGTACTGTTACGCCAAACTAGCTAACAATTTAGCTATGTACGCCTGTATCTCCAATTTTGGGATCATCACACGAGCACCATCAGCACAGCCCAGCCCCGATTCTGTACGCACGACATCTTCTCAACCTGGCACGTCAACCGGTCATCGGCACCAGAATGTACCCACTGAATGCACACCGTTCTCGCTCGAGGAAATAAAATTGGACGAGGAAATCGTCAATTGACTGGACAAACTAGCTGAAGGTCATATATGGCCAATTGCCACCTTCTAGTCATACCCCTTCTAAAACCTATAAGCGACGCATGTCGTGTTCTATGCGATTCTCATTTTACACAGACAAAAACGAGAAGGAATTTTGGCATTTCTGCAATAAATGCAAATTTAAAGGATAAGTTACTGTAAATAATGCAGAGCGAGACAAATTTTTGTTCTAAAGCTAAAGCGTAGACCGTTAATACATTTAAAAGAAAGATACACATTAACTGTATAATTTATTTATTAAACTTCTGCACCGTTATTCGAAACCTACATTAATATTTGAGAGAGGCAATCTTGTTTACTATGACGTGACGGTTGCTGATTTGACTATACTCTACTCTTTTTACCCCCCTCTATCAGTTTCCTGTTCATGCCACCAGAGTAGGGCGTGCCCGCTCCCTCGTCATTGGTGTCTCGTTTACCGAGACGTACGGTTCAGTCACAAATTCATGGAATTTGTAAGTGAAAAATATATTTTCAAGTCTTAACGGTTTTACCGTTCGAATATAAAAATTTGTTATTAATCTTATTTTATTTTGCAGAGTTTTTGCAAAATGACGATGTCGGACACATCTAGTGCATCAAGCACTAGCTCATCGTCCGATTCAAGAGACTATACCTACTCCGGCATGGGAGCCGAAGGCGGCGTAACGATTCCATAGAACAAAACAGGTTAGCGGTATCCAGAATCTGTATTAGTGACATGTTGCAATCCATGAGTAATGTACCTTTCTCAGTCAAATGGGAAGATGAATTAGAGGGCAACGTGAGCGGCGAGATATATATAAGGCTAAAGAAATTTGAACCCACTGTTCTTAAAGAAAATGGTTTCACACTAAAGTTGCGTTTAACGATGTTTTAGAAGAACCATCCGTTCCAAAATACTCGCCCGCTCATGTTGACCTTATAATCTCTGTTCAACATTTTGACTCCGAAAACTGGACAAGCGTCCGAGATTCAGAGGTACATAAGCTTTGCTGCTCCCAACCGGCCTTTGTAGGCCTCGAGACAAATAACTAATTAAAGAATTTATGTTTTTGACGCATTAATAGCATGGTCTCGTACTGCTGATGAGCTGTCTCTTCAGGCGTTAGAAAATAAAATCAGATTTTTTTTTATGGAGGGTATTTTTTATAAGATCCCTAATGATGTTTTAACGACATACTGGTCTTAAAATAGGTACGAGTGATAATCGTGAGAGTTTAAATCAATATATCTGTAATGATTGCAACTAACATGTCGTCACCGCGCTGACCTTATCCGAGATTGTATCCCCCGCTGCCTAAGTGTCAAAGAGTCCATAAGAAAGATACCCCGAGCTCACATAACTTTTATTGGAAAAACGCGGTGGTATTTCCTAAACTTTTTGGCCGGTCTGACCGCCAACCCAAGATAAGCCTGCTGCGCAAGCAAGTGCTAATCTATGTCGTGATGCTCAAAAAAGGCCCACGCAGGGCATTTATGACCAGTCTAACTGCTTTATGAATATGCTTAGACCATTCTTACAAAAATTTTGGCCGGTCTGACCGCCAACCCAAAATAAGCCTGCTGCGCAAGCAAGTGCTAATGTGTATTAATGCTCAAAAAGGGCCTATGCAGGTCATTTATGACCAGTCTAACTGCTTTATGAATACACCTAGACCTTTATTACAAATATTTTTCGGCCGGTCTGACCGCCAACCCAAAATAAGCCTGCTGCGCAAGCAAGTGCTAATCTATGTAGTAATGCTCAAAAAGAGCCAACACAGGGTATTTATGACCAATCTAACTGATTTATGAATATGTCCTCGTCGAATATGTACTCGTCTTACAAAAACTTTTGGCCGGACTCACCGCCAAACCAAAATAAGCCTGCTGCGCAAGCATGTGCTAATCTGTGTAGTTATCCCTAAAAAGGGCCCACGCAGGGCCTTTATGACCAGTGTAGCTGCTTCATGAATAGGCCTGGACCTTTCTTACAAAAACTTTGGCGCTGGTCTGAACGCCAACCCAAAATAAGCCTGCGGCGCAAGCAAGTGCTGATCTGGGTAGTAATGCTCAAAAAGGGTCCACACAGGGTATTTATGACGAGTCAAACTACTTTATGAATATGCCTCGACTTTTCTTAAAATTGCCTGCACATGGCAATTATGACTTTTTACCAATGGGCTGGCGTGATCCCTTTCGCCCATCCAGAACAATTGCAAATAGCCAAGGTCAAGGAAAGCCTCGCCAGCGTAGCGTGGGCCCGAGACCCCAAGGCCCCAATGCCTATAAAAACACTACCCGACTAGGTCAAAACTTCCCACGCAGGGATTTAATCAAAAGAGGAAATTCTGACTGCAACAGTTTTCGAGCGGGTTAGTTTTTTTGGAAAGATGAGAATCATTAAATATTCAATATCACTAATAAAATTGATTAAATCGTTTAGAAATTCGTTTTACCTAAGGCCCCCGTTAGCATTGCCAAATGCAGGAAACAATTTTGAGGCAGGCGTGCTATAACCAGCATATATATTACACTGCCAGTTTATGTCACGCCGATATTCCTAATCCCAAAAAGCGACGGATCTTTACGTCCAAAATTCAAATCTTAATTCTATACTTACCGATCGTAAAGTTCAAGTTGGTGAAAATTCACCGAATTTCAGGGTTCATTCAGCCCTCAGATTTGCTAGTAAAATTAGATCTGTCAAACGCCTATTTCCATCTGCCTGTCGCAGTCAGCGAGTCTGAATTTGTTTCAAAGCCTGATTTTTAACAGCTGCCGATGACCTACTTGCCTTAAGGTCATTTCTGACCAATTGGGTTGCCCACATCTTTCGAGTTTTAGTTAATTTAGACGTTTTTCTCCTAGCAAATCAGAACCTCGGCCTTTATTACGAAAAGCCTTAAAAACGGTGCGAATTCTAGAACATTTGGGCTGGCAGGTCAATCATGTTAAGTCTATCCTTACCCCTTGGAGCGCCATAGAATACCTGGAAAATTGTTGGTATCCTCATTCCAACAAAAAGTACTTCCCATTAAAGAAATGCTTGGCCCTGAAAATAAATGCCGTTTTTGAAGCGAAAATCCGCTTGTACAAACGAAATTCGAAGCATTGTGGGCTCCCTAAACTTTGCCCGTTTTCCAGTACCCCGTGGCCATTTCAATCAAAGAGCCCTGTTAGCATTTGGTGCGAGTCTCCTTCACCAGTCCATATATTGTCGATTCCCTATACGAGTATGTACTAATGGAAGCGCTGCTTGAACTATCATTGTGGATAAACAATGAAATAAATTTAATTGAAATGAATTGTGGATATAAAATGATGGGGGCAATAAGAAGATAGGACAAGAAGAGTCAAGTCTCCATTCAAATCAATGAGAAATGCTCGCGATCCTAAATGCCCTAAAATGTTGTTGCCATTATTTAGCAAACTCTTCCATCATAATACAAGCGACGACAAGTTGGTAGTTGCCTTCCTGAGGAACGAAGGGGGAACTCTGTCATCCTCCCTAATGAATCTATGTTACAAGGTGTTTTATCTAGTAGACCAGTACAACATTAATTTTCTAATTCACTATCTCCCCGGTAAGTTCGATTGCGAAGCAGACCGCCTGTCTCGCCTGCCTGTCGTTTCCGAGTGAAATCTCCTTCTCCTACCCATAATAACAGTGAAAATATTTTCGAAAGGGACAGCCCGGAAGTATACCTCGTGTCGGCAAGGGCGTATGAAGTGCCTAATTATTATGTATCACTGGACGCGGCAAATGGTCAAGCCCAGTTTCACAATGCATTCAGTCGAACGTGGCGTTACCAGCTAGCTTGGATATTCCCATCACCGTTCTAAATACCTCAAGTATTAGCACGCAATGAATACAGCTGTAGGAATTTACTTGATCGTAGCCCCCCGGTGGCTGATAGTTTTTTGGGAGAACTGATCTCAAAAATCGAGCCCTTGCCCCACCATTCACAATACTTGCTCTAGATCAGGCCCTGATAGACACAGCCTCAGGTCATCCCCCGTCCCAAGCTCAGGAGTTGATCCTAGAAGCAGGAAAATGTGGGGATGGACAGAAAGCATAGAAAATTGGTCCCAACAACAAAATAATTTATTACTTTCTAACTGGCGAAAATCATCGTTAAAAACTTATAAACACTCTTAGTATAAGTGGTGCTTATGGTCGTGTGGTCGCTCGTGGTCGTTAATGTGAATACACCCTCAGCAGCCGATTTTGTTAGATAAATAATTGACCTGGATCAAAAAGTAAGCTTGTCCTATTCGACCATAAATTTAAGTGTACAAATTAGCGATTGCTACCTTAACAGACCCTAATTTGCAGGTCAACCTAGCGTCACATACGCTTGTAAAATATTCATGAAAGGCTATTTCCAATGAAACTCCAAAAGTAAACAACGTAAATACGTACCTATACGGGATACCGGTACCTTAGTAGAATTGCTTAAAAAGTGGTACTATCAATGAAAATAGCTTTTAGGAATGTTCAAAACCTGCCTCTATCTTATTGTTGTTTGTTCAGGTCATAGGGTATATGACCTTAATTTACTATCTGTTAATAAAAACGATTGTTTTGTATCTTATACATCAATAATATTTTGGCCAATTTCTGGGTCAAAAACTGATTGTGCCTCTTAAATTATTAACGTATTTGTTAAGTACATTAAAGGAGTACGTTGCAAGAATCTAATTTTAGTTATGTATAGTTTAGTTAAATGTGTAAAATTACCAATACCCAAACAGGGTTCATGTGAACTATTATTATACAATAAGACCTTGTGTAACACATAATTATATACAATAAATGAATTATGAATTAAATACAGTCAGACTAGAATTTAACTCAAAATCAGGAAACCCTATTAATATATTGAATTAAAAACAGTTATTTGTTTGCATTTAACTCAAAACTTAAAATATATGGACTTGGACCCTATATTATTTGTTATGGTGACATTTGTAAGTCTGACAATGACGCAGGCATCCAAGCTAGTCCGGGTAGCTAGTGCATCCTGCAGTAGCTTCGAAAAATTGGGTACAAATCCTTCCGTTGGATGAAATCTTAGCTCGCGATAACTGACTCTCACAAAACACTATTTCTAACGTTTGCTGTAGAGAAATTCGACAATCAGCACCCATCTTAGCTGTAACTGAATGTTTTACTCCCGTTGATTATTCAATTTGAAAAATAATTGTAAGAAGATCTTATGGATTAGGAGCAAATGGTACCTAATCAATAAAAAATAGATACATTTTTAATTGATTTATTTATAATACATTACAATACAACATAATTAAAAAAAAATCAAATTTTACATTGGGTCATTTTGGACTTACCACCAGTTAATTATTACAATTGAGTTTGGTCTGTTCTATTGTAGATACATAATTACATATGTAACAATGTATTCAGGTTTAATACAAGCCTAGATTAAGTTGAAATAAGCTTATTTTTCAGTATTATTGTATGCTAAAGTTGTTTTTCAATAAACAGTATTATTGTATATTATGTGTTTTAATCCATATATCATAATATAAAAGAACCTTTTTATTCTTATCACACACAAATATGACAGTAACTTTACTAGTTACCTAATTGTTTTCACATGATTCACATTGGTGTCTTGCCACCAGGCGATAACAGACAGGTCTCAAATATTAATGTAGGTTTCGAATAACGGTGCAGAAGCTTAATAGCAGTGTTTTACCCTACAATAAAACACATATTAAGCGAAACACCTTATTCGAAACCTACACTTTATAATCCTGCCTGGCGGTTAAAATGCAATGTTCCATTCTCACAGTTACTTTTCACTAACTCACCACAAATTTTAGCACTTGCACTCCACTTCACCTTTGTGTAAGTTTTTGTGACGGTGGTGTATCTATCTATTATATCACTGTTTTGGTGGAACATTGCAAAACGGTAAATAAAACATTAAATTTGAGAACCAATGACGAGGGAGCGGGCACGCCCTACTCTGGTGGCATGAACAGGAAACTGATAGAGGGGGGTAAAAAGAGTAGAGTATAGTCAAATCAGCAACCGTCACGTCATAGTAAACAAGATTGCCTCTCTCAAATATTAATGTAGGTTTCGAATAAGGTGTTTCGCTTAATATGTGTTTTATTGTAGGGTAAAACACTGCTAATAAAGAAAATTTCATCATGAAGAATAGACACCGCCGTCAGAGAGGTCATGTAAACTACAACACTCTGCATCGGAACACGACATATCCCTCGCCGGATGCAGGGCGCCATCGTGCCGCAGCGCTGCCCGCGCCGGCGCCGTCGCCCGCCGCCAGCTACAGCGTCTGCTACCGCAGGGGCCGCGAGCGCGTGCGCACGCCTCGCATATACGAGCAGAAACAATAACACACGAGGTACAATACACTGGACGTCTGCTGCACTCCTCTCGCTCCTGGTCAGAAATCAGGGTCCTGGTCAACCAGTGATCCCGTTATTTTATCATGGAGGGTCAAGAGATATCTATTTTATCATTATCACCTCCTATTTCTACCTAATAATCTAAATATGAACAAGAAAAACTTGATTACAAAATGTCTATTAATAAACTGTTAACAATTTCATTGCGGACGAGTGCTACGCGCTACGCTCATAGCCGATCCCGTGATTTTTTCCGCTTTTTAGCAAAAATTGACCTCCCACAGAGAACTCCCCTCGAGAGTTCCCCGCGCTCAAAGTGTTAAATCAACGCCATCACACCAACAAATTCCTTGCTGGATCTTCTGTTACACGTATTTAATACTTACTAAAATATGCTAACAGATGACGTGACATTGTACCCTTACTGTTAATAATATTGATATATTAAATTTAAAATGTATGAATACATTTGTAAAAACCACCACATTTTCAAATGGAAGATTACCACACAGCTTCAAAATTAATAAAAAATAATTGTTACATGTGTCTCCAATAGACTTATAAGATGCGTATTATTTATTACCCATTTACGAACCACACGAAAAATATTATCTCCAATTTATGTTGAATATTTTATATGAATTTAATTGTTTAGCGATGGTTTAATCATGATCACCGTACATATTTACAAGGATTCTAAAACTAGTTTATGAATACCTTGGATGCAAAGAGTTATTTATATCTTGTTATTTATATTCAATTCGAAACATATTATATGCAATTAAGACTACCGTCCCGTCGTCAGAAGTTAATAAAGTATAAATTACGGAATATCGCAAAATTAATTAGTCATCGTACCTCTGCAAATGTGGTGGACATAACTAAAATTTAATCCCTTCAGGTTTAAATCAGATTCAAGCAATAATAATTATTTTCTAATGCTTCCACTACTGGCTGGGGAGCTTTCAACGTTGGTAAAGAAGCACACTGTTATTGGAAAGATACGGAACTAAGATGTCACATTAATAATTTGAAATTAAAAGTAGCGTTTTTGGCTTAAAAATGTTTTTGCCCACAATATATACAATTGTGAAATTATGTTTTTTGCTTCATACATAAACACTAAGAAAAATATACACGCTGATCAATTATCTCGTAGATAATTTAGCGACTGGATGGGAGTTAGGAAATTATGCCTATAAACAAATAAAACAAATACTTGTTGAACCGGAAGTAGATTTATTTGCAAGCCGATTAAAAACAATATTGCCTCAAATACGCTTTTACAATAAAAATATAATAATAAAGTAACGCTTTTCCAGCAGAAACTTAAAACTTTTTATGCATTTCCTTCATTCGCTTTAATTAACAGACTTCATTTTCAAAATGCATTGGCCAACACAACCCTGGCTTCCATTCTTTGAAAAGTTATTGGTTTCAGAATCCATACAACTCCATCCAAATATTTGATTCAAATATGGAACTATTAATAATTATAGATATGCGCTGTCATTATTGGAAAAAACACATTCTAGCGAGATGCTAAATTTTTTGACACGTAAATGGCCTAATGAAGATCTAGAAACACTTATTTTATTGGCCCTGGCTACCGCACACTGCGTACAAATCTTTATATTGATCGGAACACAAAATATTGACACACACACAGAAGTACAACTACTTCCGAAATTTATAATAAAAATTCTCGGCGGAATTGTACACAACCGATATTAACTTCCATTTTTTGACGAGTAACCAGAACTTTGTCATCTCAATGTATACAGACGTACTAAAATAATAACTAATTCACTTTGCGGTTTCAACATAGACACTTTATTTATCAGTTACAAAAAAAAAAAAAAAAAACATATGCCAAAGACTCATCGCAAATATTGAGTCGCTGGATTTCACAATAGTGGTATCAACACATATTATGTTCACTGCACAGTATAGCACTAGGCATTCTGCCACTTCTATGTTGGTATAGCCAACAAGTTCGTTGTTAGTGTAGACATCATACGCAAAATTGCCAGTTGAAGCGATTTTTTCTTTTATTTTTGCCTAGTTTCATAATAATGAAATCGTAGATGATTGCTATCAATTTGCTAAGATATTTGTCGTCATCGTCAAAAAACCTGTAAAATAAAAATAATTCATAAATTTTATAATAACCACGATTAGCATAATGTTAAATACCTAAATCAAAATAAGAATTAAAACTCTTTAGTTTATTTTAAACTTACCTAATAAAAGATTTGCTGTTCTGAGAGTACCTTTACTGTTTATTTTACGTTTCGTCTATGCGTTTGAGATTTATTTCACATTTGTGCTCTGAACATCCTACAATATGTAAACCTTAAATCGCAAAGAATGAAGTTGTGAAATATAATTGATGATCAAACGAACTTACCAAGTGAAGTTCGATCACAATTATGTGAGCAACTTCATTCGACGCGATTTATAACAACCCACCCTCAATATTAAAGGACAGTTTTGTCTAACGTCACCCTACCCACTTATAACAAAAAGTGAAATAAATTCTCAACATTAATACTGTAAACAAAATGATTCGAACGAGGCAGTCAGTGAGCCGACTATGGAACCCCGATAGAGGGGGTGAAAGATAGTGGGAATGTTTTTAGTGTTGCTAACATATAAAAAAAAAAAAAAAACCTTTAAACACCGTGCAAGGCTGATGCGTGGGGCGCTACTACTACAATATGTAAACCTTAAATCGCGTCGAATGAAGTTGCTCACATAATTGTGATCGAACTTCACTTGGTAAGTTCGTTTGATCATCAAGTATTGTTCCACTTAAAAAACGTAAGTTATTCGCGTGAAATATAGTATAAGTATATGACATTTTTTATGTGGGTGTGGACCAATTGTAACTTTGTCAAAGAAATATTATAATTTACACATTCCTACTGAAGTCACACAAAAAAACGTACCTAACCACGAATTATCAAAACAATACTCATACAAAAAAAGGCGTAAGGAGTAAAACGAAGTATGCAACGTAGGCAACAAATGCGAAGTAGGCAACAAAAAGCAAAAATATGCAAAAGATTAAAGCCCGTTTTTTATACATGGGCTAGGTGTTTTGCTGTTGTAAAAAGCATCGTTAAATTATTCATTACCCGGACACCTGACGGGCTCTGAGGTGAAAATTGATTTCCTGCCTTTTACGATGTCGTATTTTCTTTTTAATTAGACTTGAGAGGCGATAAAAAGGTGTTGATTTCTGTTAATTTATTACTTTACACACTGTATTAAGTAGATCGTGACTCGTTAAACTCGTATAACTGTATTTGCTTCTTGATACTTATTTACCCCATTGCTCATTTTATAACCAAAAATATACAGCATAATTATATTTTTGATAAATATTGCCTCACATAGCTGGAGTGATAAAAACAAGCTTTCATGTATTACTTCAAATTTCAGACTTATTTTTCCATACAAAACCATTAACCATGCAATGTATCAAACGATTACATTTTTCATGTTACAACTGTCAATAGTTATCAAGAATTTACATGTGACAAATTAGTGTCGAAAATTACGCATTAGACTAATGTTAAATTTCCTTGCAACATCAGTGCATGGTACAAAAACTAGCGTTCGGTTACAGTTTTATTGAAAATACACGCTGTATTAATATTCAATCGCGTATTTTGCGTATTCAGACATTTAATTAATGTCATACAGATTCTGTAAATTAGTGCAAATCAATGTGATTAAATATTAAAACAAAACACCCTTTTTATTCCTACCCTTTGTGTGCTAAATCTAAAGTTAATTATGATGTCAAAAATAAGAAGTATACATGTAAGTATTTAGCTAAATTAACTATTTTTCCTGTTATAAGATATTAAGTTACTTAATTCACATTAGAAAAATATGAAGACAACATAAAATAAAGTCAATCGGATTCAAATTATCAGTGATTTGATTTATTTTTCAAAAATAAGTGTAACTTCGAAGTCCGCCAATCGTGATTCCTAAAATTGGCCTAAATAAATAATAGCTAATCTATTTCTTACCTAAATCTCCCGTCGTTTCTTGAATAATCAGTCAGAAAATTGAAACGAATTTTGCTTAAACATTTATTAACGAATCTAAAGATCAATCAAGACAAATCGACTTGCGAGCGATCAGTGGCGGTTAACTTTCGGCAAATCACAGCGTTGTTGGATGTAATAAATCAAAGTAAACGGAGGTCGCCGCGCTATGAGTAGCCAATTTCCATAATTTTCTTTCATGACGATGCTGCGAGTTGAGCAAATGACGCGTTACTCGAACGAGGCAAACACGCAATGGATGCAGTCAGCACAGTAGCCCTGGAGCCCTTTGGATCTTCTAACACTATAGTCTGAGACTCTTATATCAATGACGTTAAGGCTATCGAAAAAATAATTAGTCTTACCATCGTATTCTTAGAAATCACGGACTATATGTAACAAAACCTACTCAACTCACTGAGATTTATCTCTCGGAATAAAAAAATATTCAAATACCCACCGAATCGGTGCACAGTGGTAGATTTTTTTTATTGATATTGTATTATGATGATTCGAAAATACTTGTTCTTTAGCTAGCTACTCTGCTTATTTCAAAATACGGATACAATACAATTATAGACGGCGAAATCCCTCGCAAAGTCAGTTCTAGAGAGAAAACTTTTATTTTTTTATTCTTTAATAGGTTATGCAAATATGCAGTAGGTCTACTTAAAATACTGAATGTTTGAATTTCTTCTTCTTCTTCACTCCATATCCTATCAGATGTCGGCGATCATCACGCGAAAAATCCTCCCTCTGTTTCGCCACTCTTCTTAGGGTGGCAGCGTCTGCAATACCGGTCCAAACCCTAATATTATCACACCATGATGTAGGTCTTCCTCTACCTCTTTTTCCATCTATTTTCCCCTCAATTATGTTTTTCAATATATCACATTTGAATTCAATATCAAACGTTTGAACGGAAGTAACTAAATACAGATGTGGCATCTTAACTGATAAAATCTTTTAATCTGTTTTAGTCCAATGCATTCGAGCCCAATTTTGTTAGTAAACTTTAAGGTACTTAAAAACTGAACTACTTCATTTTCAAGTAATAAAATCTCGCTTGCACCCATCAAACTATGAAGCTGGCCTACTGAACTTATTAACTGCGCGCAGCCGAGGCAAAATTGCTATAAGTTATGCAATTTTGCTACGCACCATTAGCTGCAGTTCTCGAGACTGGAATTTAGTACTCGACGCTTATTGCATCCATGCAACGGATTTACCTTACCTTAAGAGGCCTTTCACATTTCCCTATACTAAATCGGCTATCGGGATCTAACAGTTGGAGTATCTATACTCGTATGTGGATTTAACTGGTATTTATTTATACGCGAGTCTAGTTAGAAGACCATGGTTCATGGTCTATTCCATTATATTGTACTACAGACAGGGTTTGTGTATTTTGCGTGATATGGTTTTTTTTTAACTTATGGTCTAAGGAAACAATACAATTATGGTTTTTGCTATCGAGATTGTCAACGACATAGTATATAAGTATGTTCACTGACTTAGTGGCAAAATAGAAACTTACTACTCAAGCAAACAGCTCATATCAGATCCAAATAATGTATAAACCTAAATTTGAGAGATGTTTGTTTTGGGTCAATCATCGAATAAAACTAATATTGTAGCTCTGTGAAACCATTTCTGTTTATTTCAATATGTTTAATTAGTTAAGAGAAATGTTTTTTAATCGTCATTCTTTTCACAAAGTGTTAAAGCTATTTCCTTCTGTTATGTGGCACTACCTGCTAGCAAACTTCTAACCTAGCAGGATATCCAAAAAAAGTCTAGTTCACACCTAAACTTTTTACTAGACATTTTTACAAAAACCCAAAAGCCAGGCTGTGCGATCGACAGGTCTTAATAAGGTTACATTGTTTTATAAATGAGTGCGGTGCCATAAAATGAACCTCGTAAGACATCGTAGCGACGTGTTATGGCACCGTAAAAACGTGCAAGTGACAGTTAACTATGTACGCATTGACTTTTAGTTGCGCGGGAGGGTTAGGTTCACCTCTATTTTACTCATAGTGAGCTGGCAGAATCAAAGCTTATCATCGATCACACAAAGAGAAACAGAGCGAGAATACTCTCACAAGACTCTTTATGTCTGTTTAAGGTGTCCAAAGTTCGTTTTTATGAACAAGTGCTTTTCCGCGAAAGGCATCTCAGAACTCGTACAAAATTGATACGTTAGCGAGTCTGTTATTAATAAGAACAATATAAGATACATTTGAGACTAGTTTATTGTTTTAAAAGCAATACTTATTCAAACCAAAATTATACTACTACTCACGGTTTTTTTAATCGAAAGATAATCAATATGTTGCAGTAGAAAAAGTTCCTTATAAACGGAGCGAAGCATATTGAGCATTTTTAAGAAAACGTAAGCTCTCAGCTCGTCTGATCAAAGCAGGAACTGAGGCCCATGGACATAGCGATCAAAATATCGCCTATGTGCTGCCTACCCTGAGGACTTAGATGGATTGCCTCTATCTATGCCAGTAATTACACCGGCTATCTTACCTCAAAACCAAAACAGCAGTGCAAACACTGCTATTTAGCGGCAGGTTAACGGGTAAGACGGTGGTAGCTATCCGGGCGGACCGTGCACGTCGTCGTGCAAGTCGAGTAATTTATTGTTATTTAAATCGTTAAGAAAAATATATTTTATCGGGTATATAATGTTAAATTCGACCGATTATCGATTACTTTACATTCCATTTTGTTAAATTATAAAAAAGGTTATAAATGCCGTTCAATCGAAACACTACGGAATCTGTCGTTCGGTTATTTGCCTCGAGTCGCGCTAATTCGTCGCTCGGCAGCAACGGGGTTATTACGTTTCTAGCAGTTGGCATTCCCGGAATGCCCGGGCAAACTCGAATCTTAGGAGCCCGAAATGTTTCCAAATGAATTCTAAGATTCGCTGATTGAGTAAGTGTTTTCGGAATGACACCGAAATGTTATGATTCCGGGCGTTATTTAATCCGAGGACTAACTTGATGAAATTCAAATAACTGAGTAAATAATTTAAATATCCTTGGATTACTTACCTACAAGAATTTGTTTTTTTTTACAAATGTGATTGAAAATTATAAAAGTTATATTCTTAATTCGAAAAATAAAACCGGCTTAGCGCATGCCTTCTCCTGCTTAATGCAAGATTTCGTAGATTCAATACTTTCAATAAGTAGTACATTCGTCATACAGGAGCAGCCACTGTGCTCGAAAATATCTGAACATGCATTTCATCGCTATCACAATGAAAACCAGTTGTGTGTTGGCCCCTCTGATATATTATCTGCTATCGTATCGTATATTATCGTAATTAATGGATCGTAATACAGTAGCCGTTCCATGAGTTTTCAAGTATCGATTACGATAGGTTTTAGTTGATATATTAAGCATTACATAGCGCTTTCATTTCTTTATTGGAGCGAACGCAAAGGCCTGCTTTACGTATCGACTAAAACCTAATCTCAAACCTCAGATATGTAAAAATCAAACGTAGGGGCAGATCAAACGGTCGGAGTTATCGCATGTCCTGGCTCCATTTCAGCATGGTGATAGGTGCGACAATTTGTTAATTCACTATTATTGTGGACTAGTAGTGGACAAACGGAGACCCCGTTTGTCCACGGCTTCTGCTTACTATCAGACGGTCCATATGCTTGTTTGCCACCAACATAAAATGTTTACTAATAACTTGATAACATCGTTAATAAACTTCTCTTTACTTCCCGAAAATTGTGGCATTTTTATTGTCACAAGGCTTGGAACAATGTTCACCATGTTTTTGCAGTGTACCACGGTTTTGCAGTGCGTCAGCAATGTTTGTTGAAGCCAGGATTATTAGAAATCGAATAGCATCACTCTGGAAGAGGGTACGTATTTCTAATAATAGGCTTATTATGACCCTTAGAGAAAACATTTATCAAAAAGTGTTTTTCTTGCATTGGTTGTCCGCGCATCAGCAACCGAACCGAAAATAGTTTTTGGTTACCTTATTTTATTTTATTGAATTTTGTTTACTGTATTTTTTTCTACTCTTTTATATTTATATGTTTTAATTTTAGTATAATCAAATATTTATAATATTGTAATGGGTCTATTGCCTGAATAAAGAAATATTCATTCATTAATTCTTGACATGAGGTTCGAACTGTCACTCTTGTCGGAATTTCGCTACAATTGTGGTGTTTTTGTGACGTTTATTGTTGTTTTCTTAAAATTCATACATTTAATGCCAGCGGCAAAGAACCGCACTGCCCGTCCGATGGTAAGTGATAAGCGTAGGTTGTCAGCCTCCGTAGCCAAGTTGGTAGTGACCCTGCCTACGAAGCTGGAGGTTACGGGTTCGAATCCCGGCGAGGGCATTATTTGTGTATTTTATTTATCACAAATATTTTGTTCCTTGGTCATGGCTGTATGTATTTAAGTATCTATATGTATCTATCTATTATATATATCGTCGCCTGGTGGCCTCATCACAAGACTTTATTGAGCTTACCGTGGGACCAGGTTGATTTGTGTAAGATGTCCCCAGATATTTATTTATTTATTTATGGTCACTTGCAATGGGAGAAACGGTAATTTACAATTATCGCACCTGTGATCATGGTGAGACAATGACTTGCTAATCAAAAGGACTTGAAACTTGTACAATACATAGTCGTTAGATTGCATAACGTCTCTACTTTAAAATACTCAAATCTTATAACAGTGACTTATGTTTATTGCAAATAAATGACTTATGTTTCAAGCTCGTATAGCAGGGCAGCTTGTACAATATTATGTAACTAGTAGAAATATTTTTGAAAACAATCGTTATTGCTGGTAAATAACGATGCCGTGTTATAAAATAACGTTTTTCGTATTAAAATATGATAGTACGGCATCGTGATATACCAGCCAGATCGCTCGCGCTAATTGTGAATAGTATAAGGTACGTAAATATCAAGTCTTGTTTCATCAATTCTGATTTTTTAAATGAATACGTTCGATAAGTCCCTTCACAAACATAAATTGAAGAAAAAGCAATTTTAACTAGTTATTTCGCCTATTTGACTTTCTCTTTTATCTTAAACTCATAATAATTAATTTATATGAATAAAAAAATGCGTCCGCGCCTCTATTTCAAAAAAAAATATGGATTCAACTCAGCTGACAGAAATGTATCTCGCATTGCATTGAAAGTAACTACTACTTAAACGTTTTCACAGTTAAATTAATAGTCGCATCGCTTGAGGCGTTTATACTGGATCTTTTAAATAAAGTTTGTACGTGCCTCCTCGTCGCAAGGGTTGCCAAATGGGGCTACAACAGATTTTTATAATGTTCTGTATTGGTAAGCGAGGTCTGGCCTTTCGCCAATTCGGCCATCGATTTACAAGTTCGCTTTTATGTTCTCCTGATACTTTACGGAATGCACGTTTTTCCGAATAAACTCTTAAATCACATAGCTTGTGTGAATTTGGGCAGATGGAGCCGAAAGCCAGAATCATGTTTGCCGCAGATACTTATTTTAGTAGGGGATTTTATATTCGGTTTGTTTTTTCATGTTGACATAAAGAAAATATACATAAAATAGCAAAATAAATAATTAATAAATATCTTGGGACATCTTATACAAATTGACCTAGTCCCACGGTAAGCTCAATTAAGGCTTGTGATATGGGTACCAAGCGACGATATAAATAATAGATGAATACATATTCACATCCACGACTAAGAAACAAATATTTTGTGATGAATAAATACACAAACAATGCCCTCGCTGGGATTTGAACCTGGAAATTCCAGCTTCGTAGGCATCAAGGTCGCACGAAGCTAGCTTTGCATAGCATTAAGTCCGCCTATTGTACATTCTTTTTTTGTTTTGTGCAATAAAATTTCCATATACGAGTACCTATTCAGCCCGTGTCCACCCACTGCACGGTATAGGCCTCTTCTTTATTACCAAGGATCGGACAAACGCCCGTCATTATGAATACTTAACCCTGTGCTGTATGATAGAGACTTCTTGTGTGTGTGTTCTTGTTTCATGAAAAACTATCGCGGTAACCGAAGAAGATAATTACACTCATTAGACCAAAATTCAATATTAAAAATTCTAAGTCTTTTATTTGTAATAAATTCACAATCAGGGTACAAAGTAAGAAGGAGTTGGGATCTCCTAAACAGATACTTTGTGATAGTGTTATTATTATTAAAAAATATCTTATAAAAGAAGATATGTTAACATCATAAGATAAGGAAGTCTCTACTGTACGGGACAGGGTTATTTTTCGAAATGACGGGCGTTTGTCCGATCCTTGTTTATTACGCCACTTTCCTCGGTCCTGTGCTAGTCGCATCCACTGCTTTGTTGCCGTTCGGCAGATATCGTTGGACCATCTTGTCGGTGGCCTCCCTAGTGGTAGATCTTCTTGACCACCCAATAAAATTTGAATCAATAAAAATATTTAGCTGAGCACTCAGGTAACGGTTAGAGAAAAAAATCTTAGGCGTATTTTTTGTCCATAGAGCCGATTGTAGCACTCTCTTGTAATACAACGCTAATAGTACATTTAATTTAAATGCTTACTATTTTGATTACATTTTGAATACAAAACTGCATGTATTGTTAAGAGTTCGGTAAAGTTTTATTATGACTTTGCTCATCTTTGTGATACTATATTGGAGTCACTTGACTGCTAGTAACTAAAAAAGAATCGGAAGATAGATTCCAACTAAATAAGTCGAGTAAGTACTATTATATTTTTGTTCATACAAAGTTTTTTAATAATGTTTTTAAATCTTGGAGCTGTTTCGCGATCTTTGATTGCAGAGGTAACTTACGAGTATGCTCATTTTCCTATAGTCATAATTTTATTAAATTGGTATGTTAGTTGTTTACCAATACTTACCTATGTTGTTCTTTTAATTAAAATTTTCTTAGTTATCGAATAAATTTTAGCTAGGTACAGAAAATTTAAGAAGAAATGCCAAAGCTTAGGAGGTATATTAGCGTATTTTTAAACTATATTTCATAAAAATAATAATGCAAAAATAAACTTTATTTCACGTATCATTAAATAATAATATAAGTATATTAGTCTAAACAATTTTTTCGTAATACCAATACTTCATATTATCTTAACAATTGCAATTTACATACATTTTGCGTTAATTCGTTGTTAGGTGGGTGTCACTTCAAAATCAAACAGACTTTTAAATAATATAATGTATTCGTGTCTGTAGAATAATTCCTAAACGCATAGTTATTAAAAAATCAACTCATATGACTGTACCTTCAATATTTTTGTTGAATGATATTGTTTTGCTGTTGTATATACTTTGTAAAATTTTACCGCCATTAATGTGTTGTATTTTATGCACTCATTTTTGTTAAACCCACGTTCCATAATCGACTCCGGACTTTCGTAAGAAAATTTCAAAATTTTCTTAACTTGAAAATACTGAAGTTGGAAACAACGGACGTAAAATATAAAAATAAAGGCGCTCAGTTTATTGTGTAACTTGAAAAAAGTCAAATTAAGTAGGCGTGTTGATGTCATGACTTTGGAAACAATTTGGAACGAGAAAAAGTTCGAAACGTCGACTTTTATGATAAATGAATCATCATCATGGTCTTCAAATTAGCTGCCATTTTTCATCAATTTAGGGATTTAAATATAAGTTATACCGCATTTATTGTTTAAGTGGCTTTTCACCTCGTTGCCAAAATTAAGGACAGCAAGTACTTTACTCGGTGATATCGTCTCGTCTCGTTAACCAGTAATGTTGAGACGTGAATTCACATAATATGTTGCAGGTATTCAGGATCGGTATTTAATAGCGGTTACCTACCGGAAAAATATTACTTACAGGTACTATGTATACATCTTAGCCAAAATAATAATTATTGGAAAAATTATATCACGTAAATGATAACATGAATTTAGAATGTGAGACAAAATATGATCTATCAAAATAACAATATATTTTTATTTTGTGTCGGAATCGATCTGTGGTTAACACAAGCACGACTCACTTTTATAAATTCATTCATGATTAATGAAAAAAAATCTTACGTGCTTATCGCACAATAATCGATATTTAGTTTGAAAATCGCTCCTTTTGGGGTAGGTACTTACGATATATTATTTTGAATATCTAATAAGTCAGTTGGTGGTGGTAAGCCGTGTGGTGACGGCAGTAAGAATACAATTGTCACCACCCCAACTCCTCCTGCGGGTGTCGTAAGAGTCGACTAAGAGATTGTGTCACTGACCACTATTTGATAAATATTGATGATGGGCAGCATCGTCATCATAGTGGACACATTACTGCGATCGCCAATCCGCTTGCCCAGCGTGGCGATTATGGGCATTTACCTCCTAATGTGTTTATACGCGTAGTTAATAGGAGAGGCCTACGTCCAGCAGTGGACTATCATAGCCTATCATAGGCTGATGATGATGAATAAGTCAGTTCGTCTAGTTCTTATCATTCAGCAGCAGCAGATCCAGCAAGCTATGTGTATCCATTATACAAATAAAATAATTAGCTGACGCAACATAATCGAATACACACCAGTGATGTAAACATTTCATTTTATCTCAGCAGTGCATTCCGCTGCAAAAGTTATTGAACACAGTTTCCCGTCTAACGCCGCCGTGGCTTTATTTGCTACGCGTGTTCTGTGAAAACAAGCGAATAACGACTCAACCAGCTTCGTCGAACGAGACTGATAATATTGAGTTTTAAGCCCGAGCCTTAAAAGATGACACATTTCCAACTGAACTTGGAAATTAAAGAGTTTCTGAAATTGAGGTGTGTATTTTCATTTAGTTCGTTATTAAGGGATTATAAAGAGGGTAATGCACAAATAGTAACGAGGATAAATTAATGTACTGACATAAATCATAATCCGATCTCATAATTATATAATTATCTTTGCTGACGACGAAATGACATAGAAGATGAAGTTAAGATATGCGATGTCTGAATATTATAACTATTCACACATCACATACAGCATTTTTTATGCAGCGTTGTTGAGTCAAAGATATGTATAGATATTTTCATTTGTAGCAGGAATACTTAATTATGGTTCAGAACAGTAATTATGAACTTTAATTTATCATCGCCCTAGAAATTATTCACAGAGTTTATTCCAACTATGCTGTTCCAAATTTCCGTAAAATTACAAAGTCTGGTTATATATAAGCGTGAAAGATATTACTTTAAGGCCAGAATAAAAAGACTATGACGATGTCCGAGTGACCATAACTATGTAATGACAAAAACAATCAAATAATAAATGTAAGAACCTACTTATTATTACGATTCTCTCAAAATCTTTATTGACGAGATCCAATTATTTTACCCGCTTTACTTCGCCCTTCGAGCTCCGGTCGTTTTCACGCAGTTATTAAAATTAATTTCAATTTCGACTTAATCTTCCATTAATTTCAGTAAACAGCCGGCTTGAATTTAATTATCACATAGGTACAAATCATCAATATAAGCTTTTGCAGTGTAATATTCGGAATTTGCAATCTTATTCAAGGAGAGCTTGCTTACCTGCTGATGAATGTTTAGCGACGGAACGAGAATTTGTCAACGACGTCTCCTTTTGTTTCACTGAAATTATTGTTATTAAAATAATGGTTTTGATATTTCTGCTGTCTGACATCTTATCTCCTAAATCCCCAATGTTAAATCGCGTCATTGCTAGTCTATTTATTTCCTTATCACCGCGATATTAAAAACAACTTAGGAGGTCCATTCGTATATTTTATTACGGTTGTTTCCTTATGAAAATAAATAATGTAAAGCCAGGGAGGGAGCAAAGGAGCGTGATTAACCAAATGAAATATAATTCTTAATTTGATATTCTTTTCAAGGTATTGTTTACCTGCCTATTTTTTATAATTGTTTGCATATTTAACTTATTTTTGACGATAATTTTCAAGTCGGCTTTGGTTGAGGAACTTTAAAATACTTACCGTATAATTAGCTAAGTCATACGAATGAATCCTACGTATAATAAATAAATATCTGTATAAATAAATAGCCAAGATAGTCTTCCGGATTAACAAGCTAAAGTGGTAAAGGGCACGCCACATTGGACGCAGAGCAGACGAAAGTGCTATCACGGTTTGGCAAAAGCAGTAGATACGTACATACGTAGAACGTACACCCACAATATGGATAATAGACAAGATGCAAATTATTTCCAATAACTGGTGTATGTGACTGGTATGTATCTGGTGGTCCATAATGGAGGCCTATGCTTGGTCTTATGGTTGAAATTATAAATATAATCGGCAACAAAACGTTTAATTGAATTTGCTAGCAACAAAACGTACCTACACATATTTCACTTTTACGTCTACTTTGCAGACTATGAGCCATTTTATACCCTGTAATAACGTGACAGTCGTAAACTATCTCAACAAGAAACAGTCAAGCGAATAAGCATGTAAAATGAAACGCGCCGCTTAAAACATACATGATGAAACTAAGACCTTACAGTTCCACAGGAGTATATGCAAATGAATTTCGTATTACGAGTGCTTGACGGAATGCATTATTCTCCCGCACAAAGGGTTTAACACGTGATAAATAAATTATTCTATCCATGGGAACCACACCAGCGGATTCAAATTAGTAGGCATAATTAAAATGTTAACAGAATCATTTAAATTTCTAATTAATGTAGGTATTGTACATTGACGCGTTGATGCAACAAGCGGTAACAACCAAGTGGAAGTACTTACCTAAAGGTATATTTTAAATACAAATTGGTTTTAATCGCGTACAATTACGTTTAATTATAACCTGGCTGATTTGAGTCTGCCTGCGACCACGGGTGCGTCATGTCCGAAACGTCAGGATATAATTAAACGTAAGTTTACGCGATTAAGACCCGTTTGTCTTTAAAATATGAGTAATAATCGCGAAAGTTTAAATCAATATAATGTACCTAAAGGTAGGGAGTGAATTAAAAGTATGCAAACTTTTTGTACTAACAAATTACATGTCTAAAACTTGAAATATATTTGTTGAAATAGATTAGCTGTGGTTTGGATATTGGGATACTAAAATAGTGTAAAATTTATTGTAATATTTTATACCAAATCTTTACCCTATTAGGAACCGTCTTCCACTTCATGTATACGAATAATAATTTTAAATGGATCGTAATCTCACTAACTGAAATAGGTATTAATCAGTTTTTTTTATTAAACTCAAATCTAAATTTTATTATAAAATATTCAAGTCACCGTTTCAGTTCTTCTTACTTCTAACGTAATACCCTATTGCATAATGCATACAAATTACACGCACAAATGGCAAATATTAGTTAGGCGGAATAAACGCTTTGTAAATTTGTATAAATTATTCAGCCATTTAGTATTGCGCAGTGACGCACATACGCGCTGCAATAAATCCGCCTTGGCAGTACGAATGTTAATGGCATGCACACGTCATGACGACGTGTGGAGGTGGACGCCCGTTTTTCCAACAAAATATATTTTCGACGCGCATAACGATACAACAATTCAACTTGAGACTGCATTTTTAACCAACTTCAAAAAGGAGGAGGTTTACAATTCGTCGAAATCTTTTTTTTTTATGTATGTTCCCCGATTACTCGAAGACGCGTGGACCGATTTGAAAAATTCTTTTTTTATTTGAAAGGGTCTTTTTTTATTTGAAAGGCCTTCTAATTGGTCCCATTGTCAACGGATTCAGATCTGATGATGGGATCCTGGAGAAATCGAGGGAACTCTTCAAATGTTGTAGGCACACATGACATTTTTCATTTATTTTCGAAGACTAAACAAGTATTTGCGTCTAGTCATGAACCTTTTAAGTTGGTGATCTGATGGTGGAAGGTACAACTCCTTAGCAATTAGGAGTTGGGGGATAATTCTTTATGTATAACATATTTCGTGTATTTTGGAAGCTATTTGAGTATTTGCCTTTAGGTGGTCATCCTTTCATGTTGGTGAGCTGATGATGAAAGTTACAACTCCGTAGAGATTAGGAGTTGGGGGATAATTCTTTAATTATGACATAGTTCATGTATTTTGGAAGCTATTTGAGTATTTGCTTTTAGGTGGTCATAGTCTCATGTTGGTGAGCTGATGATGAAAGGTATAACTCCTTAACGATTAGGAGTTGGAGGATAATTCTTTGAATATAACAACTGTCATACATTTTCGAGATCTTTTCAAGTGTTTGCTTAGTAGTTATGACATGTTGGTTAGCGGTTAGTGATTCTTTAAATAATATAGGCATGCTAAGGTTATGTTATCTATAATCTTTGAAATTATTCATACCTGCTGATGACACAATGTATATCTCCTTGATAAATTCAAATTCAAATTCAAATTCAAATCTTTATTGCATAATCATGTTGTTACATATATAAGGTGTTAAAGTCAATGGAACGGGTACAGAACATGAACCCTGCTAGGGCACAGCAATTTATCTTATAAATAAATAATTGTATCTAAAATCAGTCACATTTAACATAAGATAAAAATAATAATCACTTATTCAAAATCCACATAAGGTACCAATAATAATAAAATAACTTAAATAATAATAATATACCGAAGGTGGGAGGGAACCGATCATCATTTGTCCGACGCGCATCTGCCGGATGCTACTGCCATGACTGATTTCTGGCGTAGCATCTGGTCGGTGCCCGTCGGACACATCGAGGGCGATTGGATGAACGTTGTTGAACGTGAGTGCGAGAGCATTGAACCTATGGAGGCAATTACCATCAGTGCCGATGACGTAACTTGTGCCATCCGCCCTGCCCAGAACTGGAAAAGTCCTGGACCGGACGGATTGCACAACTTCTGGCTAAAATGGTTTCGGTGCTCCCACTCGCGATTAGCAGCGCAATTCCAACAAGCCCTTGAGCTTGGTTCCCTGCCTCCTTCCTTAACAACAGGTGTAACCTTCCTGCTCTACAAGTCCGGTAGTACCACGGAACCGAAAAACTACCGACCCATCACGTGCTTGCCTACACTATACAAGCTCCTTACATCCATTGAGAGCAAAAATTAACACGCACATTGTTGCGAACAATGTTCTGGCCTCTGCTCAAAATGGATGTAGGGTTGGGTCCCGTGGTACTAAAGAGCTCTTCCTCATCGACATGACCATTTGCCAGCAAGTCCGGCGTAACAAAGGGGCCCTCTCCGCCGCTTGGATTGACTACAAGAAGGCCTATGATTCGGTGCCTCATTCATGGTTGAAGAGGGTCTTGGAGCTGTATAAAATTGATGCAGCTTTAAGATCCTTTCTCGGCGCGTGTATGGGGCAGTGGACCACAGTCCTTCGTCAACCAGGAGGCGGAGATGGCCCCTCTGGCCCGCAGGACTTCATAAGGATCGAGCGAGGAATATTCCAGGGTGACAGTCTGAGTCCCTTATGGTTCTGCCTAGCTCTGAATCCCCTCAGCACCCTGCTGAAGGATTCAGGACTAGGTTGCCGGCTTCGGAGAGAGGGTGAAGTCATTTCTCACCTTCTGTACATGGATGATCTCAAATTATTTGCGCCAAATAGCCAAGACTTGTTGGAGCTACTGCGAACCACAGAAGTTTTCAGTAGTGCCATCAATATGGAGTTTGGTGTCGATAAGTGTGCGGTTATGCATGTGCAGCGGGGGAAAGTAGTAAATTCAGCAAATTTACAGCTTTCTGAGACAATGTCGTTCAGATCTATCTCGGAAGCAGAAACCTATAAATACCTTGGTATGTCACAGTCTTTGGGTATTGAAGATATGGGAATTAGACAGGCGGTGAAGGAGCGCTTTTTCAACCGGCTCACAAAAGTACTTAACAGTCTTTTGTCAGGAGGCAACAAAGTGCGCGCCTTCAACGCTTGGGTAATGCCCATACTCATATACTCCTTTGGCGTACTAAGGTGGACTCAGACCGAGCTGGACGCCCTGGATCGAAGGATCCGTACACTGCTCACCACACATCGAATGCTACACCCGCGCTCATCAGTTATGAGATTGTACATCCCGCGGAGGTGTGGAGGCCGCGGCTTCTTAAATGCCAAAAACCTCCACAACCAGGAGGTGTACAATCTTAGAAACTATTTTCTTAACAATGAGTGCGGGATGCATCGTGATGTGGTGGCAGTAGACCGGAACTTCACGCCGCTCTCCTTGGCAAAAGAGAACTGGCGCAAACCTGTGGTACTAAGCACCGAGGACCGCAAGGCGGTATGGAAGAGCAAGGAGCTACACGGGCGGTTCTACAAGGCCCTCACGGGACCTGACGTAGATCTGCTCGCGTCGGTGAACTGGCTACGATTCGGGGACCTCTTCGGAGAAACCGAGGGTTTTGCCTGTGCAATTGCTGACGAGGTTATCATGACGAATAACTACCGGAAATATATCCTGAAGGACGGTACGGTCGACATTTGTCGGGCATGCCGCCGTCCCGGTGAGTCACTCAGGCATATTATTTCCGGTTGTTCTCAGATTGCTAACACCGAGTACTTGCACAGACATAACCTCGTAGCCAGTATTATACACCAGCAGCTTGCTCTTCAATACGGCCTTGTGGACGTTGAAGTGCCGTACTATAAGTACACAACTGCACCAGTTCTCGAAAATGGTCGTGCCACGCTCTATTGGGATCGACCTATCATCACGGACAGGACTATTGTAGCCAATAAGCCTGATATCGTGCTGGTAGATCGATCGCAGCGCCGGGCTGTGCTCGTCGACGTCACCATCCCCCATGATGAGAATCTCGTGAAGGCCGAGAAGGACAAATCCAGTAAGTACCTAGACCTGGCCCACGAGATAACCGCCATGTGGGATGTTGACTCGACGATCATAGTCCCGATAGTCGTTACAGCCAACGGTTTAATAGCGAAGAGTCTCGACCAACATCTTAAGAGTCTCTCGCTAGATGGCTGGATCAAGGGTCAGATGCAGAAGGCGGTAATCCTGGACACGGCGCGGATAGTCCGTCGGTTCCTCTCTCTGCGACCTTAACCACCGGCAGCTTGGGCCCGCTCCGTTGCCGGCGGCACCCTAGGTTAGGTTTTTTATAATGTGTTTATATGTTTTGTATTGGTTTTGTATGTTTTATTGTATTTTACTTTTATAATCATATTATGAAAATACCTAACCTAAGAAAAGTAATAAATAAAGGAAATAACTTATAAAAAATAATTGATTAAAAAATAAATTTCATTGCAATGTAAAAATTATTCTGAAGTAAATCCAAAATTATATAAAAATAATAACTATTCACGAGATATAATTAACAATTAAGATAAAACTCATATAAATGGGATGTCAAATTATAAAATATAAAAATGGTCAAGGTAAGGACTCGTCCGAAAGAAACTCATTTGTCGAGTAATAACATTTCTTTAGTAAGAACCCCCGTAACAAATTTTTAAATTTATTTATATCTGGTTCGTCTTTAATCGATGCTGGTATTTTATTGTATACTTTAACGCACATTGCGAAAGGGGCAGAATGTACTAATTGTAGTTTCGAGAGAGGTCTTTCTAGCTTATTTCGCGGTCGCAGATTTTGTGATCGTGAATATTGAGGAAATAGGTTTATATTTTGTTTTACAAAAGCACATACTTCCATGATGTAAATTGATGGCAATGTCAAAATCCTTTGCTCGATAAAATGTAGTTTACAACTTTCCATCGTACCTATATTGACCAGGATTCTAAGGCATCTTTTTTGCAGTCTAAACAGGTGTATAACGTCTGTACTGTTGCCCCACAATATAATGGGATAGTTCTTTGAATATTTAAGTTATCCAGTTCAGGTTTTCTGGCCTATTACAGTGCAGTACATTCTAATTATAAGTATTTAGTGCGTACTAAATAACGATTTTAAACTACTAAAAAGCAAAAAATAAAATATTTGAAAATAAAAATAAAACCGCCTTCAAAAATTCGCCCGAACTAAAAAGTAAAAAATAACTTTAGTTCCTACTTCTTAGGATTTCCTACCCAAACCTTTAAACCTTTTACCCTATTAATTGAAATAAAATATTATGGCTAGGTATCCTACAGATTTCTTAGAAGTCGGTGCCAAGCCAAATATGTTCACTTCGCGAGTATATGACTGTATTTGATAGGGCTTCGTAACTTACTGTCACTCCGGTTATGCTTTCATCAAAATGACTAAGGTAGATCATTCTGTTGATATAAACATAATCAGAGTGACAGTAAGTTACAAAGCTCTATCTAATAACTATAATTATGAACGTATTTGGCTTGGCACCGACTTCTAAGAAATCTGTAGGATACCTAGCCATAATATTTTATTTCAATGAATAGGGTAAAAGGTTTAAAGGTTTGGATAGGCAATCCTAAGAAGTAGGAACTAAAGTTATTTTTTACTTTTTAGTTCGTGCGAATTTTTGAAGGCGGTTTAATTTTTATTTTAAAATATTTTATATTTAAATGAAGATGTATTTTGAAAAATGTTTCTTAATAAGAATGAGCTCGCAACGGTTACAGCCTTACTACCGCGAGATCCGAAAATTATAATTTCGAGCAACTATCTCTCTCTCTCACTCAAATGTAGCCTTTCGTTGGAGTGAAAGTGACAAATATTCGAAAATGGTTTTCGAATTTCGCATTCGGCCCGCAGGTTCCACTGCTAAATAAGTATTGAGTGTTAATAATAATGGTGCATTGTGTAAAACGACTTATTGGATTTGTTTGAATGCTACGCTGAAATAAACGTTTCTTTAACCCAGATGTGCCCAGAACGAGCATTTTGGCAGAAATTTACGATGAAAACAATGGAATTTTATTTCATTGTGTAAAAATCGATCCAATGAGCATAGAAGAAATATTAATATCAATAATAAGGTCCCAGCAGTCCTTGAGCCCCACGGACTGGTTAGGGACGACGGCAAAAGGCCCGATGGGATGATGTTGTTGCCTTGGAGTATGGGTCGGCCCCTTGTCTGGGATGCTACATGTGTAGATACCCTGGCGCCATCCCATATTCCAAGCACCAGAGTTAGTGCTGGTGCGGCGGCATCTTTACCAGAAGACCTCAAGCGTCGCAAATATGCTGCCCTCGGTAGCAGCTACATATTTGCGCCATTTGGGGTTGAAACACTGGGGTGCGCGTCGCCTCTATAAGGACATTTCCAAGCGCCTTATTTTGCGCAAAGACTCAGCATAGCAGTCCAGCGCGGCAATGCGGCCAGCCTTCTGGACACTCTACCTCCCCAGCAAGACCTGGGGCAATTTTTTTATATATAATTTATTTTTAATGTCTTAGTACTTTATTCTTGTGTTTTTTGAAATAAAATCTTTTTCAGGGATAGTCAATTAAATGTGCAAATATGCAAACGTGAATTTATAACTTCCTTTTCTACAGGCAGCGATAAGGAAAAATGTTTGCGAAATTCAACGTTTCCAAATCTCAACAGATTTAAAATCTTGTCACAGACAGCGTAAATACTCTTCGCTTGTAAAGATTCGTGTTTCGCATATAAATAAAGAAAGTCTACACCCTAAGCACCAGGGAAACGGCCGCCAACGATGTTCATGACATTCGGGACCAAGAGGGTTGCACCCCATGAAAAGACGAGTAAACGTACATTGCCAAATATTTGTTACAATTTGTACGAAAACAAATTTTGCATCGCCGCGGCGAAATGCCGAAGGTTATTACGGCACCACTCTATACGGTAACACATGTACGAGTCATAAATTCCGTCGGGAGCGTTAAAATTAGAAATGTAAGCTCCGAACGGAAGCATGCGCCTTTAAAATTTATACCGTATTATATTTGTTCGCACCCATGCCATACTGTGTGTACCAATTGTTTCGTTCATAAATAAAAACGCGTCGTCCCTAAAACAAATGAACTGACTTTCTGTGCTACACCTGGTTATATTTTCGGGATAACGGTATTCTTAAACGATGCCGTAATAGTACATTACTATAGAGGACGGGAAACGAAGGGTTACAGGCCAAGTAGATATATCTGGCCGAAGGAACTGAGGCCAGATAGGGATACGCGGTCTGTAACCCTGTTTTTTCGCCTAGATTTGTATAGTGCTTTTCACAAACTTGCAATTAAATAAAACGAACTGATTTCGACGAACTATACTATTTAATTTGTAAATAATCCAATAGTTCAACGATGTAACTAAAGACCGAAGAGCTGGCGACTTCCTCGCACAACGCATCAGTATTGCGATACAGCGAGGAAATGCCGCCAGCATCCTCGGTACAATGCAACAAGGGCCAATCTTATATATAGGTTAGGTTAAGTAGATTAGTTAGATTTAATCTATGTACATAAATTGTAGTTTTGAAAGTAAATAATATTTAAAATAGTTCAGTATCGTAAAACATAAAAAAAAATCACGCCTAACATTTTTTTTAATTCTGTTTGAGGTATCCTTTTACCTGGTGGTATAGATACATTTTAGTTCTATGTTTTTTTTCTGTGGCTGAATGTCAAGACCTAGTGTCACAATTTGACGTTTCAAAACAAAGGACAGTTTGTTTGCATTTATTGCTAGGTGTGATATAAATACATGAAATCTCTTTTCATATTATCATCTTAGTACATGACACCGGATACATAGGATCATCATCATCATCATCATCAGCCTATGATAGTCCACTGCTGGACGAAGGCCTCTCCTATTGACTATGCGTATAAACGCATTAGGAGGAGATACATAGGATATCCGGGTTTAATTTGAAGTAAGTAACATCAACATTCCGTAGCAAGTTTGTGAAAAGTATAGCTGTCGTTCCTTCTGCCAGCTGTGAAATTGTTTTACATCACGCATAGTTTTAAAATGTATTGTTTATTATGGATTGGACTCATTGGACTTCAATTAACCTGTCTATACAATTTCCTTCTACTTCCTATATTGTATACCTACTGGTTGAAAAAATACGTGCAGTCTCACTTGTGCGCGATTTAATACGTTGTAGCGTTACACTCGTACTAGAGTTTCTGGTTTAAAACTAGTTTCATGTTGTTTTAAAAAAAGAAATATGAGAACTTTATTCAGGCCATAAGAGAAGTTTTATACAGTCTAACTTTTCTGGTGCTTCGAAAAATAAGATATCTCCAGAGAAAGAACTTGCTTTAGAACACTGTGACAAAAATAAGTCTTTTTCCTTTACTACTGAAATTCAACATCAGGAACATAAGAAATAAAAAAATAGAATGTTATTTTACGAGATAAAAAAAAATCTATCAATGTAAACGTCAAAAGTATTACGATTACGGATTATTGAAATAACTTCAACATTTACTTATATCATCATCGATATTTAATTGATTAATAGAATTATTAAATGCGTTAAATTCTGCGCAATTTATACCTTCTGCGAATAATGAAATATTTGCTGGTTGTCATTTTTGTTTTATTAAGCAGTAATTAGATTTTTTCAGTATTCACGGATTTATTCTCATTGATAAGTAATTCTCTGAATCATTTTTATTATAACGTTTTTTAAGCCCTTTTGTCATGTACTTCAAGCGTCCTGAAAAAAAAACAGTTCCTATTCTATTTTAGAACCAATCAACAAGAAGCCTTCTTGGAGAAGCCAAAGTTGAATTTCACTTTCGCCAAGAAGCATGTGGTCACAGGTGTAAGTTTGCTGACTATTGCGATCCAGAACTGTTCAGTAAAGTCCGTATTACAACGGAAATCAGTTTACAAGTTAAATTCAGTAGATAACATTTTATTTTATGTTAAGTTGTAAAAGCGTACGTAGTCTAATAGTAAAGATTACTTTCAATTGGGAGGTTATAAATCCCAGGAAGGTTATCACGATCTACTAATGCGATTTAGTTTAGGACCTAAACTGAATAAACCGTCAAGCCAATCAATTCTTCATATATTTGTATGCTAACCAGAAGTTTGAACATATCGTGAAGCCAAGATTGCAAGGCCATGTGGCTGATTTTACTTTCAGACTTGTGGTATTATGAATTTTTGAGTTTTATTTTTGGTTTTATAACTTCAAACAAACTTTTTAGATATATTATTTACATGTGACACTTGTGTTTCTAAGTTTAATTCTTATAATAACTATAATATTGTATTATTTCAATTAATACGTACCTACATATCGTCCATTAAATACAAAAGCGACACAAGTCAAAAAATTACTTTTTACAGGGGAGCTGTTTAAAGATTTTGTATTCGTTTTTTGTTCACAAAATTTTTTTACAGCATTAATATTATATGTGTTATATATCAATTTGTAGGTATTTTAACCCTCTTTTGATGTGTTCGGTTATTAGAAAGTAATATGTGCTGTGCAAGCTTTTATGAGCGTATACGTCTGTTTTGCATAAAAAAAATAACATTAACTCTGAATTTTTTTTTTTCATCAAAGGCCACAAATACAAAAAAATAAGCAGTTATTTCATTTAAATCATACATAAAATCATGTCTTAAACATAGAAATACTGTTTTTATCACAAAACTGAACCAGACAAAACTTTTTCTTACTGTTTCTTTACTTACATATTGTCAGTACATGTTTATAGGTACCATAAACCGGGGTTACTTTGATTAATTTTAACTTTGGTTACATATTTTGATGAATTTAACAGACGTACTAGTTTAAAATTCAGATATAAGTATCGGTTTTCTTCAAGAATCAACATGCTATATAAAAAAACCTTTAGTTAATAAATATAAAATAAATACAATGCGATCAAATTTAAGTATATTATTGAGAATGGAATTAATACTTTCATACCACTTATTTTTACTATAAACTGGAAATAGCCCACCTAAAAGTACGTAACAAATAAAAATCGGTTAAGTACATCTTTAGTTATTTGTTTTTTCTATGTGTATTGTATTTGTGTGATGGTTACAATGATCCCATACTAAATTATCTAAATTGAATATGTTTTAACGGTTTACTAGTTTTTTCATTAGAATTGATGCAAGAACTTAATTTTTGCCGATACAAAAGTATATCTTTCAATATTTATTTGCAGAGATAATAAGTCTTTCCTAAAAATCTACTTATGATTAGTAATAATGTAACAATTTTTTTTCTAGACGACGTGACAGTTTAGCGCTAGTACTTGGGTACTACCTACTACCTATGTAGTGAAGCAATAGGCATGATGTCTGTCAAGTCAAGTCAACATCTTTTTTCGATTTTTGAAAGATTTACATGAAATACACAAAAGTAACGTTTGTATACTACACTTATATTAAATAAAAGTTCTGTACAATAATGACTGCAGTCTATATTTTAGTAATAATTTATTCGTGTATGATGCCGTGCATAATGTCTAATAATTTATTTTAAATACAGTCATCATACCTATGTTGGCATTCCCAAAAGTGAAAAAATAAATACTACTAATATAAGTTTTTAGATTCGTTAATACATACACTGGGGTTAGATCTTTGTTTGTTTTACTTGTATTGTATACGAATAATATAATAGAAAAGTATGACAAATACTTAATAATCCGAGGTTTATGCCATTATTGTTTCTTCGTAGTCGCAATTATAGGTACACAAAATTCAAAGTCATCCACACAATCTCTAATATAAATAATACTTTTAAGTAAAACGAACACAATACAAAGTACCACGTTTTACAATTACTGTTTTTATAAGATGTATTGTATTTTTTAAGATTTCATGCAAAAGATAATCCATTATTCAAACGGGTACATTTATGGATTTTAATATTATACTGAATTAATAACGGTTGTAAATTCAACAATGTTTTTTGAAATTCAACATTCCGTATTGCGGCTCCTTTGTTTATAAAGAAATCTAAACCATACATATTTACTTTATTCAAAACAGCATCATGTATAAATATGGCTCCTGTGATTGATGCATTCGAATATATTTTTAATTCAAAAAGGTTGCAAATCCTAATACGGCAGTTTTGATGAATGAAAAATCAAATTGAAGAGGATATTTTAAAATTAAAGCTGCCACATTCCGTTTTGCGACTCCTTTTTATATAAAGAAACATAATATTTACGTATTTATTTTATACAAAACGGCCACATCTACAAATATGGCACTTTTGCTTACATATTTTTTAACGTAATCACTTATTTTTTCGTTTCATGGCACTTTTTCACAAAAATGTCGTGCGTTTTGGTCGACAGTAGAGTCGCAACTGACAAAATGGCAGTTTAGCACTGAAATTAGTCTCAAAAGAGCGATAGTGCAAAAAGGGCACCTGCATAATTTTGATACTAACTAACGTCAAATCGACAGGTGTCTTAGTGTCACGTAAAATATTAGTGCTTATAATGTCGTTTTTGCAATAAAATCATTTTTCACGGTTTTTGAGTTGTGTCGCTTTTGTATTTAATGGACGATATTATCAATATTGTGTACACACATAAGCTTAATCCGCGTAATGGGCAGCATAGTGTAAAATTATCACCTATAAATAATCAATCATTTATTACTGTGGCTAACAAGCCGTAAAATTGCTGTAGCTTTATAATAAAGTTATCGAACAATCATTATCCATGAAATTTACATTTTTGATAGGTGTGTTAATGTTATTCATTTGCTGTGTCGATATATTATGAACTTATTTTTAACATGTTGCCTAGTTATGGATTCCCATTTTAATCCGTAATGAGTATCAGAATGGAGCATAAGGTTGGTAGTTATCAGTTTTTTTACGAGGACCTATTTACATACATTGTTTATACTGTACCAATTTTTTTATTATTTCGTTATTAACTTAAAAGTAAGTCACAGTTTACACATTTATTTCCAATATATTATTTGTTGTACCATTGGCTTCAAAGATATGTCTACAATATTGGTCCTCATGTCCCGCACATACGGTCTGAAATGGTAACATATTATTTGTTAGACGTTTAAGTTGCTCTTGTTCAATAGTTACTTACATGATAATAGTAATTTTATACTTTTTAGCTGTGGTAGGTTTTTGTAATTTACTGTTTGTAATGAACACACATAAAACATAAATAAAAATAAAAATAGGCAAGTAGGTACGTAAACCACTAATTGGAGTTCGAGGCCAAAGAATCTACGAAAATATTGCCACAACAATGAAATGTTCTTACAATAGTAAATCCTTATTTTCTAAAAACAGACGTTGAGATATCTTATTTATTGGTAATTTTAATTCTTTAATTTATAGAAACAATATTATTTACTTATTTTCACGTAAATATGAGATATTTTAATAAAAACTTAATTATCCGCAATTATTAGTAACAAAGTTGGTATTGCGCTGGTATCACCTCAGGTGTTAATAACATTTGGTACAGCAATTTAACTACACATAAATTTAAACCCTATTTCTGCATACGTTTAGAAAATTGCAGAATAATATATTGTAGCGTGCTTTATGTTCACATTTCGTATTCGTAAAATTCCTTTGGCCTACAAATTTCTTTGGCAGTGCTATAGTTCTCCATTTAAATTATCATACAGATCTAACGTATTGTTTTCTTCCGTAGGTTGTTAACAATGTGACCCACTTGGTTCAGCCATGTTTAGCTTCGCTATACACCCCATCATCAAAAAATTAAATTCCAAATGAAATATACTGGGTGAAATGATATGAAACACAATGATACTAAATCATATTTTCTGGATCTACTCATGATTACAGCCAAGTTTTACTATGGGACCAGCCTTGAAAAAGTTACCACTCAGGAGGATAAGTGATGAAGAAGACAAATAAAATACAAAAAACCGGCCAAGTGAGAGTCAGTTTATTATTCAAAAAATACAGTTAAATCAACCTACCTCAAAAACTATATAATTTAATCAAGTACTTTGAGAGCTGATATCTCGAAAACGATTTGCTTAAATAAAAATAAGATTTATAAACCTTCATATCATTTTCAAAGACCTTTCTGTTAATACCCCACACGCTTATATACAACTTCAAAAAAAAATTCTATCCCTCAGTTACATGTATGGAGGACCCCCACCCCAATGGTTTTTTACAATTTAGTATCATAATCCTGTAGCGGTTTATACAACACATATTCTTACCAAATTTCGTTACTGTAGCATCTATAGTTTCCGAGTAAATCGGCTGTGACAGACGGACAGACGGACATGACGAATCTATAAGGGTTCCGTTTTTGGCGACGGAACCCTAAAAAATGCTTTCATTTTACATTTCCAAATTTCTTTCCCATAATTTTAAGCCGTAATAAGGTAGGGGGCTTAGTAATTTAACTATACCTACTGTTTTAATAAATATGGCACGCTGTCGTTTGTGTTCACTGGTAATTCAACTTCTATTTAAAATAGGCTTTGAAACGTTGGCTCTTATCATTTTAAGATCTTTACAAGAAAATTTTGTCATTTCTATGTGAGAAAAGAAAAGTTTTTAGATATTTACGTGTTTTTAAGAAAATCCTAGTTGTGACAGCCATATTAAACAAAAAGGCGTACAAACATTACGGAGGTGTATAATATTTTTATTATGAATTATTTTAAATAAATTTATTAAATAACAAAAAGGTTGTGGAAACCTGAAAACTTTATTTGACAATGACATAAGAGACTTTGACAGATTTGACAATAACGCATCTGTCGTAGTTTCGTTGGCCTCGAACTCCAATTTCTGGTATACACTAGAAGAGAATAACCTGACTCCATACTTTGTACATGTTTGTACATATTATAAAGTAAGTTACATATGTCTTATGCGTGTGGCTGTGTAAATTTATTTTCGAATAACACTATCGTAGTCTATTACTATTACATACAACGTGACACACAACATCACAACATTGTCCTTTGTTTCGCAGCTGCCAGGCACCTCAACGACAATGCCTTTCCTCATATGACAGATTACTTGATAAAAGCGAAACACGTTGCGAATAGCGATGAGGTGAAACAATACGCAGCGTAGTAAATCGTTTTACTGAAGGAAATCAGACCGCAATTCTTAGCATAAGTGTAACTTGGTTGCTAGACATTTGTTGAATTTAATTAGTTTCCGTAAAATATCCCCCGTCCCTTCTCCTTAACTGGAGTAAATTTTGCTGTCACTTTTGAGCGGAAACGCCTACATAACTATCAGCATGGGTCTACTGACTTGATAAAAGAATAAAGGAGCAGGTATAATAGGCGGAAAGATGCAAGAAACAGACATATAAATACACCAACTTTAAAGTCATTGTTAAGGTACGGGTATTCTTATTGGCTGTGTTGTTAGCCTAGTCGAAAGAAGGAATTCGGAGAGTCTCAGACTAGTCAGATGGTTCTGGCATGCAATGATAATAATAAAATTTGCGTATCCTTTTGGTGTCTCGCGCTTTTCATTTCCAAATAAGACTTATAATTTACCTATTGTGTACACACAAAAATGTACTACATAATATCTGGCAAATAATTTTGTTTGAGACTATTTCTATGTAAGCAATAGAAATTCAATCCAGAACTGTCTCTCGAATGTCGGAAATGTCTATAGAAACAAACCTATCAGAAGGTCTTCGTAACAAAAGATATTTGGCGAAAGACGGCTGTCAATCAGAAACGGAGATAGTGCCCTACTGGTTGTAGGTTGTCCTTGTATTATCGGATGGTTATTTACGTATCAAGGTGTAAAATGGAGAGAGCTATGCTGATCCTCTCCTCAGGAGAACCAAAGTGGTTAATAGTGGTCCTGTATTTGATAAGGAATGGATTGGATTTTTATATTTTGTATGCGAAGAGCCGGAGTAATTGGACTTTGTGGTGCATAATCTCGTAATGACGAGAGAAAAAAAACGAAAAATTTCATGGTTTTTAAATAAAATGTGTAGGACTTGCGGCCATCAGACGGATATACCTGAACTAATAATAAATAAAAATATAGTTACATTTTGTCTGTTTAAGCTATGGAATCCCAAAAAACATAAAGCCTCCAAAGCCTCCATAAAATAAAAATCGCAATGCGGAACTTCCCTATTCAATACGAAAATAATTGTATTCAGTCTTTTATTCCGCGCATTTTATAACTTTTTGATTAGGATTAAATTCCTCACTGTATTAATATCTGCTCTATTATGTAAATAAATGGGGGAGAAGTTGCGTGTGGTGGATTAGCTCATCCTACAGATTTCTTCTTATAGATTCCGCTTTTTGATGCAGATGAAGCGTATCTGCTTTAGTAAATAAGCATTTCTCCGAGTTTTTCAACCGCCTTGACTTTGGTGGCAACATTATTACCCGATTTCCGTGAGTATCTCATACCGCTCACTTCATATAACTATATGCCGTCACGGGCATAATCCCGCTATTAAGGTGCGTTCAAACTAAAAGAGCATTCGCTGTTCTAACCTCCCTCTCTACGAAATTCGATCGGTAGGTACACAAAACGTGATTGGTTGATTTCGTAGAACGGGCGCTAGAACAGCGAATGCTCTTTTGGTTTAAAAGCACCTTTATGATTTTGTCTTTGCTTTGTAGCAATGCTTTCAGCTGCTGTCTTGTGTTTTACGTAGTGCTATTAACATGAAAATATATTGATGTTTATAATGTAATAAAATTATGTGGAACTAAAAGAAATAAGTTAAATAAGATCGTTGACCCTACATCGTATAATAATAATAAGTTACTTCATTGTACATACCTAGTGTAGTTAACTGTACAAATTGTGTATTTTTAATATTTTTATACAATGTATTGTGAAATGTATAAATGACTTGTAAAATGTGTTTTTACCAATAAAGATCTGTATCTGTATCTGTATCTGTAAAGATAAAGAGCCTCAAAAATACCTTGTAGTCTTTAAGAATGCATTCGGAAACATAATTACGTTTGTGATTTATTTTACCATATACTTGATCTAGTGGATCTGCGTGATCTACAGCCCATTCTGACAAATGGGTACCTAACCTCTCTCCCTTCCTTATGCTCGATGTACGCTCATTTTATCAATTTTAGACCTTTCTGGAAACACCAAGCAAAAAATATTAAAAAAGACGAGACGAATATTTTCATAGATAGTAGAATATTCATGTCAGAACCAACACACGACAACTTAAGTTTTATTTGAGATTACAAAAAAGATTGCATTTGAAATATGTCACGCTAATTGTAATGGGAAACCATTAATTCGCTAAAGGTAATTAAATATATAAAGGTAAGTAGGTAACGCATTATTTTCTGTAAAGGACATAAAGCCTTTGGATTTACTGGTGTAACGTTTTATGAATAATCCGAAAGATTGTGATCAAATATTCCTACAATCAAAAGAAGCAAAAACTTTAATTACATTTAGATTATATTAACATTTTTTTGTAAAGTTTTATACATGGCTTGTAATAAAGTCATGACCAATAAAGAATTTTTTTTATTATGTATTTTTTTGAGTAAAAGAGTTTGTTTTTATTTACTACTAATACCAGTTTTACAAGTAGGGTGTATTTATGATAATCAGAGATCGGAAAACTGTGAGTCATTGTTCGCAATAATATGGACATGACTCCTAAGTTGATTGAATAATTAATAATTTAATAATTTTCAGAAAATACATATTTGACACCGGTAACTTTGAAAACCTTTTTAAATAGTCACCTTAAAGCTTCGAAATCAAATTTCAATAAATTATTCGTTTGATTCTTAATTTAATCAATTTTGTAGTCATGTTCATATTATTGCAAACAATGACGCACATTTGTCCGATCCCTGATGATAATACTGCAGCCGAAAAAGTTTTTTTGTCTCTCAATGGAGTAAATTTTCTATGATTGCAATAAAAAGTTGTACTGTACTGTTTGTTGGCTATATTAATATAAACACTACCGATTCCTAAGTTCGCCTTAAACGGTTTTATATACTCACAAAACAATGATTAAATGAGAAAGTTTTAGGTACTAAGCGATATTTGATTATAAGTATTTCACGATTTACTTTATCAAAAAGTTCTGAAGCTACGTTTAGTTAATATCCAAACTGTTCCTATTACATAACAGCAAGCAATCTAGCTGTGTCGGGTATTTACATCATTAATCAAGATCTCGTAACACGGGTGCTATCATAGTTTGCTATGTTCTGAACACAGATATAATATCAAACTAAACTACGCAAACAATTAATTATTCCTTGCCATGGTTTACAAGCGTGTTTCATCTACTTATTTGTGTTAGAATCGAATTGTGTTTTGAGTAGATGAATGTGAAGTTTAATTATCTACCGGAAACAGATGTTGTATATAAAGTTCATATCAAAGTAAGAAGATAATACCAGAAGACAGTGTTATACTTAATTTTAAGGCGGCACTTCGCATCGCTACAGAGATATATGGCCGAGAAAGAAGACTGCGACTGTCATTTGACAGTAGGCAACATGTAAGCGGCAGCGATATCGATACCGGGGCAAGATACAAAGATGCGATACAGGATACAGAGATGCCAGGCAGGAGACAGAGATGCGAGGCACGACAGCGAGAAGGTCTAGCTGCAGTGAGCCATATTTTAACCTAGCATAATACTTGTTTTGCATATTTGATAAGTATTTTTTCATTTTCTTTGCGACTTATCTTAAAAATAAGGCGAAAACTTAAAGCATCTTACACTAGGCGACGATAGCCTAGGTGAATCGACAGGACTTAGTTACTAGTTAAATGATTGAGAAAGAAGACCGCGACCGCCGCTGACAGTAGATGACATGTAAGTGGCAGTTCGCGTGCGATACAGAGACAGGAAACATACGAGTATACGATACATGAGATAGATGCGAGAAAGGAGACGTAGTTACGAGGCGGGAGACAATGAGGCGGGAGACAGTGAGACGATCGCTGCCGCGGATTAGTAGCGTCGGTCTTGGTACATGCAAAGAGACCGAAAGAGTGGTCACGGTCTCCGGTCCCGATCTTATCCGCGGCTTTACCGTGAACTACGAAATCCGCAAATTTTGGGGGATTTTTACCGGGCCAGGCCTGCTACCGCGAACACCGAAATTCGTAAATTTCGGGGCTTTGTCTCCGTCGATCCAACGAAGACGTCACTAGAGTGACAGAGACAAATCCCCAAAATTTACAAACTTCCCCTGCTCCCGCTAACCGCCACCTTAACCCTACTACTCTCTACGCCTTCTCGCCTAAACTACTAAAATGATTGCCCTAAGAAATAACAAAGTAGTTCAAATCCCAGATAGTCATATGTGACTGGGATAGATACCCAAATTATACGCAGAAGTTGAAGTCAAGTAGGTACTAAATATGTCTGTGGATCAGACACCAGAACTGATTAGAACCCTGAAAACGTAGCAGAGAAAACTATAGCAAATCGGCAACGTGTTGCGTCTTGAAACACCAATTAGGTCCAGCTAAGAGCAAAGTATTGACTCTGATTGGGCCAATTTCGGACCAAGTGAGCCATTAGTTTGTTGTGCAGTTGCCAATAGATTTTGCGTCGACGCTCAAAACTATCTGAAATGCAGTTTAACCATTTCTTACTTAGCATTGTTGTCATAATCATAATAATTCAATTATTATTGCTTAAAACATAGAGGATGTTTTTTTTCGATAAATTTAAGGGAAGCTTGTATATGTTAAATATTTTGACTCTTAGGGTGAAGACACATCTATCTGCATGCGTACGCATTTTGTATATGGAAAATGTCAGTTTAGTATGTAACCGCGTCCAGTTTTCCACACACGTTTCACACTAAACAGCCAATTTTATTAGACATTATGCGTACGCATGCTGATAAATGTGTCTTCATCCTTACTGTTATTGAGTTATTGTTGTAATTAATATAAAACGAAAAAAAAAATCAATATCAACAATTGCCAATATACCAAGCAACTTCTATTATCGTCTCAACTCCCAAGTAACCCGTCCAATTCAACGGGAATAAATAAAAACAACCTGTAGAATAAATTCTACAGCAACTCGTTATCTATGTCATATCGTCATATATTATACTCGATCAATGATACCTAGGTACTCAGAAGTTATAACTGGTGATTGGGGTAGGGAACGTTCAGATCCTACACGCGATCTCTTTATAAAGATACTCGTACTCCTACTCCCACATTATTAGCCTCGCTAAACAATACTACCGGTGAACAAACCAGAAATCATAAATATGTAATAAAACATGCACATCATGGCCAGCCTTCTGCGCACATTTTTAATTGGCAGCAAAGTAGGAGATATTTGTTGTATTTATGTAATGTACCTAATACTTACCTAAATAACGTTATGTCAATATCATTATGTATTACATAATAGTGTATAATATGTAGCTAACAAATACGTCGCTTCATTATCGAAATCACGCTTAAGCGCTGAAATAGGCACGCCGAAATTCTTTTCCACGCCACCTATGTATGTATGTGAGTTTTGTTAAAGAACCTTATTTCGTCATACAAAGAACCGTGCTTTGGAATAATGAGGTTCTCACGAGAGTACACTCACCGTTCCTTCTATTTCAAACTTGACATGAGAGCGTCGTAACACGTAGGGTTACGAGAAAAAACGTAATATTCGGTTGATATTTTATGAATGTAGTTCGTGCAGTTTTACCTACCCTGTACTAAAGTTTAAACGTTTAGTTCCTGAAACAAGTGGTTATATTACAGGTATACAGGGTGTTTGGTTAGCGGTGTCGGAGCTTTTAAGGGCTTAAACTACAATCAATTTCATCGATAAATTACCATACAATATTTTTTTGAGCCAACGATAATTAAATGGCGGCCATTTTAAAATTTCAAACAGACGAATACGGGCGCACGTGATATTTATGGAATTATACGTTTGTTATCGGTCCTATCCTTGCAAAAAAAATCTCGTTAGAGAGCTCATTAGATAAGCAAACTAATTAAGCTAATCATTTGACTCAACTATTTGAACAACAAGGCAAAAAAATTTTTTTTTTAATTAAAAATAGAAAAAAATTCCCCTTAATTTTTCAATTAATTTAATTTTGCATGAAAACTAGGTCGTTAAGATAGGTTTTTGGTGTTGTTATTTGTTAGTACAGAATGTTAGCTAAAACACAACGCCATAATTACAGTTATACCTTAAGTACTTTAGGAATTAGAAGTGCTCAAACATGCACTGGATGGATGGAAGGCGGCCACTTCACTAGTCAGTACACTACTGACATTCATTTGTTTACGGATTTTGCATCGGGAACGCTAAATGCAGCTGTTTTGGTGTATGTTTGAGCACTTGTAATTCCTAAAGTACTTAAGGTATAACTGTAATTATGGTGTTATTTTTTAGCTAACATACTGTACTAATAAATAACAACACCAAAAACCTATCTTAACGACCTAGTTTTCATGCAAAATTAAATTAACTGAAAAATTAAGGTGAATTTTTTGCTACTTTCAATTAAAAAACTTTTTTTTTGCCTTGTTGTTCAAATAGTTGAGTCAAATGATTAGCTTTATTAGTTTGCTTATCTAATGGGCTCTCTAACGAGTTTTTTTTGCAGGGATAGGACCGATAACAAACGTATAATTCCAGAAATATCACGTGCGCCCGTATTCGTCTGTTTGAAATTTTAAAATGGCCGCCATTTAATTATCGTCGGCACAAAATTTTTTTTTATGGTAATTTATCGATAAAATTGATTGTAGTTTAAGCCCTTAGAAGCTCCGACACCGCTAACCAAACACCCTGTATATCATGGTATCATGGAACAATTTTACAAATCAAAGTAGCCTTAGGTTAGTACAATTAAGACTTGTATTGCTTAAAATATACACCAGTCTTTTGCTGGATAATCTTACTCAGAAGTGACCCATTAAACATCCTGAGAAAATTTAATTCGTCGGGGAGGCTGAGCTCTGAGCTTAGATACCTTAAATGTTTGTGTTTTGTCTTCAGGTGGACGCTGACACGTGTACAAAATCAGGATGCCGTGATGCTGCGGATGGATTGCGTGCTAGGGGTACAGCCTCTTCTGGACGCAGGTCAAATCTTCACTCTGCATGGTGAACGCGGATTCAACTATGCTTGAAAGTGATAATCTGATAATGCTGATATTAAAAAACAAAAAAAAACCGGCCAAGTGCGAGTCGAACTCGCGCGCAAAGGGTTCCGTACCATTATCAATTTATTATTAAAAAATACAGTTAAATCAACCTACCTCAAAAACTATAGGAGATAATTTAATGAAACCAAAAATCGTTGATAGAGTTTATTAATATCACATCACATCACATCATCAGCCTATGATAGTCCACTGCTGGACGTAGGTTTCTCCTATTAACTATGCGTATAATCGCATTAGGAGGTAAATGCCCATAATCGCCACGCTTATTAATATGCATAACATATATATTTTTTGAATTTTATATCGCGTAGTTTAAAACAGAGGGGGGGGGGACACATTTTTCAGACTTTGAGAGCTGATATCTCGAAAACGATTTGCTTAAATAAAAATAAGATTTATAAACCTTCATATCATTTTCAAAGACCTTTCTATTAATACCCCACACGCTTATATACAACTAATTTTTTTTTTCTATCCCTCAGTTACATGTATGGAGGATACTTCAATGTTTTTTTTACAATTTAGTATCATAATCCTGTAGCGGTTCATACAACACATATCCTTACCAAATTTCGTTACTGTAGCATTTATAGTTTCCGAGTAAATCGGCTGTGGCAGACGGACAGACGGGCATGACGAATCTATAAGGGTTCCGTTTTTGCCATCTTGGCTACGGAACCCTAAAAATGAACGTGAGGGCGCGCACAATGTCAGATTGGTCGTGTCGGAGATGTGTTTTTACGCCATCTAGTTATATGGCATTAATTAGACTAATTTTTCATTTCACACAGCGACCCACCGCTTCGTCGTCATAGATGCCACTGTCATAAAGGCAAAACAAACAAAATAAGAATATTCTGTCAAGGGATACAGAACAACCCCACGAACGACGAGACGTGGTATCTTTAGCGGATATTGTAGTCCAAGAGCCAGTGAACCCTGAGAGTAACGGTCTTCCTGTAAGGTTAGAAATTTGTATACTAACGGTTTATGGAATTCTAAGAGCAATAGCCATGACCTGGCAGGCGTCAGCCCTGCACGTCATCAGGCCCTTTATTTTTTGAACTGTTAAGTAAATTGGATTTTAAAACTTGTTTCTGTAAGTTTGAAAAATTTATAGGATAAAGTTAATTTATTGTACATCTTAAAAAAAAATTGACAGGCGATTACAATAAGCAGAAGTATATGACAGGTCAATTAGAAAATGCACAGTTGATGAGGTAAAATAAACTTCATCCTGTATACTCGATTTTTTTATATGTCTTCAAATAAACGTCTCGGAGTAAGTATGTACAATGCCAGGCGGTTTAGAACAGCATAAGACCTTGCCAGGCGAGGAGACAGTTAAGTAAATTGGATTTCAAAACTTGTTTCTGTAAGTTTGAAAAATTTATAGGATAAAGTTAATTTATTGTACATCTTAAAAATAAATTGACAGGCGATTACAATAAGCAGAAGTATATGACAGATCGAATAGAAAACGCACAGTTGATGAGGTAAAATAAACTTCATCCTGTATACTCGAAATTTTTATATGTCTTCAAATAAACGTCTCGGAGTAAGTATGTGCAATGCCAGGCGGTTTAGAACAGCATAAGACCTTGCCAGGCGAGGGGACAGTTAAGTAAATTGGGTTTCTTAACTTGTTTCTGTAAGTTTGAAAATTTAATAGGATAAAGTTTATTTATTGTACATCTTAAAAATAAATTGACAGGCGACTACAATAAGCAGAAGTATATGACAGATCGAATAGAAAACGCACAGTTGATGAGGTAAAATAAACTTCATCCTGTATACTCGAAATTTTTATATGTCTTCAAATAAACGTCTCAGAGTAAGTATGTACAATGCCAGGCGGTTTTGAACAGCATAAGACCTTGCCAGGCGAGGGGACAGTTAAGTAAATTGGGTTTCTTAACTTGTTTCTGTAAGTTTGAAAATTTAATAGATAAAGTTTATTTATTGTACTTACATCTTTAAAAAAAATACAGGCGAGTAATCGCTAGTTAGTCGCTAGTAGTAGTAGAGTAGTTGCTAAGGGCGTGCGATTGAGAGGTGCACCTGTCCCCTCGCCTGGCAAGGTCTTATGCTGTTCAAAACCGCCTGGCATTGTACATACTTACTCTGAGACGTTTATTTGAAGACATATAAAAATTTCGAGTATACAGGACGAAATTTATTTTACCTCATCAACTGTGCGTTTTCTATTCGATCTGTCATATACTTCTGCTTATTGTAATCGCCTGTCAATTTATTTTTAAGATGTACAATAAATAAACTTTATCCTATTAAATTTTCAAACTTACAGAAACAAGTTAAGAAACCCAATTTACTTAACTGTCCCCTCGCCTGGCAAGGTCTTATGCTGTTCTAAACCGCCTGGCATTGCACATACTTACTCCGAGACGTTTATTTGAAGACATATAAAAATTTCGAGTATACAGGATGAAGTTTATTTTACCTCATCAACTGTGCATTTTCTAATTGACCTGTCATATACTTCTGCTTATTGTAATCGCCTGTCAATTTTTTTTAAGATGTACAATAAATTAACTTTATCCTATAAATTTTTCAAACTTTTAGAAACAAGTTTTGAAATCCAATTTACTTAACAGTTCAAAAAATAAAAGGCCTGATGACGTGCAGGGCTGACGCCTGCCAGGTCATGGCTATTGCTCTTAGAATTCCATAAACCGTTAGTATACAAATTTCTAACCTTACAGGAAGACCGTTACTCTCAGGGTTCACTGGCTCTCCAGCTATTGTGTTGCTAATGGTCTGCTCTTTGGTGTGAAATGTACATAATTGACATTGTAACAGTCTTGCTTTTGCACAGTAAAGACTATGAGTTGAATATTGTCTTTTAATGATCTACGAGTAAGTAGCTAAGATTTCTGTTCCGCCCTCTGCTACGCCCTCAAATCCCGACAAAAATATAAAGTTTAGTCGTCGAACAAGCGACGTGGTACTAGATGGGAAACAAAATTCGGCCTAAGTGGGAAACATAGGTTTTTGATATGCCAAGTGCATGTCGATAAAAAGATTACACGTTATACACCGTGATCTCTAATAACCCGAAAGATTTTTACCACGCATAATGATTCAATGGCACTCTTATTCCGTTCAGCCAAAATGTTAAGGATCTTGGTATTATTGTAGACAGCACTTTGAGTTGGAGAGCGCAGGTTGCTGAAATTAGTCGTAAGGTCATGGGTTCTCTTCACTATCTTAATAAGCTCAAGCACTTTTTGCCCATTAAGACCAAAATATTACTAGTTACTACATTAATTTTACCCATAATCGATTACGGTGATGTGTGTTATCCGGACTTGAACGGACAACTTCTAGATAAGTTGGATCGCTTACTTAATAACTGTATCCGTTTCATATACTGTCTCCGTAAATATGATCATGTGTCATCTTTTCGTTCTCAGCTTGGCTGGTTACCCATCCGTCAACGACGACGTAATTGTCGAATGCTCTGCACTCTTTTTTCCATTTTACATGATCCGCACTCTCCCGAATACCTTAAGTCTCTCTTTCAATATTATGGCGTGTCTCGTGACCGTCAACTCCGCTCTTCTGGAAATTTATCTCTTGCCATCCCTCTCCATCACACTAGTTTTATGTCCAGTTCCTTTTCCGTCCAGGTGGCTCGACTCTGGAACAGTCTTCCCCGGGATGTTAAAACTTCTCCCAGCAAGTATGCATTTAAGAAATCTGTTCGTGCTTTCTTCGCTCGCAGATTAAACAATTAGTATGTACCTAAGTTTAATACGTTTCGTCTTTATATATAATTATATATATATATTATGTTTTTTTTTTATTGTATGTATGTAGGTTATATGTATGTATATAAATATTTATAATATATTTTATAATGTGATAAATATATATATATTTTTATAGTGAGTCATGTGTTTGTTATTAATATTATTTCAGTTTACTTGTTACATACCCAAGATAGCACCGCCCACACCTTCTCTGCTTTGCCTTAAGGTTGACTGGTAGAGAATGCCCTTGGCATTAAGTTCGCCTTTTGTTCTTTAAGATTTTCTTTTGTGCAATAAAGTTTAAATAAATAAATAAATAAATTATTTTGATGTAAAAACAAACAAAAAATATTATTCATCATCATCATTGTCATTTTTGGCGAAAGAAAATTTTTTTTTTTTTTTTTAATTGTTATTTAATTTTTGAATGTATTTTAACATAAAAAGTAAAAGTTATTCATGAAACTAGCACTTACAATGAGTGTTAAGGTTTTTTTTTACAAAAACCTCATTTAAAAAAAAAAAAATTCTCACTTTTCGACATCTATTAATGAGGTTAGTGAGACTATTCTCCATAATGCCACCAACGCCGTTAAAAAGACCTTTTGTACCGAGTTACAATTAGAAAATATGTTTTTTTTAATTGGTAATAACTCTGAAACTAGGCGATATCCAGAAGAGTTTATACGACATTATAGTTTCTAAATGTGGTCAGGAACACACTGTTAAAATCTTTAGGGTTATTAAAAATCACGGTGTATACCTCAAGAATCTAGTCAAATCTACATCTTTTTCGAACTGTTAAAACTATTGCTACGATGAAGTGACGTCACGTTTTTATACCAAATTACCTTGGTGCTTAGCCAAGTTTGCCAATCGCTAGCGCTTAAACGTCAATCGTAAGCGAAAGGCAGCTAACTGTCTTTGTCGCACTAATGTGCAAGAGTGACAGAGAGGGAAAACTACGATACGCTACCAAGCGCTAGCGATTGGCAACTTGGCTAAGCATCCTTATCTTTTATGTAAGTTCTTTCAAATTTATTAAATAAAAGTTCTGAAAAATAATTACCGGAATCTACATTTCAGTAATAATTTCTGTATTATGTATCGAATTTCATAAATTGCACTATTGTGCAACTGATATATTTCGATATATATTACAAGTAATTCTAATGACAGTTTTTAATTTTTATTTAATAAGTAACAAACAATTGGATTGACATCAAATAAAAAATAAACGAAAAAGTAAATACACAATAATATTTTATTACACTCAGTTCGAAAATAATACGCCAGAAATATCGTAACCTCTTCACATAATACCACTTTCATTTTCCGCTACGGAAATTCAATATGGTCCCAGAAAACGAGCAGTCATTGTTTATGGAAAGTCATTCAATCAGACGGTACAAAGGAACAACATATCGTCCAGGTCAGTCGTTAATCTTAATCTGGCGTTCTGCGTCATGGTCGGGTTCTGAAGGAATTATAAGAACAAATTTACTACGATATTTACTGCGATCTGCAATGGCTATTGTGAGGTTTGGAGCGTTTTATTCTACGAAGTTTGTTACGGATGTTTAATTGGAAAGATAGTAACCCCTTATTCAGAAAACTTACAAGGCGTGTATTAACGAATTTTATCTTTTGCCCCTTTCTATCAAATACGGGTTATTCCCACCTGTTACCACCAACTTGACACCAGTGCCAGTCCCAACTGTTACCACCAATTGCATTGGTGGTAACAGTTGGGAATTTCAATTCCCATTTGTTCCCAGTGGTAACAGGTGGGAAAAAAAATCCCAGTTGTTACCACTGGTGTCAAGTTGGTGGTAACTCAAATACTAATGGCCAATTGACATTTAAAGACAAAATAATAATTAGCTGATGGTATTTTGTATTATCCCTATTTAAGGTAATTCATTTACAGTCACCATCATATTATATCACCATCACGATGGTCAAAAATATTTGAACATGCGGTCTAACGCCATATGTCAATAGGACCCTGCTCGGATATTTGTGTAGCCACTATGATATATCTTATGGCTACTGTACAAACAACATGTAATAGTGGTATAGCAGGCAACCATGTCATTGCAGTCATACCTTTGATACTATATACATAAAGTAACTTGGTATCGTCTCTGGCAACATTTAAGTTAATCGTGTCATAAACATCCTCTTAGCATGTGTGTGCCTTTGTACCGTCTTATGACAAAATCGTATTTTCTCAACATTAAAATAAAAAATAAATGAGTATCTTGGGACACTTTACACAAATCGACCTAGTTCCATGGTTTTAAGGTCTAATTAGGCTTGTAATTGTAACGGAGACAGAAAACATTCAGCCTCCACTTCACCTTGACAACAATTTTTCAACCCGAAGGCGTTCAGTAGCCATAAGTACCATGAGCTTGCGCGGCGTTATTATCCGGTTCGCTCACGTCAATACGCGAGTACGAGCGGGAAGCGGGATGGATAAGAAGTAAATATGCGTTAATAACGTAGCAGCAGCGTATGGTAGGGCTATGTTGTCGACATTGAGCCGCCGTATCTTAGGCGTAGGAGATCGTACTCACGTAGACGAAATTAGTGCAACCTGTTCCGAATGCATCTGGAATTCGTCCTTAGGATTTAGATTAGAGACAAGCTCGTCGTTATAGGAGCACGCCATACATGTGGGAACACAATGGAGTAGCCGAGATCAATGAAATAACTATTTATTTTGTTTACTTCTAAATCTAAAAAACATGGACATAGATATTATTATGTTGTAGTTCAAGGGTAGATATTTGATTCATTGGATGCCTGTATGTGATTGATGTAACTTTATTTAACAGAAAATAAATATGGGTAAATATCGATCCGATCAAACTAGTCTTACGATAAATGTGTACCAAAGCATTGTTCTCTCTCTCTCTCTGGGGCCTATTTCTCGAAAGCTTAAGCTTGTAATTTGTAATACAAGCGAAAGTACTTATCTAACTGATAGTGTCAAAATGAGACTTTCACTTGTATTACAAGTTACAAGCTTTCGAGAAACGGGCCCCTGGTCGTTCCCTCGTGACTGAGGATCGTGGTCATCATTGGATAATCTACATTTGGTGTGTATGATTTGCCTCCTCCGGGTCCTGTCCATTGCATCTCTCACAACTGAGCAAAACTTGTAGGAGGTAGAGTCCCTCAGTTGATCTGTCCATCTGGTCGGAGATCGGCCCCTGCGTTTTTCTGTGTTCCCGACGACTATCAACTTTTCTACTATGTGGCCGAAGTAAGCATTGTTAGTGCCGTTATTAATAATAAATACCTAAATAAATGTCATGACAATTTCACACTTATCAATATAGACCCACGGTAAGCTCAATAAAATTAAGGCTTGTAATATGGGTACTAAGCGACGATATTTTATAATAGATAGATACATAAATGTGAACAACTACGAGCAAGGAACAAATTTAATACACGACATAATTTGTGACAATAAATACACGACTAAATGCCCTCGCTGGGATTCGAAGCGGGAACATCCTGCTTTGTAGGCAATTTCACTACCAACTACGGCATGGAGGCTGACCGCTTCAATTAAATATAGAAACACAAAAGACATAAGTTCTTAAATACAAAGAAAACTGTAATGACTGTGAAGAAAAATATCACATGTAAAATCCGTGAATGTGTTGAAAGCTCTAAAAATGCATGCTGGAAAATCTTCCTTAAATTGTAAGCAATCCACACTAAGTGTATCGTATAATTGCCTGCCTAAATACGAATATCCACCTACGACATGCACGACCGCATAAGAATTCCTCTTAGCCTAGTTCATCCATATTAACGTAGCAGCGAAGCAGCCAGGATTAAAAAGAATTTCTCAGTACAAAGAGTCATTCCAAATATCTACCGAGGACAGGCTAGTAAGAGTCTTTGGCGAGCTAGCATAAGTTCGCTCTAATATTAATATATGTAATATGAATTGCGGGATATACTTATACTGGTTTTCTCAAGAATTTGCTTCACTAGCGCTCGGTGTCTGAATAAACTACACAGACAGGGTTGAGTAAACGCAGCAGTTTGCCCCAGCGGCATTGTTCATTCTACCAGCTTTTACCAAGATTCTTTGCTCTTTGTTCCGACTAAAAAATTACGCTGGGCGTTGCGTTTAGTGTAATTTATGCGTCCACGAATAATTTTCTCACTTTTGAAATAGGTAAACATTAAACCGAGTCTAAAAGTTGTGTATAGTTTTTTTTACGAATATACTGATACTATATTATTGGAGTAACTAAAATAAACCTACTAGCAGTTTAATTATCAGAACCGAGAACTGAGTATTTTTTCACTCAGTTCAGTCTCTTGCCACGATCAACGTACCTGCTCTTCTTGAGCCTACTGGTATTATCAGAGATGATGGTAAGAGTCCTGATGTTGTGTCTTTGGTTCCTTGGAGCTTGGGACGGATGTTGGTTTCGGATGCTACTTGCGTAGACACTGTCCCATCTTCAACGAACTACGTTTAAGGCGGCCGTTTAGTGCGGTTGAAATGCCGAATTTTTAAAACGTAATAAATATAAGGGCCAAGGAATTCGCATAATCATTATTAGTACGATTTTAATTTAGTAAGCGTAAGACTTTTACATCTTTAAGAATATGGGAAATGTTTGAAAACATTAGATATGTACTTACAAGTTGGCCAAAAAAATAAGTACATTCCCGTTATCAGTTAGATTTTGCGACGCACAATACAAAGGTTTTTGGAAGTACAATAAATAAAAACATAGTGTAATTGAAACAAGAATTCGAATTACATTTTAAACCTCATGTAGACGACGTTGAAAGGAAAATCAATAACATTTCGTGCACAATTATCTGCTTTGACAGCAGGCTCATCTGAATAGCAAAATAATCCTTTCATTTCGAGGATAATCTGCGTATTGAGAGCGAGTTTAATATTGAAAATATTCCGATGATTTTACACTTATTTATTCATTATCAACATAAATAATGGCAGCAAACGTGTAGATACATTGTATTTAAAAAAGATTTAATTTAAGCGTAGTCTACCGGATGATGATCAAATAAAATGCCTAAGTTCTGTAGTGGACGTCTTATTGCTGAAATGATGCATGTTGATTAAGATTGCAAGATTCCAATTAGATCTCCCACAAATTTTGGCTAGAATTATTATAATTACATAATTATTTTATTTGCATTGCTCATGCATTATACATAAGTATTCGTATTGGTATATATCAGCAATGAATTAAGTATTCCGAATTACATATTTACAAATAGTAGTTAAACCAAAACAGACGAAAGAATAAATGACAAAAGATTAGAAAGATTAATTTACTTTGTAAATCGACAAAATATAATCTGTTCCATAAAGAATACTCAAAGATAAAAAAAACTGACCAAAATATATAGAAGTGTTGTCTTTATTTGGATTTACACAGATAACCTCCATTTCCACACGGTTTCAAAATAATTACCTACAAAATTCATATTTTTCACTTCAAACTTTATATGCACGAAGGGTAAACAAGAAGCGTCCTTGCAGATCAAATAAGTATTCGATTGATTCTTTACAAATAATCCCACCCCCTGCCGGATTTTATCGTATCATGTAAAACTAAAGCACTTCACCACAAGCTTATAAGTAAATCCCACAGGTAATATCTTATACCTACGCGACAATGTAGCAAAGTGGAGGTTCCCAACTTTGTCAGCTCGTTTGGCTCGCACGATCCAGAAAGTTATCTTGAAGTGCATCGGAATTACAACGTGCTTCCAACTTGAAGATTCGAATCGAGTATACTGCGAATCAGAGATGCTGGATGAGATACGATACTGACCTTTGGGGCTTGAGAGGGAATTCAATTTTTGTTGTGCTTTGTGGTTTGGTATTCGAGTTTTGAAAGCGCTCAACTCCATTTTTAGACTAAATCTAGTTGCTGAACAGATCGATCCATTTTATTGTAAAGAAGCTTTGTGAGGGTAGGTTTGTGGATATTTTAGTGGTGGCTTCCTTGAGCTTGTTCTTAATGCGTCGATTAGAAAACCATAGCCTAATAACATCAAACCCAAGTAGACCCTACTCTCAGAAGATAATAGTGACGACCCACGGAATCTATCGGTCCTCTTGTACGATTTGCGATCGAAATAGGGAATATAACTATTTTTAAATACTCTGTAACATCCATGTGGTACTTTTGCCACGACGACTATGTAAAGGGAATGAAAAACCGATGGATATATTATAATATAGTTGTAGTTTTTCATATAATTATGTAATTGGCCCAAAAAATGTTTTGCTAGTTATTCCTCTTTTATTTTCGTGATTATGAGGTTGGTTCAAAGGAAAAAATAGGAGTATGACCATCTTCATCACTTTTTGTCATTCACTATCACGACTTTGAATTTAGCCAGCAATATAAGTACGTCAGGGTGGACCAACTATCTATTATTGATATTCTGTCCCGTGAGCCAAAGGACAAAAAAAGCACAGATTATTAATAAAAACATGAACTAAGAGGGTTATTGTCAGTCGGAAAAACAAATGTTGTCCACTCGGTGGTCAAAATTAGCTTGTAAAAATCTTTGTTACGATTTTATTGCATAGGGCTGTAGACCGGCAAACCTAGTTGTACCGTCAATTGTTTTATCCCAAAATTAGTACAAGAATTCCTTAACTTTAGATATGTCCACTGAAAAGACGATATTCTAAATCTGACAATGATCCAAGAACACGATTCTTTGGTGACTCCTAAACGAACGGTTTTTTAACTGTCACAGGAATGCTAGTTTTTTTTCAATGCTGTAAAACGGTGATTTTAAGAGTGATCTAAGTAAGAAAACGTAACCATGGAAAAGAGGGACGCAAGAAATTTAATCACCTCCCCACCTCGGACATTAGGTGATCTTGGTCGTTTTTCTTTGGTATATGACATCTAATATTTATAAAATTAAATCAATTAAAACATCAGCAGGCCAATGATTTCATCTGATCCTTCCAGGCCTCTATCTCAATGGTGTTAAGGTACACATTTGTGTAAAACGCTGCGTGCTAAGTTTGAAGAGATACCACAGTTACGAGAATACGCGAAGTTTGAGTGCACTTGAATGATAACTTTTATAAGTAGAATAGTTACTATCGCTTTCAAAATTAGATTGTAACCCTTTAAATTTAAATAATGAGATACTATATAACTTAGTGCAAATAAGTTAAACAAGAATCTCTCTAAATCTGGCATATCTGCAATTTCTGTTACATATTATATTATAATAAAATTATAAAATAATATAATTGGCCGAGTGGTCGTCACCACCCCGGCAGTAAGAATACATTTGTCACCACCCTAACTCCTCCTGCGGGTGTCGTAAGAGTCGACTAAGGGATCGAAGTGTCACTGACCATTATTTGATAAAAGATTGATGATGGGCAGCAGCGTCATTATAATGGACACATTACTGCGATCGGCAATCCGCTCGCCCAGCGTGGCGATAATGGGCATTAACGTCCTAATGCATCTATACGCATAGTTAATAGGAGAGGCCTACGTTCAGTAGTGGACCATCATAGGCTGATGATGTGATGTGATATTATAATATATTGTTTACAACTATTGAATTTCTAGTGGCTGACAAGAAAATAAATCTCATAACACGCTAAAAGGCTGATTTTTTTTTATTAGAAGGAAATGAATATTAAAAATTTAAATTAGGTATTTAAAAAAAAAAAACTATGTGTTAAATGAAACGCTTTTATCGTATTCCTTTCTAAATGTTATTTCTATCAAAATGTAATATTTTTTGTGACCATACATATAGACACATGCTAAGCGAGCGAGCTATAAAACGTAAAGAAAACAAAATTGTCGCATACTTGTGAGATTAACGCGCTACAGGCAAAGTGCTAGTTCCATGCTTTGCAAGTCCTTAGCAGAACGGGTTAGTTACATTATTTCTTTACAATGCATGTGCTATGCCGAGATTTGTAGACCTCGTAGCACCACTTGTCACTCGTAGAATGAAGCCACTGCGGTCGTGGCCAATTCCGAATTGATGTCGCTTAACTGATGACAATAATATCAAACAAATATAATTATGATAAAATTGATAATAATATTCAGTTATTTTCACTCTAATCTTTACAATTTTGTACAGAATTGGTCTGCCTAGCACTGCTCTTATTCTCTCAACTACTCAGAGTTTAGCTGGAAGAGATCCCTTTCAGGTCTACGCTCGCCTTTGTACGATTGTCTTGTGTTTTGTGTACTTTTCTATAAGTTTTGTACAATAAAGTGTTTTACTACCACTACTACAAATTATATATTTAAGGAAATGAGTTACTCATGTAAGTCACTCGGCATGTTGCAACTCTTTAAGATGATTTTTCGCACGTGTATAGTACGACGGTTTTAAGTACAGATGACCCTCCGAAGTTTTGACCACAAGAAATTAACCACTTCTCGCAGTGCGTAAAAAATCACTATCTGCACTGAAAATTATATTTAACTTTCTTAGTCACTTTGTTTACACGGACTTTGTTTACCTTTGGACTCTCAAGTTATTATTTCACATATGAAGGGTCCACGAAAAGAACAAGTCTAGTCAATTCCAAGTACAGAAGGAAGAACCACCTTACTTTTAACAGAATTTTTGTGAATTTGCCCTCATTTTTTAGGCTTTGGACATGTTTTTTCCGTGGACCCTTCATATGTATTTTTATTCATGTGCAGAGAAAAAAAAGTGGACATTATAGCAAAAATGACGCATTTAATCACTTACGATAAATACGGAATTGGTTTGTAGGGGAGACCAGGTATAAAAGTAACGCGGGATGAACGTAACAAATTCATTTAAAATTTTACTACGACATCTATCCGAACGTCCTTCAGGGCATTAGATGCCATTTCGATTCCCCCCTAACCTCAGTTACACCCACAGTGCTGTGACGGCAGGTTATGCGTGTAGTGCTATGGTCCCAGAAAAATGCGTCAAAAGTAAGTTTTCAACGATTTTTTCAATCTTAGTTAGAGTTTTCATGGTGAACGCTATAGCTTGCGTTTTGCAAGGGTGTTGTAAAGTCACTAATCATTTACAGTTTGAGGGTTGCAAATCAATGTTTTAATGATGCTTTTTACGTTTTTTTGCTACGTGTTTGTGGGATTCTGGAAATTCGATACCCAGGGATGATTGAAACAACTTGTTACTTTCATCCCGATTTCCAAATTGGAGGCTCATTGGTACACCTATGTGCAAGCGTTTATTAAATAACTCATATACTTAGTGCCTTTTTGTTGCAGAATGTCAAATATACACAAAATAACAACAGGCAGAAGTCCACCAAAATAGAAATTATAGCTTTAGCTGCCGTTGAGGTGATCCTTTTTTTAAATGCCCTATAGGGACGCAGTAAAGACGTACCAACTGGCTCACATTACTTTATATAGACATGTAAAGCAAAAGAAAGCTTTACTTGAAAGTTCAGCGGCACTACCCAAGGAGGGATTTGTTTCTGGAAACTAATATTCACTGTCAATGAGGAGTAAAACACATTTTTTTTATCATATTAGGTACATTGTATGATTAGCTTAGTAGTATACTCAGAAATCAGGACAATGCAGGAAGCATTTAATTCCTTGGATTACACCTAAGCATTTGCTTATATGCCATTTAGAATAAGACAGAAAGTTGATTGCTCTCACGTTACTCATATATCCTATAAGTATAAATTAATTTCGTCTCATATAATAATGTTAATTACATTCATTCATTGTTAATGTTTGTCTTTGATATTGTAAGACTGTTGTTTACTTAAAAATACTAATTACACATAATTATATTGATTATTTTATAGTTATTTACTTGGTTTCTATTATCCCTATGCACTGCTACAACCAGCCCTGGGGGTAGGGATAATTGCAACAAATTCCATCCTTCACTGTGAGCCATTTTTCTGTAAAACTATTCGATATATGAAGTTTATTTTGGTACCAAAAGATACATGAAATATGTGTCTATTGCATATAAAGATGCAAAGTTTGACAACTGCTACCAAAAAAATATAAAAAATCATAAACTGAAAATTGTAACGTTCATACCTGGTCTCCCCTACTTTTGTACGAATTAAGGATCTAAATACCCTCATGGCAAGCTACAAGGTGGAGCGTTTTTACTTAGCCGCAAATAATCCGTAATCGAAAACTCGTGATTCAAAGTTTTACTTATAGAGCCTAGATGTACATGTTTTTGCTCTCACTATCCAACCTAGATAGGCTTTATAGCCACTCTAGTCCGGCAATGAAATCCAAATTCATTTCCGCGTTATGTGACTATACGTCAAATTCCCAAAAATCAACGTCGAGCTAACTTTAAATCAAAACGAAACTCGCGCAAAATAGCCCATTCCGTTGCATATTTGCATCCCCGCGTCATGATGCCGCATGCGTCACACATTAATCTATGTATACAGGGTGACCGGCGAAATCCATGCGGCCTGGACATAGCAAAGCCTCCCAAAGCTGCTTTGAGTTCCCGAACGGATTTCACTGGAAAGTTTGTTGCATTTTGTCATTTTAAATAACGTAGCAAATTGTTGTGTAAAAGATAAAAACTGTTTGGGAGTTTTGGTAAAGTTGTGTGTATTGTTAGTTTATTTAACCTACATAGCCTAGCGGTAGTGAATTTGCCTACGAAACTGGAGGTCCTGAGTTAAACCCTCGGTAAGTCAGTTATTTGAATGATACCTTGATGGACATGAGTACTTGAGTAGGTATTATGTTTCTAATCAAAATAATTGAAGTATTGAAGTATATTTAGTGTCACTTCATAGACAACCTACAAGCTCTGTATAGTTTGAGGCTTGACAGTTCTGTGTACGTTGTAAGTGGTTCCTATATTATTTAATTTATGCTTATAATATAAAGGTAAGGCTAAGAGAGAAATTCATATTATGTTTATTGTTCCATGTGTTATTAAGTTCGGCAATAGTACAATAGCCTAATCTTGAAATGCGTGAATATATCCGAACGTTTTTTTCTAAAAATTGATTGAATTTGCTGTGCAATAAAGTGTAAATAAATTAATTAATCCAAAAACTAGGCACCAATTTGATAGAAAGTTTATTAAGTACAATACTGAAATAAAATAATATATATGTCTATCAACACAGGGCTTATTTACATAAAATGATTATGTTCCTATGAAATTTTATTAGTGCTACTGACATACGTAGTACGCAATCCAGGCTAATTAATTATTCATTCCGGTATGTGGGTTATGAGCAGAGACATGCAAAACATACGAATGTCTAATATGAAAATTAAATAATAATGATAAGTTTTAAATTTTTTCGAGTCTGTTTTTGACTGCTTTTTCGAGTCGTTTGCTGTTAAGATTCTGGGACCCTGTGGAAAAAGCATCAAGTGGTGTTTCAAGTGATCCTCAGATTTTTTAGAGGCTTGATTGATTAAATCTAGCACAGCTAATCAGTATTTGATTGCCATATAAAGTAGTGATGCTGCCAGCCTTCTGAGCATTTATTTATTGTTAAACATTATTTAATTCTAGTTAGTATTTATTTTCTCAGATAATTTAATTTCAGGATCTAGTTAATTAACAACAGAAAACTATAGTTATTTCTTGTGTCCTGCAATAGAATTTTCGCATGCATGGTGCCGACCATTAATAATAAAGATGGCTAACGGGACAGACACAAGCTACTGTCGTCCAAACAATACATTTTGTGTTTTGGACAATAATCATATTTACAATTTACTACATTATGAGCAGGGTCTATAGCTACACTTTTCGCTAAACTATCCTTTGGCTGAAGGTGTCATGCCATATGTGTTACACTTGTTAGCATCAGATATGAGTGAAGGGAATAGCAGTATGCGCTCAGTCGCATATTAGTTTAATATAGTCAAGTCAAAGTCAAACTATTCTTTATTCAAGTAAGCTTATTAATAAGCATTTTCGAATCGTCTGACATTATCAAGAGAGAGAAAAAAAATGTACTAGAGTGGTAAAGGTAGTCTGTACAATTTATGTCGTTTTTAGCAAATTGTTATGCAGCGAGACAGAACAAGAGCACACCGTGCATCATGCTTGCAGAAAATAAAATTAAAAAAATACCTAACACGCTGGTAAAATATTAAAAATTCGACACTTTTCGTTTTTATTTTAATAAGATATGTGACATTTTCGTTTGAGTTAAAATATTATGTTGTATTGAAGTTTTAAATAAAGTAGAGAAAAATACCGAATAACTCTTTCGTAACTTTTTAGAAACCGGCCAAGTGCGAGTCGGACTCGCGCGCGAAGGGTTCCGTACCATTATCAATTTATTATTAAAAAAATACAGTTAAATCAACCTACCTCAAAAACTAAAAGAGATAATTTAATCAAATCAAAAATCGTTGATAGAGTTTATTAATGTGCATAACATATATATTTTTTTTAATTTTATATCGCGTAGTTTAAAAAATAAAGGGGGGGGACACATTTTTCAGACTTTGAGAGCTGATATCTCGAAAACGAATTTGCTTAAATAATAAAATATTTTAAAAATAAAAATAAAACCGCCTTCAAAAATTCGCCCGAACTAAAAAGTTAAAAATAATTTTGGTTCCTACTTCTTAGGATTTCCTACCCAAACCTTTAAACCTTTTACCCTATTCATTGAAATAAAACATTATGGCTAGGTACCCTACAGATTTCTTAGAAGTCGGTGCCAAGCCGAATACGTTCATAGGTATATATTAGATAGAGCTTTGTAACTTACTGTCACTCCGATTACGCTTTTATCAACATAATGGTCTACCTCAGTCATTTTCATGAAAGCATAACCGGAGTGACAGTAAGTTACAAAGCTCTATCAAATACATAAAGTACTCGCAAAGTGAACATATTTGGCTTGGCACCGACTTCTAAGAAATCTGTAGGGTACCTAGCCATAATGTTTTATTTCAATGAATAGGGTAAAAGGTTTAAAGGTTTGGGTAGGAAATCCTAAGAAGTAGGAACCAAAATTATTTTTAACTTTTTAGTTCGGGCGAATTTTTGAAGGCGGTTTTATTTTTATTTTTAAAATATTTTATTTTTTGCTTTTTAGTAGTGTAAATATAAAATCGTTATTCAGTATGCTCTAGATACTTATAATTAGAATGTACTGCACTGTAGTAGGCCATAAAACCTGAACTGGCGAACTTATATGAATACAAAAACAATTTCAAAGGTAACAGACTTAGCATGCCAATATTATTTAAAGAATCACTAACCGCTAACCGACATGTCATAACTACTAAGCAAACACTTGAATAGATCTCGAAAATGTATGACATTTGTAATATACAAAGAATGATCCTCCAACCCCTAATCGTTAAGGAGTTATTCCTTTCATCATCAGCTCACCAACATGAGACTATGACCACCTAAAGGCAAATACTCGAATAGCCTCCAAAATATATGAAATATGTTATATTTAAAGAATTATCCCCCAACTCCTAATCTCCAAGGAGTTGTACCTCACATCATCAGCTCACCAACATGAAAGGATGACCACCTAAAGGCAAATACTCAAATAGCTTCCAAAATACACGAAATATGTGATACTTAAAGAATTATCCCCCAACTCCTAATTGCTAAAGAGTTGTACCTTCCATCATCAGATCACCAACTTAAGATGTTCATGACTAGATGCAAATACTTGATTAGTCTTCGAAAATAAATGAAAAATGTCATGTGTGCCTACAACATTTGAAGAGTTCCCTCGATTTCTCCAGGATCCCATCATCAGATCTGGATTCGGTGACAATGGGACCAACTAGAAGGTATACCCTTTCAAACAAAAAAAGAATATTTGAAATCGGTCCACGCGTCTTCGAGTAATCGGGGAACATACATAAAAAAAAAAAAAAAGATTTCGACGAATTGTAAACCTCCTCCTTTTTGAAGTCGGTTAAAAATGAGATTTATAAACCTTCATATATTTTCAAAGACCTTTCTATTAATAGCCCACACGCTTATATACAACTAAATTTTTTTTTCTATCCCTCACTTACATGTATGGAGGGCCCCCACCCCAATGGTTTTTTTGCCAATTTAGTATCATAATCCTGTAGCGGTTCATATAACACGTCATATCCTTACCAAATTTTGTTACTGTAGCATTTATAGTTTCCGAGTAAATCGGCTGTGACAGACGGACAGACGGACAGACGGACATGACGAATCTATAAGGGTTCCGTTTTTGCCATTTTGGCTACGGAACCCTAAAAAGGTGGAAAAAAGAAAATCTGTTTGCTAAGACTCATTTCATTAAAAACTAGTTTCATCCTTATTTCGTTAAAAGAGTTAAAAACCTGGTACCTTAATTTAAAGGGATCACCTGAATCATATATTTTATTTTTTTATTTTATGTAACACGTATACTAGTTTTTTATCATTCATTTTTCGCTGACTCCTAACACTTTTACAGTAACACTCGCTCTTGTACAGTCAGTACTTACCGTGAGTTGCGGCTGTGAGATTAACGTGAACTGACAGTTAACCCCTCTCGCTTCCACTTACACCTAAAACCAGTAGTCGAGTAAACGTATCGCTGACGTAAAAGTTGCTTACCAACGTGGCATTCTAAGTACTTATTCTCTCAGATAAAAAAAAAACTCAGAAAAAATAAAATGAGTCATACGACTACTCGCTTTGGCAGAGCATTTTTTAAAAATAATAGATGGCTAATGTTATGTAGGCCCTTGTGGGCAACTAATTACATAGGTACCACAGGTTAAAAACTTTAAAACGGCTTAGCTAAAACCCTTAAAAATCCTATATTCTATAAAAGGATGAATAATATTACTGCTATTCCGCACGTTGTATCGCTGAATAATAAGGTAAAGTAAGGTACACTCGGGTAATACCACACTATTTTTTGGTGAGTTGAAAGGATGTCACAAAAAGAAATTTATGTATTGTGATAAAAAAGAAATCAAGTTTTCAATATAAATTTACTTGATGCCGCTCAACCGAATCGCTTAGGAGTAATCGACACTCAAACTCGCACTATTTTTTTTTCAAGACACCCAACCAAAAACCTTCTTGGCTTAAAATCGGACTAGTATCTAATTTCAATTCTAAAGTAAGGAGAAGAAGGCGCATAGCTAGATCATCATCATCATCAACATCATATCAGCCGGAAGACGTCCACTGCTGAACATAGAAGATCAGATCAGACATCTACAAAAATTTTCCAAAATACCGAGCTTAAAAATTGGGCTCAAAAGGCTTGAATCCTATGGAAAACTACCTATAGTCTCATCTATACTTTTGTACATCTTATCTTCAAACCAGTAATTTTGTTGTAATATAATATTTCGTAATGTAGTGCCTAATATATCTTATTTATTTTGAGGATTCCAAGATCCATATACTCATCTTAGTGTGAAAAACTTTTCCAAAGAAAAAAATGCGTAGCGCAAATCAGAACTCTAATTACTATGTAAGACCATTGTATGTATGTACTAAATATAATCATCAAGTAAGCCATTACACGATAAAACAGTTTTCTTGTGACTTTTCGTCCCCTCGGGATGGAAGTAATCACCAATATGTGACGCAGTCCTTATTACAATCAAAGCCTCGTCACTTCAGTACAAGGAAATGGGATTTTCCATTCAACGCAAAATAGGAATAGAATGGAGATTTCCCATTGTCTCACAAATAGGATAACCGAGTTCCCGAGCCTGGCTACAGATATGTCTATCCGAAACCTATCTGATAAAGCAGTATTATGCCGTTACAATAAATGATTCAATTTCCTCAACGCAACTATCGGATCCACTTAAGTATTATGAAAGTAATAGAGGCGAGGGAATAGTTTTCTTGCTGACGCTCCTTTTACGATAATGACAGAAAACGCGGTCCAATATCTATAAAATATTACAACCTACTCGTCCAAATGCCGGACCAGACTGAACGGGCTAAGCGTAAATAACAACGGCACAGCAGATAAGGTGAAATACTACGTTGAGGTAAATAGTATGTGAGCTTGGTCTAATATTTTCAATGGTATTGCCCAGTATGCTTGATGCAAGAGTATTTATCTCGTCGCGAGATAGACTTCCTGTATTTTACTAACTAGAATAATAAATGAAGGACGGATAATGTGTCGCGCAGCGACATACTGTGCACCAGTCATGTCCTAAATCTGCTGGTTGCAACTGTTTTTGAGGTGGTTAACTTCCAAAATACAGTGTGTAAATCTAATACGGGCGATCAATTAAACCAGGCATGGGATTCATTAGTGTAATCATGGATTACAAGGTTTTATTAAAGTTACTTTTAATTATGACCCCACAGATTTTTTTTAAGATTATCGGAGCAGCAATGTCATCATCATCATCATCATCATCACATCAGCCGAAAGACGTCCACTGCTGAACATAGGCCTCCCCCAAAGATTGCCACAATGACCGGTCCTGCGCCACCCGCATCCAGTGGACTCCTGCGACCTTCACCAGGTCATCGGTCCACCTTGTGGGGGGCCTACCCACGCTACGTCTTCCGGTACGTGGCCGCCACTCAAGAACCTTCCCGCCCCAACGGCCATCGGTTCTACGCGCAATGTGCCCCGCCCACTGCCACTTGAGTTTAGCGATTCGGAGAGCTATTTCGGTTACTTTGGTTCTGCTGCGGATGGTCTCATTTTAATCCGATCACGCAGAGAGACTCCTAGCATAGCCCTCTCCATTGCCCTTTGGGTGACTTTGAGCCTTCTTATGAGGCCCATTGTAAGCGGCCACGTTTCAGTACCGTATGTCATCACTGGCAACACACACTGATTAAAGACTTTCGTCTTCAAACACTGCGGAATATTGGACGAAAATATGTGTCGTAGCTTCCCGAACGCTGCCCAACCGAGTCGGATTCGACGATTGACCTCTTTCTCGAAGTTGGACCTACCTAACTGGATAGTTTGTCCTAGGTATATATATTCGTCTACAACTTCGAGTGTAAAGTCTCCGATTATTACGGGAGTTGGTGCTACATGGGAATTTGACATGATTTTCGTCTTATCCATGTTCATCCTAAGACCAACTCGCTCGGAGGCTTTACTGAGGTCAACGAGCATAGTACTCAAGTCCTCCAAGGTCTCAGCCAAGACTACTATATTGTCAGCGAATCGAAGGTGAGTGAGGTACTCGCCGTTTATGTTGATGCCCAGCCTTCTCCAGTCCAGAGTCTTAAAGACATCCTCCAGTGCAGCGGTAAACAGCTTAGGCGAGATGACATCTCCTTGCCTAACTCCCCGCTGCAGCAGAATAGGCTTCGAGCTCTGGTCTTGGAGTCGGACTGACATTGTGGCGCTCTCGTACAAACACTTCAACACCTCGATATAGCGGTAGTCGACTTGGCACCGTTGGAGAGACTGTAGTACCGCCCATGTTTCGATCGAATCGAAGGCTTTCTCGTAGTCCACAAACGCTAAACAGAGAGGCAGGTTATATTCTTCGGTCTTCTGTATAACCTGGCGAAGCGTATGGATGTGGTCTACGGTACCAAAGCCTCTTCGGAAACCGGCTTGTTCGGGAGGCTGGAAGTCATCAAGCCTGCGTGCAAGACGATTCGTAATGACTCTTGAAAACAGCTTATAGACATGGCTCAGAAGTGAGATGGGTCGGTAGTTCTTCAATAAAGCGTTGTCACCTTTTTTGAAGAACAGTACCACCACACCTCTGTTCCATGCCTTTGGCGTTCTCCCTTCCAGTAAGACGGAATTGAACAACTTCTGAAGGGCCGTAAGGATCGGTTTACCACCCGCCTTCAGAAGCTCAGCTGTAATTCCGTCCTCCCCAGGCGCCTTGTTATTTTTGAGCTGTTCAAGAGCCATTCTAATCTCGCACAGGCTGATGTCCGGGATGTCTTCTGTATAGTGTCGGGTCAGTCTAGCTCTGAGGTCTTCCGCTAGATCAACTTCGGGTCTGCTAGTTGACGTGTACAGCTGTCCATAAAAACCCTCTATCTCACTCAGCAGCTCAGATCTGGATGTGACGATTCTACCATCCTCAGTCTTTAATTTGGCGAGCTGGCTTTGCCCAACAGACAGATCCCTCAATGTGCGCAGCAATGTAGGTACGAACATTTGTTATTGTTGATATGGCAGTTATGTCATCTGCTTTTGAAATTAGCTGCCAACGAGAGTTTAACTCGCGTATGTTGCTCTACATTGCGCGCCGAATTAGTTTGTATGGAAAATTTTGTTGCTCTTATTTTAAGTAAAAGTTATTTGAATGTACTTATTATGTCGTAAACTAACACCCGTTAAGAGCTTCGCCCGTATTAGACTTACACCCTGTATATAACATAGTGATTTGTTTGTGTTCATTTTAGTAAAATTCTCCCACTTTGTTGCTTGCATTAAAGACGCATGCACATATCCTCCTGCCGCCTAGACAAGAAAACTTTCCAAGGAATTTTGAATTCATGGTATAGGAAATAGAATATAATTATTTTGTGTGAGGATACCTTTTTATAGGCCTCTGGGTGGCTATAGATTAAAGATACAAGCAAATTTCGTCTTTATGGTCATCGACAATGTTGTTTTCGGGAAGTATTTGTATTTGAAACGGCGGGTCGTAGGTAGGAACACCAGTGAGGATATATATTATGTTTGTATATTTATCACAAATATTAGTTTCTTAGTCATGGCAGTTTACGGCGGTTGGTATGTAAGACATATTGGTTTGTTTTCTTCTGTATAATTGTTCCTACTGTAATTGTGTGTTTTACCGTAAAGTCCGAAGCAGAAGCGGAATTGGGCACTCTATCGTAGATTTGATTGTCCGAATTAACTTTAACCCAAGCGTGGGCCATGACTGCCATGAAAGACGGGTTATTGATAGAGTATGTGGCCTATCTATACACGGTGGGCCCGAGGAACCCGACCTACTTTAACTACCGATTCTAAAGCCTATTTGGAGCATATAATGTGTATGACCTGCAGTTCAATTACGCATAATTTTCGAGATATTCATTATTTTAATCAAAACTGAAATTCTAAAATCTCCAGTCTAACGCACCCTAAGAACATCAACATCACGTGCATAGTTCGTTTAAAAAAATATAGCGACTCGACAAGCACTATTTTCAGTATTTCTGGCCAGTTAGTACCTATCGAAGAGTTTGTCATCCAAATAAAAAAGGTTTCTTTCGTCACTATGAATATTTATTTTAATTGTAATGAACATGGGGAGCTTGAAGTTTGAGTGTAGTTACCTTTTCTCATTCCTAGGCGTACTTTAACATTATACCTTTATCTTTCATTTATCAGAAATAATTAATACTCTTCACTTATCAATAGAATACACTTTAGTTTATCGTGCTCAATCACAAGAGTGCAAACTATTTACGCTAATACTCGTAACTGGCCCATACCTAGTTTGAAATTAATGTGACTGATATGTCAACGTCAAAAAGTCGGTCAAAAAGATTGCTGATTGTCACGCAAAATCACATTGAAAATAAAGTGTTACTTCTGTTTAAATAAATAATCGCTATGCCACCGCGTTATTCTTCGCGCGGATTAGCCGATATCCTATTTACGGATTTTGTGACGGCAACTCCCATGAAGCAGTTTTTGAGTTTAGGACCAGGTATCCAACTCGTCGTGTGCCGCACCATGCTACGTTTGTGGATGTACATAGACGATTTTCTGAACTAGGTCTTGGAAAAATTCGTTATGAAAGAGTGATCAATCTGGATTTACATACGGAGAATCGGATAATGAACATGATCACGGAAGATCCGACGTTGTCATCGAGAGCCGTTGCTCGGGTTGTAGGAGTTAATTACAGGGTCGTATTAAAATTATGGAAAAGGTACGGTCTTCACCCTTTTCACTATCGAAAAGTACAAGGGTTGTTAAACAACGATGGGCATGCTAGAATCGCATATTGTTAAAGAATGAATCAGAAACTCGTAGAAGATCCCGGATTTCTCAACAAGATATTGTGGTCTGACGAATCTTTATTCATAAGAGAAGGAGTATTCAATTCTCACAATCTACACATGTGGCTTCCAGAAAATCCTCATGCAAAGCGAGAAAATGCCTTCCAACATAAATAGGGTTCACATTTTGAAAATTTGATTAATTAATAAAAATTCGTTGTTTGCATTGGGTTTCTTTTCTTTTGCTAGTATAACTAACTAATTTCAAATAAAAAATATCATAAAACAATGTGAAAGTACTAAATATGGTTTCACTAGCATAATCGCTTTTACTTTGGTTACGAATTTACGATATTGAAATTTATTTAGATACAATTAATTATTTTTACCTTTGGCCGTGGCCGTGTGGTGACGGCAGTAAGAATACATTTGTCACCACCCCAACTCCTCCTGCGGGTGTCGTAAAAGTCGACTAAGGGATTGAAGTGTCACTGACCATTACTTGATAGAAAAATGATGATGGGCAGCAGCGTCATCACTGTAGACACATTACTGCGATCGCCAATCCGCTTGCCAGGCGTGGCGATTATGGGCATTTACCTCCTAATGCGTCTATACGCATAGGTAATAGGAGAGGACTACGTCCAGCAGTGGACTATCATAGGCTGATGATGATGATTTTTACCTTTTATGTACCTAAATGATTGGCATTATGAACTCAATACATTGAGATGTTTCGGTCTATTCACTTAAACACGAACATGCTTGACCTACCCATAAGACTTTTGTTGTCATGTCACAATGACATGACATGACACATACCGTCACGCCGCTCGCCGTGCATCGTTTTATGTCGGAATGATTCGTAAAGTGTCGGTTTTCGCCAAAGGAGAAGAATATCTTTCTCTCATTCACTCAACTAAAGATTTGTTTACAAGGAAGTGCTAAATTTAATTGATTTACTTTATTCTAAAAAACAAAATTGTTAGGATACTTAATTAGAACTATGTTGATATAACATTAATTACTCGTAATATCTTCAGGAATACCCTGTTTGAATCTGTCGGGTTCCTCGGGCCCACCGTGTATATTTTATTTGTTGCAATTTTCCTTAAATTGTAAGTTTTGGTATTGATAATCATTAATCAAGCTCAGTTGTTGTAAGATCTAGATTTACGCATAATACAGGAAAATTCTGATGAAATCATAACACTATTTTCAATAATCTTGAAGCCATGCATTTGTAACAATTTTATATGAATTTTGACATTTTAAACATTATTTTATGTACATTAAAATTAATATTTTAATTAATGTGTCAATCACTTTTTATCAATTTCCTTGTTATACTATAGTACCTTGGTATATTTTAATGTAGGTACTTAAATTTTCAATCTAAAACAAATACGACTTGTCTCATAGATTTAAAATGATTTTGAAACTGACCAGCAAGCAACAAATAAAATTTAGATTAGAGTTAGATAAAGTAACGGCAGCTTTTAGTTCCAGTATTTGGTAATCAATGTAGGTAATATTTATTATCAGATTTCATATCTACCTAACATGCTTGGTAAACGCGTGCTAAACCAGGACATCCTAATTATGAGAGCGGAACAGAATTCTCAGCACTCTAAAAAATAAATTGAGAATTAGCTAATGCCCGGTAAAAACAAAGGAAAAAATATATATTCTATTTAGTCCACAAAAAGAAAACTAGAGTAAACAAACAAATTAAATGTAAACTTTCAATGTTGTAGACACACAAGATAAAGCTGAAGGCATGTTTGCCGCTCCGGACATGCTCTAATGAAGGGATTAACGAGAAAAAGTGCCCCGGTCTAAGTATAGACTAGTCGTGCCAGAGAGTGCAAGCTTTATACGTTACTATTATTTTTTACAGACTTCATAAAAGGAGGTTCTGAATACGACTTTTTTTGTATATAATATTACGTGTACGTGATATCTCCGAGAATCGTGAAGCGATTTTCAAATATTTATTATTATTATTGTTTATTTATTCATGAAAAAACAATTACAAAATTTTACATAAACATTCATACTGGAGTAACCAGTTTAATGGCGCTACGCCCAAGTCTTACTTAACTAATTTTACAATTTCGTATTGTTAGTAGAAGGCATGCATTAAGTTAGAACATTACATTTAATCGAACGTGTACGAGTATAACCGCGAGATGGTCTTGTTGGCACTAGGCCGGGGTCTGATGATAGGATCTTGGAGAAATCGTTTTTTATTTTGTGACTGTGCCTGTAGGAAGTCCAGTATACAATAAATATTATTTGAGGATAAGTATTAACAAATACATACGTAATCTGCAAAAAGCATCGTCAGTCTAAAAAGTAGATATATTTATTTTATTAATTAAAAATTTCCATCAATATTTGTGTACAAAAGTTTTTAGTTCCTCTAGCAATAAATGCAAGAATATATAAAATACAGAGGATCGCCTTAGACCCTCACGAATATACATTTTGTTATCAATTCCTGAGGCTGATTTAAACTATATAATTCAGGTCGACTTAAACAATCTTGGCTTAGGCCACTAATATCAGATTAAACGAATGGTAGGTATGTAGTGTATTTAATATTTAACAATCTAAATAATAATACTAGAAAGACAAATACGATCAAGTTTTATTAGTTCTTCTATGGGTAATCGTTTTTTTTCAATACTCAATTACTTCCATACATATAGGTACTAATCTTCAATTTGGATCAGTCTATGAAATCACATGGCTACAAAAAATTTCCAAGATCCTGTAATCTACTTAAACATTATCAACAGAACAAAGGCATAAAATATTACATCCCATAACGTCTAACTCGAAGTGAACCATCCGTATTTGTTATCTGTGCCGTCAATCTGGCAGCTCGCAGATTATCCAGGATATCGCATCATTAGCAGGCGATACACCTGATAAGTAGGCTCCAGTAGCGCTTTAATGCCACTTGATATATGCTTCAGTCGGAGGACTAAGTGATTTGGATAAATTGCTACCTAAAACTAAGTATGGAGTTTCGTTGGAAATAATGAGAGCGAGCTAATACTCGTACAGAATGTACCTACAGGATCGTACGTATAAGACCAAATAAATAATCTAAAGGTCTTTTATATTACCTTGCCGCGCACCTAGGTCATCCGAAACATGTCGCTCGCAGTGACTAAAATGAGACTAAAGTTTAACCGTTTAATTATAACAAATAGGTCTCCAATATTACAAGGTCACGATGCTTTCAGAAAATGAGAAAGCTTGGATATTTATTTACGTGCAATAGGTGTGCATGAGACAGAAACTTAAAGGGTTTAGCAGCCTTACCGAACAAGAGGTGCCTTTCCCCACGGATGAGGTCAATATTTTAGGTGGTGTACTAGCAGGCCCTAAGAATACTCCATGCTTAATATCAGCTCTAGATCTTCTTTTGTTTCAGAGTTATTCAAGATAATGTAAAATAAACAGGGTGCCATTGAAAGTGGCATATTTCGTAAACTGTTCAAGTTAGATCAACCAAACAAAATTGTGCTTGATAACAATAAAATAAACTACAAAATGCATATTTTTAACCTGCATCTTGTCCTTATTTTTAACCGACTTCAAAAAGGAGGAGGTTAACAATTCGTCGAAATCTTTTTTTTTTTTATGTATGTTCCCCGATTACTCGAAGACGCGTGGACCGATTTCAAATATTCTTTTTTTGTTTGAAAGGGTATACCTTCTAGTTGGTCCCATTGTCACCGAATCCAGATCTGATGATGGGATCCTGGAGAAATCGAGGGAACTCTTCAAATGTTGTAGGCACACATGACATTTTTCATTTATTTTCGAAGACTAATCAAGTATTTGCATCTAGTCATGAACATCTTAAGTTCGTGATCTGATGATGGAAGGTACAACTCTTTAGCAATTAGGAGTTGGGGGATAATTCTTTAAGTATAACATGTTTCATGTATTTTGGAAGCTATTTGAGTATTTGCCTTTAGGTGGTCATCCTTTCATGTTGGTGAGCTGATGATGTAAGGTACAACTCCTTGGAGATTAGGAGTTGGGGGATAATTCTTTAAATATAACATATTTCAAATATTTTGGAGGCTATTCGAGTATTTGCCTTTAGGTGGTCATAGTCTCACGTTGGTGAGCTGATGAGGAAAGGAATAACTTCTTAACGATTAGGGGTTGGAGGATCATTCTTTGTATATATAACAAATGTCATACATTTTCGAGATCTATTCAAGTGTTTGCTTAGTAGTTATGACATGTCGGTTAGCGGTTAGTGATTCTTTAAATAATATTGGCATGCTAAGTCTGTTACCTTTGAAATTGTTTTTGTATTCATATAAGTTCGCCAGTTCAGGTTTTATGGCCTACTACAGTGCAGTACATTCTAATTATAAGTATTTAGAGTATACTGAATAACGATTTTATATTTACACTACTAAAAAGCAAAAAATAAAATATTTTAAAAATAAAAATAAAACCGCCTTCAAAAATTCGCCCGAACTAAAAAGTTAAAAATAATTTTGGTTCCTACTTCTTAGGATTTCCTACCCAAACCTTTAAACCTTTTACCCTATTCATTGAAATAAAACATTATGGCTAGGTACCCTACAGATTTCTTAGAAGTCGGTGCCAAGCCAAACATGTTCACTTTGCGAGCACTTATATGTATTTGATAGAGCTTTGTAATATACTGTCACTCCGGTTATGCTTTCATGAAAATGACTGAGGCAGACCATTCTGTTGATAAAAGCGTAATCGGAGTGACAGTAAGTTACAAAGCTCTATCTAATATACCTATACCTATGAACGTATTCGGCTTGGCACCGACTTCTAAGAAATCTGTAGGGTACCTAGCCATAATGTTTTATTTCAATGAATAGGGTAAAAGGTTTAAAGGTTTGGGTAGGAAATCCTAAGAAGTAGGAACCAAAATTATTTTTAACTTTTTAGTTCGGGCGAATTTTTGAAGGCGGTTTTATTTTTATTTTTAAAATATTTTATTTTTCATAATAAAAAAAGGGTTCATGTTTTTTTTATTATGAAAAATAAGGAAAAGATGCAGGTTAAAAATATGCATTTTGTAGTTTATTTTATTGTTATCAAACACAATTTTGTTTGGTTGATCTAACTTGAACAGTTCTCGAAATATGCCACTTTCAACGGCACCCTGTATGTTTTACATTATCTGGAATAACTCTGAAACAAAAGAAGATCTAGAGCTGATATTAAGCATGGAGTATTCTTAGGGCCTGCTAGTACACCACCTAAAATATTGACCTCATCCGTGGGGAAAGGCACCTCTTGTTCGGTAAGGCTGCTAAACCCTTTTATAACACACAAGAACGTAGCCTGAGTATGGATGGGCAAATCGTATCGTCATTTATAAATATTCAGCACATCATGATTATCGTAATTATGATGATTTTTGTGACGATACCTAAAAGCAATTGACAAGGTTATTCGTTGTCTTCTTCTTCTTCTACCTAGCGTTATCCCGGTTTTTGCCAGGGTCCGCTTTCCTGCTACATTTTCTCCACTTTTCACGATCCTGGGCATCTTAAACTGTAAGCCCATTAACACTCATGTCAGCCTTCACTACATCTAGCCATCGCTTTTTTGGTCTGCCGCGGGATCGGGGGCCATCAAGGGCTAGGTTAAGGCATATATGTTTCCTACGTAGTCAGGTGTCCGACGACAAACGCGATAAGGTTATCCGTTGTAATTTATACAAATCCGACATGCACGTGAAAACTACGCACGTCAAGAATCATAACGAGACAGGAATCTAAAAGGCTTACTTTATGACAGAGGCAGTTTCTGTATCGATATACTCAGAATTATCAATGCTTTTCCATATAAACGCTTGTTCCTAACAATGTGTTTTATTAGTTAAGTCGAAGAAGCTACACATCTAAAATATAAACCCTGATCGTTTATTTAACGCTTCTGTGTTCTTATGACAGCGGCGGATTTCTCAAAAGCTTCTAACTTGTAACACGAGTGAAATAATTTCTTTAACACCATTAATTGGATTATACGTTACAAGCTTGTGAGAAATAGGCCTCTGGCATCACTCAAAATTAACAAGCCACAGTCACCAAAAACAATGCGATCGTTAATTAAACAGACCACAACTGAAATACTTCATGCTTAACATTAAATAAAAAACGGTCAGTATGTAAATACGACCGCGTACGTTATTTTGGACTCATTAAGCTTGGGCTGATTTTACACACATTCGTTGGAGAGATAACTTTGCCGGCGTTATACGTTTAAACGGATTAAATTCGGCCGCAGTTGGATTGTTCGCGTAATGGACACCCTGTACATGAAAACGTTGTTCGAATCCTTATTGTTTTGCAGCGGGCTTCCTTTTTGTTAATTGGGAATGGGAATACGATTCCGGTATGGTCTCGGTGATTATCAATTTTCAGTTTATCCCGGTTTTTAACTTGGTTTTGCACATCCAGTCTGTTCGGAAAGAGAACTATCGTGGGAGGAAAGTAAAATATTTTAGATTTTTACATGACAACTGATTCTCGTATAATTCACGCTCGTCAAATTGAGAATTTTTCAAAAACTTTTAATCATTAGTGTGACTCAATTAGTTACGAGTAGATTATGTGATGATTATATGTATATACATATTATTTCGTCTATTATTTCACGTACTTATCTTTTTTTTAGTTTACCTTCAATGGTAAACGAACAAATAATAATATAAGGCGACGGTGATCTCTTTGGAGAAACCGAGGGCTTATCATACCGAAAAACTACCAGAAATACACTCTGAAGGACGGTAGGGTCGACATTTGCCGGGCATACCAAGATTATAAACCAGCAGCTTGATCGTGCCTCGCTGTATTGGGTCTATCGTCATGGACAGGATAGGTGGCAGGTCTTTTGGTTTTTTATAAGGTTTCGTAAGTATTATTTTTTATTGCATTTTACTTTCATACACATTTTGTAAAAAACCTAACTTATGAAATCAATAAGTCAATCAATAGAGGATAAATATGTATCATTACATTTTTCTATCGAAAGAACCCGGTTACAGCTTGGCAAAAAAGAGTAGAAATTAAAAAGTAGCAACATCGTAGTGTCGTCCCTTTCAAATCCATATGCGTGAGAAAACGGGACGGCACTATAATGTTGCCACTTTTTAATTTCGACTCTTTTTTGCCAGGCTGTACTAGTGAGTTAGTGTAGTATTATAGCTAAAAATTGTGTACAAAATTTTGGTTTTATTAGTATGCTTCATAAATTAGTCGACGTTATTGCCACACGTATTAATTGACATAAATTTATTTACTAATTCAGCTACAAAACACGTTAAAAAAACTAGAATAAGTAGGCAAATAGAACATTCCAACACAAAACATTATACTTTAAAATAAATTTAACTACCAACGCAACCATATTGATTATCGGAATAAAAAGTAGCAGACGGTAATAATTGAATTTCAATATGCTGACACGTGCACGCCAGGTTCGAAGCTCTAAAATTGGCACTATTATTCAGATCAATATTTCCAATTTCAACTGTCATGTTTGTAATTGCTACACTATTAATTTAAACTGTAATATGACTGGCGTAGCAACATTGACGTTTATATTAGTGTAAGGGAGCATTTTTAGGTCAGATGTCTGAAGCTCGTTAATATAAGTCCAGGTTTTTGCTCAAGCCACAATTATTTTAAACAAAAAACCCTTAGACGCTGCATTGAGCTTACCGCTGCGACCTTACATAACATGGACGTTTAACGCCAGCTCAAAAATGCCCCCAAAACAATTGTTCAATTGTGCCAAGATGGGCAGGACATAGCGCTTTTCTTAACACCGCGCATATTTCGGCGCAAAATCTTTAGGTGCATTCAGATCAAACGAGCATTCGCTATTCTATCCCCCACTCTACAAAATCAACGAATCACGTTTTGTGTAACAATCAAATTTCGTAGAGTAGGGGGTTAGAATAGCGAATGCTCGTTTGGTCTGAATGCACCTTTTGACAAATGTTTATACAGTGTGTTAACATGATGCAGGCTTTTATTTGAACCGAGGATTGAGATGCAGATTCTTAGCCAAACCATGTGCATTATTTGTTTAAAAATCCTAATTTTAAAAGTAATAAAATAAATAAATAAAATAAATAAATAAATATCTTGGGACATCTTACACAAATCAACCTAGTCCCACGGTAAGCTCAATTAAGGCTTGTGATGTGGGTACCAGGCGACGATATATATAATAGATAGATACATATAGATACTTAAATACATAGACAACCATGACCAAGGAACAAATATTTGTGATAAAATAAATACACAAAATAATGCCCTCGCCGGGATTCGAACCCGGAACCTCCAGCTTCGTAGGCAGGGTCACTACCAACTAGGCTACGGAGGCTGACAACTAACTTGATCAACTTTCTAAGAAAAGTTATTGAGAAGCAATGTACTTCAAAATAAATCGTTAATTGGCACTTGACAATGACAGATAGCAGCCACTCGCAACGTTTGACAACTAAGCAGTACACGCGTTGTTCGTTCGAACGTAATAAAAATAATTGTACAGTTAATTTAAATATTTGTCTCTGTAAGAGCCCGGCAACAGTCACTCATATAGGCAGGGTAGGTACTAGGTAAATCGATTAGCGCAATAGCAAATAATTGGTAGCAATTATTTGCTATTGCGCTAATCGATTTAAATGAATTAAGTTTTATTAATTATTCATTAAGTTTTAATTTAAGAATTTTAATGTAGATTAAAATTCTTATATGTAATTGATCGTTCAATTATGATAAGCTCGCAATGTTGGCAGCTAAACTTTATGCTAAATACGCAAAGCATTGTGTCCTTGGGTGTATTATTTAAAAGTACATTATCTAAATAAATAGGATTACGGTCCCCTATTCCAAGATTTTTTTAATGTATAATACCTTAGCCTTAACACGAGGTTTGTCATAGGAATCAGCTGTAAATATTTCTATTTAAATTTAAATAAATATAACAACCACAAATATAACCTTGATTGATAAGCAATCACTACATTGCATAAATTAAAGTCACTTTTTCTGTCCCTATATCCCTTTGTACGCTTAAATATTTAAAACTACGCAACGGATTTTGATGAGATTTTTTTTAATAGGTAGAGTAATTGAAGAGGAAGGTATAGTACCCGTGCGAAGCCGGGGCGGGTCGCTAGTAATCTATAAATCTGAGACCAGTCAAGGGAGTACTTAAACAAACACGTAGTTTCAAGTTGAAGTTGCTTTCCTTAACTATCGATGAACTGGATTATTTTGACGTAAAAATGTAGGGATACTTTGCACATAATAATATGGCGGGCTAAGAATATAGCTTTAACAAATTGAAGATACATAGTGGTTTTCTCTGAACTTTCGTTGTTTGATTAAAAAACCTTTCCAATACGTTTATTTTGGTTAAATCTAAAATATCTCTCACTGGTACGTTCACGTAGAAATTTCAATTTCCGGATTTTCGTTACATCGTCGACACTTATTATGTCGCTTACTCGAAAAACGGAGTAAGTTTCTATTGGCTTTAAGCATTCCTTGTCTTATTGGTCACAGAAAAGATTAGAATAAGAATATACATTTACTGCTGTTATAATTTACTTGTTAACGCCCCTTGAGCTTTGTTAAGTTAGCCAAATTAAAAAAAAACAGCATAAATAGACTGTCGTTGCCTTGCTGTTGTGTAGAACAAAAATGTTGTCTTAAAATAATACAGGGTTGGGCGGATTAACTGTCCTACTGAAATGCATTCATTTATCTATTGAAATGTAACTACTTTTCATACCCTTTATGTCATTTTAAATCGTCGATTTAATCAGCTTCATGGATTCCGAAACACATTTTCATAACATTTAGTTTTATATATTTTTAAGAACAAATGTAAAAAGCGGTGTTGTTGGATAATGGTGCAGCGAGCATTAAAAATCGGGCGAGATTATCAACTGACCATACAAGTAAATATCAACGTATGTTTTAATACTGCACACCATCAATCGTTTCAAGGAGTCCTCTGCTTCCAAAATCAAGCCGAAATTGGGTAAGTTTTAAATGATTTGAGTCAGCAAAGTACCAATAAGCACCCATGGGCAATTTTTACGAAAATGTGCCTCTTATTATATAATCTTCGATAAAATTATTAAATTGAAGAGGGGTTAATATTTTGCGCACTGCAAAATAATCACAAAATGTGAGGCCCTTATAAAACAGATAATTTATATATGTGCCCTCTCTCTTTAAAAAATATAACAGTTAAATACAAAAAGTCGAATAGGCGGCATGGAGGTAATTTTTCATAGAAAATGCATTTTCATTGCAAGAGTTTGGTAAATGCCAGATTGATTATGGGTATAGTGCTTTATTAAGAACTAGAAAAGAAGATATTTTAGTTATAAATTTATTCCAAAAAGTTAATCAATCAGGGTACAATATGATAAGAAGAAATACCAAGTTATAGCCAAAATTATGAGGCTGATATTTACCTAGCAAAGTACGTTAAATCTTTAGATAACTGAAATGCTATGAACATTTCCATATACAAATCAATGCAGAGTTTTATTGAGACGGGTTAAGGCTAAGATTCAAGTTTATACTAGGGTTAGATAACCTAATATGACATCACATGGCGCAGATAAGGTAGTACGTGCCGGATGAAATTCCTTATATGACATAATGCTTAAAATAATACATGTTAAAGGGGAGTTTATCAAATTTATCAATTGCTGCGGTAAAATATAGAATGTTTCTGATATAAATAACACCAAGATTTGTATCATTGTTTTGTTTATAAACTTTTATACCACTTTTTAACTAGGACACTTAATCCGCCCAACCCTGTACAAGTCGATCGAAAGCATGTGCCTTGTTATGGTACACTGTCAAATTAAGGAGTAAAGTAAAGTGTATAATCATGAAGAATTTAATTGTTATTAGTAGGCCCAACACATTGGCGCTCGTAATAAAAACGATAAAAAAAACTCAACAATTTTGATAAAAATAAACTTATTTACTTATCCCGTGACGTAATCAAATTTGAACTAGCTTGATTTATTCGTTAAATATCTTATTTAACGAATAAATTATCAGAGAGTCATCAGATTTACTCAACAATGAGTGTCTAAGAAACAGCGACAGGCCGATTGCCTCCGACACCGACACCGATAGGGCACTTTTCTTTGAGAAGTATTTACACGTCTTCATCCCGTGCCATAACGCTAAAGTACATAAACGTAAAACGCAAGCTTGATAAGAGCTCACAAAAGTTCCTCGAAGCGCTGTCCCCTGGAAAACGGTGGAAGCGTTCGCCATTAAAACTTACGCCCTAAGCACATTGAGTGAGATTACATGTTACTTTAAAATGAGCTTGTCTGCACTTGAGAAAGAACAAAACAGGTTGGTAGCAGTACGGGTACGGGTACATACACATGGAAACGGTGTTCACGGAATCCTATTTTACACATTATGTGCTCTGCTCCTAGTGTAGATATGTGGCAATGGTTGAGCATCGAGAATACCATAAGGTAAGGTAAGTTTAATCGTGTTTATTGATGCTCGATTAGACCCGATTTAAAATAATTATGCACACTTCTAAATAATAGGGAGGGTAGACTATCGCCCAATAGCACTATTTAACATTGTTATATAATACAATTTTATTAATATTACTTCTATTCTCGTAAAAAATACACAGGCTGCATGATACGGTGCAATAATTCGATTTCCATCACAACATTAAATATTTAGTATTTTTTTCTTTAGGGGTTTTTATACAGGCATACGAACCGTGCTTTTGAGTTTTGAATGAGACCTATTTTTAAAGTTAGGATTCCGATATTTCCATGTTGTGTTTACAAAAACGCATTACGTAACAAAAATTATAATAAAGAAAAAAAACATTGCTTCTTTAAATAGGATGAGTAAGTAACACTACTTACTCATCCTATTTAAAGAAGCAATGTCTTAAAAAGACCCAGTAGCCCTCATTATCGGACCTAAATGAAAACTTATAGGTACCAACCTAGATTAAACAGCTAAGTAGACGTAACGAGGCATAGTTACGGGGTCTCCGGCGGACAAAGTTTCAGCGCAGGCCTTTTCGCACTCTTTTTCTATCATTCTCGTTCGTAATAAATCTTTTCCAATTTCATTGAAATTTAACGCTCCTGAAGGCAATGGGCCCGGATTATTGAAAGTCGTTCCAATAAATCATCCAACAAGAAAGTTCTTTTACTTTGAACCCACCATTGGCCATTTATTGTAAATCTTTGACTGGTACAGTGTTACAAAGTTAGAAGCAATCTGGAGAAATTAATCAATAAGCTATAAAATTATTAGAGAATTAGTTCCTGACAGGCATTTAATATATAAATAATATTTAGAAAAAGAAAGCAAACGAACAGTTTTAAGATTTAATCTAAACAGCAGTGCACCTTAAAATATACAACTTCTGTTTATTTAGGACCTAACAGTTCTTTCACAGTATCAGTTTTTTCTATTTTTTATTGAAGGTGTAGTAGCCAGGACAGGACGATGTAGCTAGTATCAATAAATTTAGAATACAAAAATAATAATATAGGTAGCTTAGTATGCAGAAGAAAAATTGGGCAATAAGGTATTAGAAAGCTTAAAGCATTAAGCAACCGGTTACCATTTACTGTCAGTTACCTTAACCAAAAGCTCTCTCAAAGTTAAGACCCTATTATTTACACGTTGGAGTGAGCGTAATACGTTAAAGCGGTTCCTAAAAATTTTCCTCATAAATCTGATGAAGCAGCCAACAGCTACATTAACCGAATTTCCAAACACACTCGTAATATCTAATAATACCGCCGCGAGCAGGAACCTCGTTTTGTGGAATTACGCGACCGCCATAACTTTTTCAATTCAAACTTCGACAATTAAATTTACCGTTCGAGTCTCAACATAACATTTCAATAAGCAATGCGGATCAGTTAATTTTTCTCGGTGTTTATCTTTGAATCATCGTCGAACTGCGGCGTTGGTGAAATTTTAATTCTTTTTCGCTAGCCTTTATGAATTCACGTCGGTATGAAATATTTCTCTTGATGGTTCCGTGCAGTCGAGCGCCGGGAAAACCATTTTTGCAACAACATAACGATTTTGAAGCATTTTTTACACGAGGACCATTCAGAAACTTTAACCGAAACGAAAACAGGAGTTATTAGTTCACGATCCACACAAAGAAACACTTTCGCATGATAAATACGAGGAAAATAAGGGGATTTTGAACCTTCGAAAGAATTCTTAGCATGGGTGCCTACGTCATTAATCTTTACATTACAAATTCATTCGGTAAGAACTCACTCACTTGGATTAAGCAGAATTATAAATGAGGTGTCACAAGAACTCCCACAAAAAGTGTGAAAGGAGGAAAATCCGAGTAACGGGTGCGGCAGTTTTAAACAAGAAGAAAATAGGGACGTGAGGGGATTAATCGGAGTTATTCTCAACTTGAATGTGACAACGAGGAAGCCGAATGCCGGATAAGAGTAATTTTCGGTAGGTAAGTGAAATGTGATTTGGCGATCTTACTTACAATCACGCGCAATCTTGTTAAAATTTTAAAAGTTCGTTACATAAAGAAAATAATTTTATGTTACTGTTTACATTGGATTTATGGAAACATATTTTTTGCCTGGATTTAATACGCCTAGACTTGTAATGTTACTAAATATTAAATTTAAAAGTATAGTATACTACGTAGTGACCTTGTCTGCTTGTATCAATAAATAAAATGTTATATCTAATACCGATAATAGTACCTTTACGTATTTTACACAAAATAATACTGGATTTTTATCTTTATTAAGCTACGGGAGAAGTAATTAATAAGTACTGGTTGGGCACTGTTGTCCCTGCATACCTTTCAGAAATATAAAAACTATTCCGGATAGATATTTAAAAACCGAATGAGAAAATAGTACATTACGATACGAGTGGAGATAAATTTTAAGCACAACCGAAGGGAGTGCTTTAAATCGCCACGAGTTACGAATCTCCTTTTCGCACGTGATCGCACGACGTTTTCAGTACATATGGCCCTCCGGAGATTTCGACCTGACATAAAATGGACCACTTCTCGCACTAGCGAGTAAAAAAAGTGCCATCAGTACTGAAAAATATATTAACATAACAATTATTATTATTTTTTATTTTGAGCCTGTAGTGTCCCACTGCTGCTGGGCAAAGGCCTCCCCCCACTTTTTTCAATTCTCCCTGTCTTGAGCAATCTCTGGCCATCCTGATAAAAAGAAGTCCAGTTCATTTCATCATCGCCGACGTGGTCTACCAGGTCCCCGTTTTGAGCAGCAGTGTTATTCACTAAGGAAACCGCCTTGCTGTCAGCGCTGTGTCAGTGCTGCGGCAGCGTCGAGCCTAAAAATGTTTAGTTTAGTTTTAGTTTAGTTTATTTATGGTATTCACTAATGGTATTCACTAATGTACTTTAAACGACACTAGTGCTCGGCGACGAATGCGGCGTGAGCTGGAACTACATTGCGTCGAAAGTTTGACGTTTAATGTATGAACTTCGTATTCTCTTACGAAAAACAGCGACGAACTCGCCCACAACCTCGCTTACAGCCTCGATTCCTAATGTCAAATCAAACAGCTAAGATTTTAGACAAGGCTGTCTCGACATCGAGCTCGTTGACGAACGCAGCGTCGAATGTGTCAATAAGAGAATAGCATAGCTGGGCTGCCACTCAGTAGCTATCTTGGCCCACAACTCATTCGGCATTCGGCAGACATGACAAGCCCAGTCCCACTTCAACTTGGCCGCCTTCCCTATTTACATCGACTATTTGGGTCTTGGAGCGCAGCGTGGTGTTTCGGACTCGCTCCACTAACTTGATACCCAATATGCTGCGCTCCATAGCTCTTGGCAAACCCCGAGTCTAGACTTCTGTGACAAAGTCAAAGACCAAGCCTGTGCACCGTAGGTGAGAATTGGCAGTATGCACATGTCCATGAGCCTCCGTTTAAGGGAAAGAGGGAGGTCGCCCTTCATAAAATGTTTCAAGGACCAATAGCTCCTCCAGGTGTTATCAGTCCGTCTTTCGACTTCCTTCTCCTGTCGCGCCTGGAAGGAGACTTGTTGGCCCAAGTAAAGGTACTCATCAAAATATGCAATAGGTTCGCCGTTTATCTCTACCCTACATGTGGTGCTATTAGTTATAAGCTTAACATATTAAGAAAAAAAAAACACAACTAAACAAGAAAGTTCCATTGTTATTTTTCATACGCAAGTCCGCGTTAAAAGATCTAATTTAGTTAGACGTTAATTTACAATCTGCCATCTACATGTACTCAAAGGAGGTTGAGCGCAAAAAGACGCGCTGAGTCTTTTGTGGGCCGCGACAACCGCATAGAGCGGCTGACAGCCCGACCCACTCCAATTTGTATGTAGATAAATTGAAAGACTTAAATCGATTCCGTTTCCTTCCCGGCAAGGAATTAAGAGGGAAACTTGGCATTCCTTTGCCGGCGAAATAATAAAATGCGGTATTTTTATATTTGACGAATTGACAGTTGATTTTTATTGACGTTTTGATGGGCGGAGGTAAAGTTTCTTAGCGCCATTCGATATTGGCGCGCCTCAGGCAGTCTGTAAACATGGCTGATTAATTTTGTGAGAGTGTTTCGAAATTTAATATGAAAAGTTATTAAAAAACAACCTTGGGGTTTATTATTTGAATTGTGTACCTACTTTTGACTTGTAAAATTGATATTATTATAATAATTATGAGTATTAAAAACTTGTTGCGCCCGTTACTTTGCACGCCATTTATTCTACTTTTTGCAATATCAATTAAAATATACCGACTTCTTTTATTTTCTTATTTTTACCTTTGTTTTAGACTCTGTGAACATATGTAGGTACTTGCGAAAAGTACCTTGGTAAACACAAGTGTAATATACGTCAAATTTCTATTAAATAGCAGGTATATTCAAATTGGTACCCTACTCTTGGGAATTAGATTCATGTCATCTTATTATTATTTGTATCTCTCTTTCATTACGGGCCTATAAATCCCGGTCTTTTGATAGGCTTGCGCGGGGATACAGATCCAACACGTAGAGGCCCTTTGGAGAAATTTGCTGTGTTGTACACCTGCTGCAACCCATTCACGGGCACATCAATAGATATCCGTAAACCGGTCCCAACAGGCGTATAGAGACTATTCAGAAGTAATGGAAAAGACTAGTGGGCTATGGTGATGGAGGATGGATGGATCAGAAATGGAACTATAGAAAAGAGGTCCGGACACCTGCCATAACAATGATTTATCTTTGCTATCGAGGCAGGCGGTGACTCGCCGCCGACTAGATGGGCCCCCGTAAATGCCGTCACAAGAGACAGCCAGGGGCAACACCAGTGTAGGCGGCTCAGGAGTGTAGAGAGGTGTACACCGCTTTCTGCGCAGTGGCTTGACAGCCGCTGCACCAACTCGCGACTTACGCAACTTACTATTATTATGTTTGTATCTCCTTGGGGATCACGGGCTTACAAATCCCGGTTTTTTGATAGGCTTGCGCGGGGATACAGATCCAACACGTAGAGGCCCTTTGGAGAAATTTGCTGTGTTGTACACCTGCTGCAACCCATTCACGGGCACATCAATAGATATCCGTAAACCGGTCCCAGCAGGCGTATAGAGACTATTGAGAAGTAATGGAAAAGACTAATGGGCTATGGTGATGGAGGATGGATGGATCAGAAATGGAACTATAGAAAAGAGGTCCGGACACCTGCCATAACCTATTATTATTATTATTATTGTGTGTTATCAGGCAGGCAGATGAAACAACTGATAGGTGCCTGTATCCAGTTTATCTTCACTTAGTAAAGAGTATTCTTTTGGGTAGTTAGGTGTTTGTCTAGTCTATTCTTAAATTGATTGACATTCGCTGCTGAGATTACGTCTTGTGCGTAATATGGTCTCAATGTGTTGTCCTCTAGCTCTAGTCGTAAATAGCCCTGGACCCTGACGTACATATGTAGGTCAAAGAAGTGTTGAAAAGTGTTGAGTCTGGAAGACAGAACAAAATCGAGAAACAAAAGCAGCAAAGCGGACTCTAACACTGCTCTCCCTTAGCATGAACGCAATAACTAAGTTTTGATACGTCAATCCATGGTCTAGTTTGTCATCCAACAAATAGAGTTTCAGGTTAATAGACATTTCAAAACCTGGCTATTACAGCTATACTTACAAGGGCAGAACGTCAGCCGGTATAATAAGCACAATGCATTTCGAAAGATTATTTTTTTGTACCAATTTTTCACGTCAGTTTACTTCCGCAATCATTGTTTGTAACTAGCAACATCCCAACCTAACACAGATAAATCATATGACACAATGGAAACGAAAAACATTGTCAAAGAAAGAAAAGTTGAAATAACTAGATTATTTCAATTTAGATCCGGCTAACGAGACTGCGAACAAAATAAAAAGACACGCTGCAAAAGCTGTCTGGGCTACGCAACCAGCCTTTGATTCATTACAGTTTTCGATTAGCTGCCGTTGGTTTGGCAAAAAATCGAAAAAAATGCTTTTATATGGAGTTTCCACTGTTTTATGTGTCCGGTTTTTGTACGCTTCAACTTTTGTATTTCGGGTCATAAAACAATCGTAGGAATTGCAATGACTATGGTTCCAATATCAACGCCTCGGCACAACGACGAATGGAATTTATATCAGGTATTTTTCAACTGATGTCATTATTGTATAGGCATAGGCAGTACCTACGCACATTTAAGTAGCCAATTTCTTACCGCACAATGCGAAATTTTACGGATATCTAAGGATTACCTTATATAATAAGACATGGACAATTGGACCTAATCTGTAACATCCAATAATAATATGTGGTCGAGTTGTGCAGATCTGAGCCTGTTACATCAGCCTGTGGTTTCACCAGAGATATCTTATTAGAACAATCCGGCTAGGCTTAGCAACCTTGATGATGTTTGTGGGAATGTCTGAGGGCAGGTGCTTCTGAACCATGCTACGCTATGTTTAAATAGTGTAATAGGTTGGTATAACATATTATACAAGCCTCAGATTGTTAACATACATTCTGAAAAATAATTAAAAATAAATAAATAAAAAATAAATATCTTGGGACACCTTACACAAATCGACTTAGTCCCACGGTAAGCTCAATTAAGGCTTGTGATGTGGGTACCAAGCGACGATATACAGTGTGTTAACATGATGCAGGCTTTTATTTGAACCGAGGATTGAGATGCAGATTCTTAGCCAAACCATGTGCATTATTTGTTTAAAAATCCTAATTTTAAAAGTAATTATTTTTCTAAGAAAACTTAATTGAGAAGCAATGTACTTCGAAATAAATCGTTAATTGGCACTTGACAATGACTGATCGCAGCTACTCGCAACGTTTGACAACTAAGCAGTACACGCGTTACATTGATCGTTCGAACGAAATAAAAATAATTGTACAGTTAATTTAAATATTTGTCAACTCTTAATACTTCAAAACGGTTGCCAGTAGTATTACTGGCAACCGTTTTGAAGTATTAAGAGTTGATACGTATGTATTATTACCCATTTTCGTAAAAAAATTTAGGTAACACACTGTATATAATAGATAGATACATGTAGATACTTAAATAAATAGACAACCATGACCAAGGAACAAATATTGGTGATAAATAAATACACAAATAATGCCCTCGCCGGGATTCGAACCCGGAACCTCCAGCTTCGTAGGCAGGGTCACTACCAACTAGGCTACGGAGGCCGACAAATTAAATTTAAATCTAGATACATGACAAAATAAAATTAAGCTAAAATTAAAATTGCTTGCATGCATCGCAGGAGTAATAGAAAAGTGAAATTTCATTGGGAATATCACTTTTCTAAAGAAATATATTTTTTCTTAAAACTCCTTTTTTTGGCCGCAAGTGTGATGCAAAACATTGTATGCATCACGGTCTGTACGCGGAATACTAACTCGAGTCATTAAAAGCCCTTCGCCTACGGCGTCGGGCTTCTAGCGCTCTCCTTAGTAATGCCGTACTTACCTCCCTAGATGCACAATGTAACTCATACATCAAATGTCTAAAACACTACGAGCGACACGTGTAAATTATCATTATACTCTCGATCTATGAAATAGTTGTACAGTGAAAACTATCCCAATCTACGCTTAAAAAGTCATCAACTCTTCAACTTCATAATTATACAATAATACTCGTACTTCTCCCCTGTATTTACCTAATTATCATATAATCAAAGTATTTTTTATAGTTTTTGCTATTAGGAAATTAGGGAATGTAAAATCTCCCACGTAAAAGAATTGGCAAACATTTTAACGGCGACAGACAAATTAAAGCAACCAACCTATAAATGTTTTAAAAACACGTACGGTATCTTCGGCAACAAAGTGGTCTCACGTTAGTTTCCTCACAGCTCTCGACGCCCGATCTCTTTCAATTAACTAAAGGACCCTCAATGCCCGTTGGATATTTTCACCCCTTACTAACGCAAACTCTTAACTTACCGTACAAAGAACTAAACACTACCTTATTCCTAAAGAAATAGAGATTCTATCCTGAAGCGAGAATTCAGAGATACGAGCTAACGTGAACAGATGTCTGATTTCCAAATTACTCTAAGTCCGTATAATATAGCGACCTTTTTACCTGCTGGATAAATAAAGAATTTCCTGGATCATCTTGACCTAGATTTTGATACAAAAAGATATGCTGAGACTTTCTTTGAAACCTTCTAAGCAAAAATGTACAATGGAATCTTCAAGATCCAAGGATTACTTAGCTGGTAGATAGTTAAATATATGTATACTTATCTCTGATCCTTAATTATTTTTATCAGAAAATATAAGGGTATGTTTTATAAGCAACCAGGAGCACCCAGGTGAAACGGAGATGCTTTTATTACGCAGCCGTTTATTACGCAAAAAATAAACAGTTTTGCTAAGAAAAAGCCTTATGGACATTTACCTCTTAATCTGTGCTCCTATAATAGGGGAGACCAGGTATGAACGTAACAATTTTCAGTTTTTGATTTTTTTAATTTTTTTGGTAGCAGTTGTCAAACTTAGCATCTTTATGTGCAATAGACACATATTTCATGTATCTTTAGGTACCAAAATAAACTTCATACATAGAATAGTTTTACAGAAAAATGGCTCACAGTGAAGGATGGAATTTGTTGCAATTATCCCTACCCCCAGGGCTGGTTGTAACAGTACATAGGGATAATAGAAACAAATTAAATAACTATAAAATAATCAATATAATTATGTGTAATTAGTATTTTTAAGTAATCAACAGTCTTACAATATCACTATCTCAAAGACAAACATTAATAATGAATGAATGTAATTAACATTATTATATGAGACGAAATTAATGTGAGAGACGTGAGAGCAATCAACTTTCTGTCTTATTCTAAATGGCATATAAACAAATGCCTAGGTGTAATCCAAGAAATTAAATGCTTCCTGCATTGTCCTTATTTCTGAGTATAGGTACTACTAAGCTAATCATACAATGTACCTAATATGATAAAAAAAATGTGTTTTACTCCCCATCGACAGTGAATATTTGTTTTCAGAAACCAATCCCGCCTTGGGTAGTGCCGCTGAACTTTCAAGTAAAGCTTTCCTTTACTTTACATGTCTATATAAAGTGATGTGAGCCAGTTGGTACGTCTTTGCTGAGTCCCTGTAGGGTATTTAAAAAAAGGATCACCTCAACTGCAGCTAAAGCTATAATTTATATTTTGGTGGACTTTTGTCTGTTATTATTTTGTGTATATAAGACATTCTGCAACAAAAAGGCACTAAGTATATGAGTTTTTTAATAAACACTAGCACATAGGTGTACCAATGAGCGTCCAATTTGGAAATTGGGATCAAAGTAACAAGTTGTTTCAATCATCCCTGGGTATCGAATTTCCAGATTCCCACAAACATGTAGCAAAAAAACGTAAAAAGCATCATTAAAACATTGATTTGCAACCCTTAGACTGAAAATTATAAGTGACTTTACAACACCCATGCAAAACGCAAGCTATAGCGTTTACCATGAAAAATCTAGCTAAGATTGAAAAAATCGTTAAAAACTTACTTTTGACGCATTTTTCTGGGACCATAGCACTACACGCATTACCTGCCGTCACAGCACCTTGGGTGTAACTGAGGTTAGGGGGGAATCGAAATGGCATCTAATGCCCTGAAGGACGTTCGGATAGATGTCGTAGTAAAATTTTAAATGAATTTGTTACGTTCATCCCGTGTTACTTTTATACCTGGTCTCCCCTACATGCTCCTATTATCTTAAAGTATGGACGCTTAGTTAGATAATAAGAGAGACCAAGGTTCAGCAATGAACTGAGACAAGGATGATGATTCTAAGAAGGGTATAGGTTACCTTCTGGCATCATTCACAAAAGCTGAAGACATCGCAAATCAGCGATATAAAAATATCACTAAAAGTAAAGCTATTTTGAAGTTTTCATATTGATGCAAAGAATACTACCAAAATGATAGACAAGAGGGCTGAATATTCTAAAATAAAATGTCTAACTAATGTAGCAAAATCCTGACTGTTGGCTATTGACCACATTTTGTTCACTGGTCCATTATTTGATGCGGTTAAATAGCCACAGAAATCTTAAAACACCAATTCCATGTTGCATATTTATTAGACGCAATCCCACATATACGCGCGTTTGCATAGCATACACATACATTGGGTATTTGATTTTAGCCTTTTGTCTTGGTGATGATGACCAAGCCTAGTATAATTATATAAGTGACGTAGGTTTTTTTTATCTGTCGTTGTCTAAAACATTACAAATATTAAGTACCTACTTCTTTAGAAATCTGTTGATACTTGATAAATGTATCTAATATTTTAATTTTTCATGATCATTTTAAACTTTCGTATATAACATGTTACCGACCAGTCGGGTTGACCTTTTTCTATTTTGGGGCGGAGAAATGCTTTACGCATACCACCCGGGTATGAGAGAGGACCCGAACGGTTATGTGGGACTCCCATTTGGTTAATGAGGCCTATTACGGTATACCCATTAAAAAAACCCCATATATGCCACCTCACCTCATCACCTTTTGGCGGGAACGCTCTCGCACACATTCGCAACCCTACCGGCGGCAGCTGCGTTCGGGCAGCTCCATCATGAGTGTCCGAAGACCCTCCACGTTTGACGCGCCAGATGGTTGGGCGCGCCTTCCTCCTCGGTCTCCATCATGCATTGTGGCGGACCCTCCCGAGACTGCCACAAGGAGACCGTGGGTGTCGGAATATTTCCCGGCACTCGGTGGCATATAAGGTCTGGGATTATGCCACCGACCACACTTTGGCTGCAGAGGGTAGGGCGAGCGGCAATGACAACACCGACACTCCTCTTCCTCTGCAGCCCCACCGACGCCGTTACGGCGGAACGGCCCCGCCAAGGTCGCAGGGGGTAGGGAAAGTGGCGCTCCGTAATACCATCACGCCTCTCCCGCTGCGATCCCACCTCGGCCGCAGAGGATATGGAGAACGGCAACGACAACACCGATACTCCTCTTCCTCTGCGGTCCACCTTCACGCGTCCTAAGCGGGCTTGGTGAGCCCACATGGAGAGTCGGATTGACCAATCCTATCTCAGTTCAACCAAGAACCTCGTTGACAAGGTTCTATTTCTCCATTAAATGTTTTAAAAAACGTCCTGAAAAATCGAGGAATATGAACAAAAACTATGCTAATATCTCACCCATTTTGTCATTATAACGGGGTTAAAGGCTTTTTCCTAACTATTGCGCAAAAACGAACTTTTCGGACGCTTCGCGCCCGCTAATTTCTCTTTTTGACGCACTTGTTATGAAAAAAATCGTTCCTTACACGTGCAAAAACTTTTTTTTAACTCGGGCCCTTAAAAAAAGTTTTCCCGCACTAGTTAGGAAATGTACTATTTATTCTCGTTCAGATATATACTTTATGACAATAGTGTATTAAAGGCAACAAACAATTTTGGATTTTGATGAGGATGGAATTTAGATTTTAGATAGCAATTTTACTGCATCAAAAATTAACTATTGACACCAAATAATTGAAGTAATGCTGTAAATTTTATTCATTATATACATAATTTAAAGAAATGATTAGATATAATATCTACAAACACACAGTCAAGCATTTTAGAACACAACAATCTTTGTTGAAAAATTCAATTAGATATTTATCTCCGCTTGGTTAAACGCGCGTTGTCAGGTCGCGGTAAATCGTGCTTGCCGAACGCCAGACGATCACGTACAGACCCTGGTTTTACCCATGCACACATTGAGAAGAAATACAATTTATCCCATACTGATTTTGGGGTAAATAATTGAAAAGGGAAGCTTAAGTTTTCAGAAGATTTTGTGTATTAATGTGGTTTTCAATGGTCTAGAGCACAACTAATTGCTTTGTCGTATTGTATAGTGGCCATCAGATATATCCAGATATTGTCAAAGCGTTAGAGTTCAGATATTTTTAAACACCGCGGCCGCTCTGACTAAGTATACAGTCAATCAATTAAAATCCTAGGGTCATAATCATCATCCTGTCTTACCTGGTTTCGGCCACGGCGACTGTGGCGAATGTGCGACCACAATCGCTGCAAGTCAGCACCCCTCCGATATAATTATAATTAATGGCCATATTGGGTCTGGCCTTCAGCTCGTCGCGCTTAGCTTCGAGTTCTGAGCGTCGACTAGCTTCAAAGTCACGCACCTGCGTGTGCACAGTAAACACACTTAGATTTACATATCAGCGGTCCCTGGCTAGAAAATCCTAGGGTAGTCTACGAGTTAAAAAATTGACTTCTTGAATCTATTTATTATATGGGTGAATCAACTTTTTGCTGTATGTTATTGCCATGTTACTGTCACCTGAGTCACGATATTTATGCCAAATTATGCCATTTAAACTATGCAAACATGCATTTTTCTAGTGTTCACAGGCTCTTTCCTTCATGGGCCACCTACAAACATAGACTACAAGCATGTTTGCATGACTTTAGCAGCATAATTTTGCATATCAGTGACTCAAGTGACCGTAACCATGTTAATAACAATCAAAAAATTTTGATTCACGCATTTCTACATAGATAGTATTCATATAATATCAAAAAAAACATGTCATAAATACATTACGACGTTTTTATTACACAGGAAAGGACCACATTTAATGAACTATATGCTTGCCATGAGTTGCCGCCGCGCGCTGTGAGTTCAACGCGGATTTCCTTTCTATAAGAATACGCGAGTGTGAGCGGGATGGACAGAAAGTAAATCTGCTTTAAATTCACGGTGCTAGCTCATTGATAGCACACTGAGATATGTTTTTTAGTAACTGTATTGTATAGGTACATCCTATTGTCTGCACTTGGGTGAATGAAATTTTTTGATGCGTTTTGGAAATTTCCGGTTCACGAAAAACTTCAATAACACTTAATAAGAACGTATTTTATATGTGAAAAATAATTTAATTTTACATTACTTATCAATAAAGTACCTAAAGACCGAAGAGCTGGCGACTTCCTCGCACAACGCATCAGTATTGCGATACAGCGAGGAAATGCCGCCAGCATCCTCGGTACAATGCTACAAGGGCCAATCTTTGATATAGATTAGGTTAAGTAGATTGATTCGATTTAATCTATGTACATAAATTGTAGTTTTGAAAGTAAATATACCTATATAAAAAATAAAGTACCTAAGTAATGTAATAGGTTTTCAAGTCATTTTTTTTTTTAATCGTGGCTCAGCACACATGTTTTTCCTAAATTTGTATGAAAGCAAGAGTTTGTCAAGTGAGTTACAGTAATATTTATAAAAATCCACACTTTATGAGATTACGCACTAAAGAAGTCAAATATACGTACACGAAAAAAGTTTATTCACCCACTAATGTCTTTTGACTGACCAGTATATTGACTTGATGCAATAAGCATTAAGTTGATGTACTCTTACATGTGTACGGTACATTCATGAATGGGGTTAGTACTCGTATTTTCGTAATAATTTTTCATAAGCAAATATTAATTATTAAACACCTTTGTGCCGCACCAGCCATCGGTTCTACGAGCAATAGAATAAAAGGATTGATATATATGTTTGAGTCTCACGTTAGTTATAATTCTAAAAGGATTGACAGTCAATCCTATAATAGTTTGCGTAGTCACTACGCAAACTATTTACATTTTACAAAACAAAACAGTATTAACGCTAGAGGCGCGATGCACTGTTCTGTCTGAGTGAGAAATCAATTTGTCCCACCGTTTTCATTTATGTAATTCAAGCGTTCCCATTTATGCGACAGCAAATTGGAAGGGGTCGCGTCAGTTATGGCTTTTGTAGCCGTACCACAGAATACATATTAGTACAAGTACAGAAAACCCTCTCTAAAAACCCGTTTAAAGAAATAACGACTCTTGCTCCGATACTATTAAATTCAAATTCCCACCTCGTAACGCTAAATGCCTACGCTGAATGTCACGTAGAAGTGCGCTCTCTTTCTATCGCGTAACTCGTACCTTTTCTGGAAAATAAGGTAGTTTCTTTTTAAAAAAATGATATAATCTTAATATTCAATTACTACCCTTTTTTTACATCGCGTTTTATTTTTATTTTTTTTTTATTCTTAATTGTTATACTCAATTCTCTGACAGCGGTCGAATTAGTACGTACTTAGATATTCGACGAATAACATTCGCGAGTGCGCGACGTGCGTCACCGCTTGCTGTGAAGCCATACTGATGTACTCCATGGGGTGTCACTGACAGTTCGGACCGAACGCGCTAGTTGGGCAGGCCAGGATGTTTAGCCAACTTGCCAATCGCTAACGCTTAGTAGCGTACAGGTGTAGTGAGAAATTACTTGCGGAAACGTTCGTAAACACATGCTGTTTCAGGCAGTGTCACCGAGTCTGATTAAAGTAGCATGACAGCTATTACTGTCAGTCTCAGTGAGATAGACTGAAACAGCATGACGTTGACGAACGTTTCCGAAGGCAAGTCATTTCTCACTACATCTGTATCATAGTTTTCCCTCTCTGTCAATCTTTCGCATTAGTGCGACAACGACAGGTGCCTTTCGTTTACGATTGACGATTAAGCGTTAGCGATTGACAACCTTGTCTGAGCACCCTGGCTCTGGCTGTACCATGAGAAAAAGGAAAGTAACGGTTAAGTTAGGTTTTACCCCATACATACCAATCTAGTCTAATATCGCGGCCGCGCACTGATATATTGGAGCGAATGCGATGGACCGCTTTCATCGTGGTACGGCTATTGTAGTTTCAACTTGGCAAACAAATGCTCGATACTGCTTACATGTATAATGCACCAGAGAAGATAATATCAAATGACTTCAATTATTTGGCGATATTATGTTTAAGTTCGTTTTGTTTTTGTTGTCGGAAACAAAATAATTTGTCAGCCTCTGTAGCCTAGTTGGTAGTGACCCTGCCTACGAAGCTGGAGGTTCCGGGTTCGAATCCCGGCGAGGGCATTCTTTGTGTATTTATTTATCACAAATGTTTGTTCCTTGGTCATGGCTGTGTATGTATCTAAGTATCTATACGTATCTATCTATTACATATATTGTCGCCTGGTACCCACAACACAAGCCTTAATTGAGCTTACCGTAGGACTAGGTTGATTTGTGTAAGATGTCCCAAGATATTTATTATTTATTTATTTAATCTAAATGTTTGTTTGCTTTGTAGAAATAATAAACATACCGCGAACTACATTTGAAGTGTTTCCGTTACAGTTACCGCTGTTTCACGATCCCCAGATAAATATATCTCTCAGATAAAATTATCACTCATTTTCCCCAGGACTATATTCAGTAAAAGAAAAGCACAGCTAAGTTTTATCTGCCAATTATATTTTATTTTATTCAGGGTTAGTGATGATGATTGATGAGATACAAACTTACAAAATGTGAACAGCCGTAACTGTAACAGAAGAACCAGGCACGGGTCCAGGACTTCTTTCAGGAGGGGGGGGGGGGGTCATTCTATGATATGATAGTATTTTATACTTAAAACAGCACCTAGGCATATAAGTCCAGTGTAAGAGGGGGGGCTAGTGCCCCCATTGCCTCCCCCCTGGATCCGCGTCTGAGAGGAACACCTGAATGTGGTTCGCGGGATGCGATTCATCTACGAAATTATGCCAATAAAATTTTAATAGTCTATGTTCTTACCATGAGTTTATGGCCTGAGCTAGTTAGCTTGATTAAGTTGTATCAACTTGCTATCACTCTCGCTCAAGTGAGAAGAATATACAGTAAAATACGTTAAATGTTAACGTTTCTTCAAGTCAATGCCAATGATGTTTTATAGCGTTTAAAGGTGCATTCAAACAAAAAGAGCATTCGCTATTCTACGTATAACCCCCCACTCTACGAAATTCCATCGGTACACAAAACGTGATTGGTTGATTTCGTAGAACGGGGGATAGAACAGCGAATGCTCTTTTGGTTTGAACGCACCTTTAGGTACATGTATATTTACAATGGTTATTAACTCATACTGGTCACTCTTTTTCAAGCTAACGTAGTAAACTGGGAACTCTTATTAGTTTCGACATGTTTGTCTGTCTCTGTCCGCAGCTTAGCTCATATTAGGCTCTCGAAAAAAATGGTAGAATAAAATATAGAAAAAAAATCGGGTGGCTACATGTGAATTTTTTTTAGATCCTGTCGTGTGCATTATTTAATATGTATTTTAAAAAGAATTTGGGTCTTACAAGAAAGGGTTCTTTTAAAATCAATAATTGCGGAGAGGTTTACAAAAGGGCGTCCCCTCTCCCTCTAATTTTTGACCCGTGTGACCTAAAAATACGAAAAATGATCATAAATGTGAAATCTCAAAGGCTTAAAAAAATTATTAAGGATTACCGATTACTTTAAAAGAAAGCTATTTTGAACATAGCCGATTTGAATCAACTATGGAACCCTACACTTAGCATAGCCCGACATTGTCTTGTCCGGATTTTATGAACTATTGTCTTAATAATAGTCCGTATTACGAAGCTAATTTACATACCTAAGTTCGTTTTAGTTAAAACTGGTAACTGACTTACTACATTTCCAAATGATTACAGCCATTGCGGTTTCATGATAACATGCACAGGCTCTCACTGAGACCTGAGATTAATGTGTCCACATGACGTCTCTATCACCGCAGTAAGTGGCGCAGAGACTCCAGAGGCTTACACTAGCTTATCCAACGGGATAGTGATATAAGCGGAATTCCCGTTTGGTACAGACCGCGTTTGACCCTCCTCATAAACTTTACGAGCAACTCTTGAGACCAGAGTGATTTTATTCAGAACGGAGGAGCGAAACGAGATGGTCCGAGTGAGTAGTTTGAGTAATGTGTATTTATACGGCGCCATAGACAAGAAAAACTTAAGACGTTGTTCTGTGCATTTCTTTTATGAAATGGGTAGGGTAAGCAACAGCCTGTACCTAGAAGAAAACGATCCCCTTTTAATTTATTACGCCATATTAATATGAAATTCTGCATTAGCGTAGACACACGTTTCTAAATTATACCTACGACCTTGTCAATCGCCTGGTATTTAGGAACCGAATATTAGAAACCTTTATAATTTCGCCATGCCCTACTGTATGTCTCTCTGTAGAATAAAATAGATACAAAAAAGAGTAAAGTGGGGATAGTTTTTTTAATTAAAATTCTGAGGTACCTATGTCGTATCGTTAATAAGGGATCAAAAGTATATTTTTCCTTAAGATAATATTTTCTTGATCCATCCATAGGAAAAATATAAAAACTCATAAATATTAAGGAATACTTTTAAAAAATAACGTAATCGGCTCAACCGTTTTTGACTAAAAAAACTGCGGAACCCTACGCTTAGCAATGGCCGGACAGTCATCCTCATGGCTGATTTTTGTATTTCAAATATCTGCCTAATGTAGGTAATACGTTTTTTAAATAATACAATCTTAAAAAAAGTAACTAAATATATTATAACAAACAAAATGTAAATAAATATTTTCATAACGTATTGAATCATGTTTAAAATACAAAAGTAAAATTGTTGGTCTTGGCTTCAGGCTTTCGTAGCAAAAAATAATAAATATTGACTTTTAATAATAGCCTGGAATCGGACGACGTAGAATGAGGAACCCATTAAATTAACAACTAACTAAAATAACAACTAGTAGCCTGATCATTAGTTGGAAAGTACCTAAAGGATACGTTAGCTTTTACTTCACTCGTTCATACTGACATATTGTAGCGAGCGCCTGATTTACGTATTAAGTAAAACCTAATGTTACCGATCCTTGCAAAGTCATGGTACGGCTACTGGATGTAAAAAATCTTTACGAGAAAACTTTAATTAGAAACGTGAAACTGATCCGAACGATGGCTTAATATAAAAGTTTGATGACACTCTTAACAGACTTAAAATGGAGTTGTCAAGGATTATATTCAAATTCGCGGATAGTATCTATATTATGGATTTAAATATTGAATCAATGATTCAGCTTTGATCATATCATAAAATACGATAGGTTTTCAGTGACATTCGCATGGAGCTTTTTTTCGATTGGCTAATGTTATTAGGCCGTCGATAGATGAAATAAGACCCTAAGTGTACTGCACGTTTATTGCTCAGACGGTTGACCATAGTTACGCTTACTTAATATCGGATTGGCATGAAAAACACTGTAAAAAGAATGAGACATCTCCAACCATTAATTTTTATTGCGTCATCTGAAATGAATAATTGGAGCCAAAGAAGACATAACATAATCTATTGGAATTTGGCAGCGTGCCTCACCTTAATAAAATATTTTATGTGTATTGTATCAATGTTGGGTATTATATGTACAATTCGCTGGGTTTTAGTGGAATAATGTTGGGGCATAGACTACTTAGCTATACTAAAAGGACCCAATAATACTTAGCATGCTTTAAAGCGGCGATTGAATATCTCAAACAGTTACAAATACACTAATCAATTGGAACCCTAACCCACTCTAGTTGATACTGACATATGCTGCAGATAGACAGACAGACGGACAGACGGACATGGTGAAACCATAAAGGTTCCTATTCCTAGTTTACAACGAAATCATTTGGGATGAAAATTTATTTTTCCCGCTATTCTATTTTCTACTCATGAAAATTGAACTTTCCGAACAGAAGAAACGAAAACATATTGTCGATAAAGGCAGTGATAGATCACAGTGACTCAAAGTAATTTTTCCTTTACATCTACTAAGTTCACCGTTAATCTCACACTAGGCAGCATAAATCGTTAGTCATTCAAGCTATATCCGTACAGATTACGCTGCGAAGCGCGTTACTTTACAAATCGGTTTTTCTCGACAACATTAAGCAAATAACCAAGATTCCGCTCACGCAATCTAACCCTAATGGTGCGTTAAGAGAGTTAAACAACTCGATGACTTGTTACAATTTTCCTCTGCACTGATTTGAAATTGACAACTGGCATACAGTTTTATGTCGTAATATATTATATTGAGAAAGTTTCCAACTTGGCAGCATGTGATGCTTGAATGTTTGCGAATTTAACGATGTTATACAAGTAAAATCCAATGCTGTTGAGTAAAATGATTGTCGGTATCTTTTATATCTGTATTTTATTATAGATGTAAATAGTATTGCGTAGTATAGGGGGGCTTGCGTTTTTGACAGTTATTCTATGGAACTGACACATCGCGATTCAGATTAGGTCCTAAACTGAATCGCATTAGTAGATCATTGTAGTCCCCTGTATACTTCGCAGGCAGAAAATATCAGTTCTTGGCCAAATCAAGACGTAAAATCCACGACACTATTATATTAGTTTCTTTGGGTGACTACATAAACAAATCAGAAACAGGCTTCGCCAATCGTATCCCCAATCATAGTATGATATTGAAGTTCATCTAACTAGCTTAGACCGTCTTCCTGAATTATTTCTGGTAAATAAATTGTCGATGTACTATTATGGTGAATTTTTTGATAAACTTTGCTGGCGTTTATTAAAATTGGCCGAAGAACACAGCTGTAGTACTAACTGATTCAATTGCAACATTCTACAGCTTGTCGCGCGTGTCCTATCCGATTCCATGCAACAAATTGAAAACGATTCCCGGTTTTGTCGAGCTGATAGGCAATTCAGGTGTTGAAGTTGTTAAAAACCTTTTTCAAGCACTGGACATTCAATCAGACAAATAAAATCTGCGACTAAAATGAATGGTTAGGTACACGTTTCAGATTAGTTAGTGCTTGATAATATATTTGAAACTGACTGCCACTACAAAATGTGAAATGTCTGTGATGCATTTTTAAAAATGTTTACACCTATAATACATAGAAGGCCTCTTTATCGATTTAAAAACAGTGTGTAAAACTGCTTTTTGTCAGTTGAAAGCTAATTCATAATAATTTATGATTTATTAAGGCACAATAACTGATAAAATTAACATTTATTATTAGTTTAAAAAGCAGAAGTTAATGATTTTGTTTATATTAGACTTGTTTACCCTTCGCGTACCTAAATTATCTCAATTTTTAAAAACTTGGGACTTTCGTTTGTTTTAACTATTAACATTAAGATATACGAGTACAAGCACGAATAACGAAATAACCATCTTCATAGTCGTATAAAATCTTTTATCTTTTGGACCTAGTCATTTACACACTTATGAACATTGCTCGGCGGGGATGAGCTCTTTTCATTCTAAATGTCACGTGATACATGTCATTTAGTATGAAAACAGCTCACCCCCGTCGAGCATTGCTTATGAGCCTATTGGGCCGTTCATAACTTTCGTATCCCATAAGCGTCAATAAAAAGGAGCTTTAGAGTTGAGGTGTACAATATACCATACCTAGTTATTTCATGGACTTGCAAAGATTACAAGTAACCCAAAGAGAGTTGGAAAGAAGAATGATAGGTATCTTACTTAGGGACAAGAAATTAAACAAAAGACTGCGCCAACTAAACAAAGTTAACAATGTAAATAAACGACCGGTGGTAGACTAAAGTAGAAAAACCTGTCGATCGAATCGAGATTTACGGGAGAGTCATGCTCAGACAGAAAGCCAAAAATGCGCCAGTTTCATGATATCAGAAAAATTAAGAGCTGAAAATGGGTTCAAAGTCTGAATAAAATAGACCAACATCTCGAACATTGAAAACAGCTACGATGAATACCTAGATCAAAACAAGATCAAAAATTATGCATGGATTGATACAACGATAATTACACTTCTTATTTGTCTTGAGAATTATTCATGAGCAATCATACCAATGGTGTCCATCCATAATGTTATGAAAATAAACATGGTTATGTCAATGAATGACAAGCATAAGATATATTATGAAGCGGATATTCAAACTACATTTACTTTTTATTTAGCTAGGATAGATGATCTTATATTTGCTCTTATTTTATCAGTAGTTACAGTTCAATGAAAAGTAATATCCTCGGCAATAATACGAGAGTTTGAAACCTCAGACTTTGTTACGTAACTAGATTTTCAGAGTTAGGTGCGTTATGGTAGAACTTAGACTAACTGTTATAGGATAAGTTAGCTATCTACTCGTGGTAACTTAGTGTAGTGAGTACTGAAATTTTAGTTATGTTCCTAAATATATTAAACACTTCAAAATTCACTGAAGTTGCGTGGATACTAGGGCAAATAAATTATTTAGCTAATATTTAGATTACATTTTGTGCTACTATTTTTTGAAACATCTGGATTAATGTGAATTTAATTTGAACTACAAATGGAATGAACTAGGCACATTACTACTTTTAGCAACAGACTGCATAGTCGAAATCATTGAATCGTATTGTATTGTAACTAGAAAATATCAAATTGGTCTTGGTCGGTGTGCTACAAAAAAAAAAAACAAAAGACGACTAATAGCTTTCCCTCGACGTAGTTATCGCTGAGCGGTGAGGTTACCAGCTTTTCGGTTTCTAGTTACTCCAATCAGAAACGCTTGTTATGTGTGTCAGTCACTTGTCACTTAAGGAATCAATGTCTCGTCGATACATCCAGTACAGGAATACGTCCAGCTCCTATCAACGCAGGTGATAGACTAGCAGGTGACAGTTACCTCGTCACTAGTGTACATGAGACAATTTGCATGTTTGTATCTAGGAAAACCAAACATCCTTTCCTTAAAAACATTTTCGCTAGCCTTTTTAATTTTGGCGAATAATTTACGCTTGCTAGGTTCCATAGGCATATGTTTTATGCCTGCAACACAGGGAACCCTAGCTCAGGCACATGTTACTTTTTTACGCCCCTGGGGACCGGAAGCAATTGAACTTTTTAAAAAATTAAGTTATTTGCTCATCCGGTCCTCGGGTGAACCTAGAGCTGGCTCGTTCCTCGCCCAACGAATTGGCATTGCCATTCAGCGAGGCAACGCAGCCAGCCTTATGGGCACTTTGCCCAGTGACAGCGATGTGGGAGACATTTGTACATATAGTTTAGGTCCCCGTAGTCCTTAAGGTAGGCTTAGTTAAGCATAGTATAGTTTTTGTTTTTATTTTTATTTTTGTTAGTCCAGATTAAATATATACTTTTTTACGTAAATATAAGATCTTAGTCTGGAAGAATTATCATTTGTACAATGATAATTTCTATCAAAAAATGATTTGAATAAACTGCTCACTGCAAAAAGTAAAAAATTGTGATTAACAAAATTATGCCAATGATGCAATGACACTCGATCTGTTTATACAAAATCGACAATTCGTTCTTGCCACATCAAGCCTACATGTTTATCTTTATCTAACCAAAGGCGATAAAAAGACAGTTCCACCACCTGGCATTAAAAGCTGCAAGCCGTTGGTATATAATTTGCACCCGGTCTGTAAACGGAAACAACATATACTCGAAAATACATGTAATACACATGCCAACGTCACTTCGCATTTCTATTTCTCACAACATCGTCATGTGAACCCCAACACCTGATCTCAAGTCCAAGTAAACTAAACACAAAGCCGAAACTTTTGGATTTACATCAGAATAGAAATTGGACCGCGTTGTCGAGTTGATTGAGTGGTCACGTAGTAAATACGGGTTTTATTCGGCGCAAAATAGTTTGAGTGTATATCGGGATTTGTGTGATACTTGAAAAAGTACCTAAAAATATCTGTGCATTGTATTATTTATATCTACATTGATGTTTGTTTATTACGCTTTCTTACAAGTAAACCGTTACCTACATACATCGACATTATTTGTTGCGGTCACATGACATCGGGCTTGTATACCGTGTGTAAATTTAAACCGGGTGATAAAATAAACCAGGCATACGATTAATTAGCAGTTTATTAATAATTAAGAGGTGTTTTTTATGTTACAATTAATTATGACCTTAAAATAATCACGACTTCTTTATCATCTCGGATTGTTCGACGTTTATGACATTATTTTTTCTTCCTAGTCGTGATTCTAAACAAAATTAATTCCACACAGCTGAAGTTTATAACATGCGTTTTTCTTCACAGTCATCAGTTTCACACAATCGTTTTTCTACCTAGTCGTGATTCTGCACAATATTATTACCACACAACAGACATTTTTCGCACGAGTTATTCTTCGCAGTCATTAGTTACATACAATATTTTTTCTACCTAGTCGCGATTCTGCACAATATTGTTGCCACACAATATAAATTTTTCACACGTGTTTTTCTTCACAGTCATCAGTTCCACACAATCTTGTCTCTACCTAGTCGCGATTCTGCACAGTATTAATACCACGCAACATACATTTTTCACATTCATCATTTCCAGACAATATTGTCTCTACTTAGTCGCGATTCTACATCTGCACAGTATTAACCCATATACATTTTCAATCCTTGTGGTGACGGCAGTAAGAATACATTTGTCACCACCCCAACTCCTCCTGCGGGTGTCGCAAGAGTCGACTAAGGGATTGAAGTGTCACTTACCATTATTTAATAAAAGATTGTTGATGGGCAGCAGCGTCATCATAGTGGACACATTACTGCGATCGCCAATCCGCTTGCCCAGCGTGGCGATTATGGGCAATTTACCTCCTAATGCGTCTATACGCATAGTTAATAGGAGAGGCCTACGTCCAGCAGTGGACTATCATAGGCTGATGTTGATGATGATGATTTTGAATCCTAATAGCAGTGAATAGAGATCAAAACCAAAGTGGCCATTATGGCTTCGTATGTATCTATCTAAATATAAGATATGGTACCAGGCGCGCATGATCTTAGGCTAGCAATACAGCTTTTGGAACCTATCTTTGAAATGTTGTGGGTAATGAAAATTATATAATCGAATCGGTACCAGGGCAGCATAACTCACTTAAGTAAGTTATATAACTTTTCTGCTGCTGTGAGTACCGTCTGCGTATTTTTTTGAGCATCGGTCTGGGGGACATACCATGATGCGTCACTGCGATTCCGTACCGTCTCCGTTTTTGAGCATTGGTGCGGTCGCACCTTTAAAGGTTCCCACCTAGGGCTTGTCCATTAATCACGTCATACTGTATAGGGGGAAGGAGGATGAAGAAAAATCACTAATTATCACCATGGGGAGCGGAGATCATCGGACAAATCAAGTGTAATTTTTTGTTACTCTCTGCTGAACAGCATTATAGCTAGTACCCCGAAAATATCACCAAATATCACCATGGGGGAGGGAAGGGTCAAAAATAGGCCAAAATCGTATGAAACGTATGTGAAAAATTTCAGTTGCGTGGTAATAATATTGTGCAGAATCGCGACTAGGTAGAGAGAAGATTGTGTGGAACTGATGATTGTGAAGAAAAACACATGCGAAAAATTTCTGTTGTGTGGTAATAATATTGTGCAGAATCGCGACTAGGTAGAGACAAGATTGTGTGGAACTGATGACTGTGAAGAAAAACACGTGCGAAAAATATCTGTTGTGTGGCAACAATATTGTGCAGAATCGCGACTAGGTAGAAAAAAGATTGTGCGTAACTAATGACTGTAAAGAAAAACTCGTGCGAAAAATGTCTGTTGTGTGGTAATAATATTGTGCAGAATCGCGACTAGGTAGAAAAAAGATTGTGTGGAACTGATGACTGTGAAGAAAAACGCATGTTATAAACTTCAGCTGTGTGGAATTCATTTTGTTTAGAATCGTGACTAGGAAGAAAAAATAATGACATAAACTTCTGATGATCCATCATCTCAAGCTAATTTGGCCTACTCTTGATTCATGTTTATATTAAAATAAGTACCGCTAACCTTTTCAGGAAAGCCAAGTTAGTGGAAATCGACATCTATTGACACCGCCAGACACTAACTAAAAAAATAACCGACTTGGTTAAACAATTGATCTCAAACCTTTTTTGAAGTGTGGAACCCTAAAACCTACTGCGTCGCGAGGCTTGCACCTTTTTATATATAATGTTTTAGATGGAATAACTATTCACGCGTAGTTTCAAGCAACAATTAAAGCTTGTCCTCCACAGCGCTCCCCCATTAACAACGTTAACGTATAACGAACAGATTGGAAACCCTTGCGGTTCTGTATTAATTGTGAAAGTTATCTGCTTCTTCCAGCAAGCATGAAATAAGCGGGACGCGTGCAGCCATGTCATATGTAGTCCTACCTTTATCTAACATAAAGAGATATTTTTTTGGGATAAAGAACACATATATAGCAACAAAAAATATAACCTTTTAATAATTGAAGGAAAAATTGAGGGGAAGCGTGGGTGTGGTAGAAGACATACTTCATGGACTAGGAATATAAGAGACTGGTTGGAAGTAGAGAGCTTGCATAGTTTGATTCGCATGACGGAAGATAGAGGGACATATGGACGTATGGTCGCCGACCTCCTGGATGGAGATGGCACTTGAAGAAGAAGAAGAAAGACTGGCAAAGGCAGAACGTAAAGGTTACAATTAACAATTGCGCCCAAGTTTATCGACTTTGTAAGTAATACCATTACTAATTATTATTAATTTTACTTATAAACCATAATGTATATATAAGTATAAATAAAGTCACAATTTAACTTAAGTAAATAAATGTTAAGACGCCTAGTAACAATCTGCATATAAGCAGATTAGACTAGGTAAAAGCATGTTATTCGTTTTTAAGTATTTAATTGAAATAAACAGTTGAAAAAAATTTTTTTTTTCATTATAATGTTTAAGTTTTTAACATAATTGCATAGACAACATAGGTCCTCTAGGTATCTTTTGTTCGTTTTTATAGCCAAGTTATCAATCGCTAACTCACTTTTGGTGGGACCAGTGCACAACAGTGCCTGTGGTAAAATAACAAAGAGGCCGCAAATAAACTTCAATAGCTGCACACATTAACAAAAAACAAACGAAGCTCAAACGGCCAACATCAGAAACTAACCTACGGGCACAATTTTCTAAGCTGTACCGCTTTTTGCTATTTGTTCCTACTCCGCGGCCTACAAGTTGTGCACTATGCAGTTGCTGCCCCAGTTCAACGTCAATCGTTATTATGCGAAGCTTTGTTGACACAAAATGAGCTAAATGACTTTTAGTAGACGGACTAGACTTTATATGGGGCCAGTTTTGGTGGCGTACTTTATGGAAACTTTTTTGTTAAATATTTAACAATAATTTCAAAGTAGCTTTCAAACAAAGACGAATGGATTAATAAAAAGAAAAATAAATATTGCTGGTCAATCACATAAAACTCTACCTAGTCTTAGGTACGTTAAGCACAATTAATACTAAACTTGTGTTGTGGATTCTACGATACATAAAGAAACAACCGCAACCACAACATAAGATCAGAAATATAATATTAGCATTTTATTAAACATTATAAGTCACTAAATCATAATGAAATTTAACTGAACCGTAATCACTAGGGGTCGGAACTATGGGTGCTAAACTTTATCAAAACTTTAAAATTGACATATGGGAACATCTTACGTGTAGCTAAGAAAAATACGATTTTGAATTGAAAAATCTGTATCCAATTATATTCCCTATCTCGAAATCTTGAACTTACAATGTTTGGGTGTGTAGATATGTATATTTTATAGATGTTTGTGCTCTTTCATGTCCACTTGACAAGTTTTGTTAAAGTTTTGCACCCATAGTTCCGATCCCTAGTAATCACGTAAGTCGATGATTACTTCGAAATTCGGATTGATGATTGATAATGCTGATTGACCGGGTGGGTCAATAATATTTTGAAACATAAGCTTAATATTTTTTATATGCGTTATTATGCGTATATTAAACTTACTGCATTTGGTTTCAGGCAGACATCGTGTGTATGTATAATTAATACAAAATAAATAAATATGAATATGAATATGAATATGCAGTGTAAGATGAAAACATCATTCATTTATTACCTACCTAAGCACATGCACATAGGCAGATTTGTACAAAACAATCAGTATGTAACCGTCTGGAGAAGCTTGAATTAAAATTTGAAATGATTCTGATTCTATGAAAGGTTTGAAAACATTTCATGTTTTTGTTTAACCTATTTCGTACTTACATCATTTAGCAGCACTGGCAATTTAGCTGCTCTTGTGAACGTGTAATAAGCAGAGTGGTCCAGCATTGCGGCTTGCTCGACCCCTTGCCTACACAAAAGAGCGTAACTCTTTAGAAAACTTTTACCCTATACGTCTTTCACAAAAGACGAAACCCATTCACTTAGCACAGTGTGAATGTGATTTGACCACTTAGCTGCGCTCCTAGAGTTCGAACTTTAAAAAAGGGAATGTCTGTAGAAAATAAGTTTCTTTAAGCCTTAAGACCGTGGCCAATAAGAAGCGGGCTATTGGCTATTACGATAGTATTCCCACTGGATGCACCGCACTAAATTCAATTTAACTTGATATCAGCTATTACTCATACCTACTTTAATAAGGTAGTAGCTTGCAATCATACACTCGTGTTCAATTAATACAGGTCAGGTGGAATTTTTCATAGAAAATACTGGAAACGTCAGCATTTCAAATGTTTTTAAAAATATTTATAGTACAAGTGGAACCGTTTTTGACATCAGGGGCCTATTGCATAACAAATTACAACTAATATTACAAGCAGAAGTCTTTTTTCTATTCCTCTTACTAGAAAGAGACTTCCGCTTGTATTATTAGTTGTAATTTGTTATGAAATAGGCCCCAGGTTATTTAGGTTTTGGTATTTCCCTGAATGCTTCACCTAATCCAAAAAAGATGGAACTTGGTTGGACAACTCCGTAGATATAAAAATAGCAAGTCATGATTTAAAAACTCGTATTACCGTAGCTTTTTGGTGTTTTTTTTAAGTTTTACTTTTTTGTCTCTAAACCCCAATGTAAAGATTTTTTTTGGACTCAATTATGAATTTAGGTAGAAGCCAATACAACCTGATTTCAAAAATATTCTATACTATACTGTGTGTATACCTATACTATTTATTCTATGAAAAATTCTACCTGACCCGTATTCATTGACCAAGAGTGTATAATTATATTATTTAGTAGGCCAATAATGTTCCTATTTCAAGAAATTATTTTAGGACAGATAATAATAGTACATTACTACAGAGGCCGGGACGAAAGAGGTTGCGCATAAGGTCTGAGACGGGCAAATATTTCCGGCCGAGGTATGTATTGTGCTTTTCTCAAACATCATCATCATCATCAGGCTAGCCTGGACGTAGGCCTCTCCTATTAACTATGCGTATAAACGCATTAGGAGGTAAATGCCCATAATCGCCACGCTGGGCAAGCGGATTGGCGATCGCAGTAATGTGTCTACTATGATGACGCTGCTACCCATCACTAATCGTTTATTAAATAATGGTAAGTGGCACTTCAATCCCTTAGTCGACTCTTACGACACCCGCAGGAGGAGTTGGGGTGGTGACAAATGTATTCTTACTGCCGTCACCACACGGCTTTTCAAACATGCATTTTTTGTATTTGTATTTCAATTAGTATATATATGTGTTTCTTCTAAGTAAATAAAAAACAGAATCACATTATACAAAATATAGTAATTACCTATTTAAAAACAACAATTATTATCAAGTTGTCAATGAAATTTGAGTTCGCGTGTAAATAATGTTTATTCAAGACATCTATCTTACTTACAGTCACGGCACATAAGACAGACCTCCTAAAAATACCTTCCCAAGGGACCGCAATAGCACCATAATGAAGTGGACGGCAACGAAATACTTGGAGAATTCCGATGCAGTAGCCAATAATGATACATCTCAATTTGCAAGGAGAGACAGCGCGGGTCCTCTGCCCCTCGGTCGTAATTGCGAGGGCGTATAAGGTCTCACGAGAGTTTTTAATCCAACCCCTAACTTTCAGAGTCACATTAATAAGGAAATAACACCGAATTACCGGCCGCTATTCGTTCTAAAAGTTAGATTGAATATAAGGTTGTTTTCGTATATTAGCACGAAAACTTTATGATTTAATTAAAATTGTTGTTTGCCTTGTTCTTTTTGTTTGATTGCGTGGTTATCTTGTTTGTTTAATTAGTGAGGAATGGATAGGAGTATGAATATAAAGTAAGTATTTATTAACACATAATAAACGGCTTTTGACGCCAATAAAATTCAAAACTTATAACTAACGTGAGACTCAAACATATTGAAATATTATCGAACCATGTTAATTATTATTGAACGGGGTTTGGCCAAGGGTGCTCCGGACGAGGACCCTCTTAATGGGTCGAAACATGTCGAGCAATCGTCGACTTAAATACGTGAGTAACCCGGTTCGATAATATTTTAGTAAATTATTTTTTTTGTACATTTGCCATCAGATATAATATATCCGATTGGCTATGATGCTCGAACATGCACTCAAACGTTATGAGAATAGAGGCCCTCAGATGTATAAACCCCCACCCATCCCGATTTATATATCTGTTGGTTTCGTTCTTTAGTTAATTTTTGTTTGCTAATTTAAGTACATTCAGATAATGTGTATTTAAATACCCTAATAAGGTGGCGCAACATGTTAACAGACAATATTTATTTGAGTCACATTATTTTGCTCATATGTGAAATCTACATAAAATATTGTCATGTATTTTGGCAGAGGAGTTTGTTAGTTTTGTTAAATAGTATTTATTTTGTAGGGTGACAATATCAAAATTTCTCAAAATTGCAAATTTTCTTAGTCAACTCCATTGCACGAATAAGCGTCAGGTGCTTTTGCTGGCAGTCCCAATAGATGGCACTTAAGTAGGTACAAGTTTCAATGTCACATATTGGGACATTGAAAATATTAACACTCAGTCCTAATAAACGTTAGCCTGTCTAAAAATTATGCAAATAATTTAAATATAAGCTAATTATTTCAAACTTGGGATATGAAGCATTAAAGGCACATACGTCTATCATCGTTTAAATGCCCTAATAGTTGATTTTATCTAATCGATGGCAACTAAAGCTATGATGACGAGTATTGGTACAGCGTCGAGTACTAGTACTTCCACCTTAGACCTAAATTAATAGTTGCACTTTTATCGTCGCGAATAATTTATCTACCTAATTGACGTATTTCTGATTTACTCACACTTGCACGCTAGATAGAAGTGTAAACGTGACAGCATAAAATCTCATCATAAAATAAAAACCTTGCTTTGTAGATGTTTTATAGAGATGTAGTAGTTTAATATCAATTATGTACGAAATATCTTGTTACAAAATAAATTACCTTGTACATTTTAATACACACACATCATGTTAAAGTATTGCTAAGCCATTCCCCTGCGAAACGATCCACCGCCTAAACTGCCACTTACGATTAATACCAATGGCTTATGAAACTGACATAATCGGATCGAGTCAGCAAAACTAAATTCTTCGAGGGAAAACGTCATCCTGCCGAAGATAATTTAATATCATACTTGATGTGTTTCGGGATTTCGTGTGGTGGAGCGGAATAAGAGGTTATATCTGCACCCTACGTCTCTTGGTTTAATCGAAACTCGTTACTGGTTGAAATGAAATGGAGTTTGTGTCTTATGATATGACCAGAGATCGGACAAATGTGCGTCATTGTTCGCAATAATATGGACAGGACTCCAAAGTCGATTGAATACATTATATAGTTACCGGGGAAACCGTACAGTTTCGAAGTAAATTTTCAAGAAATTATTTGCTTAATTAATCATTTAATCAAATTTGGAGTGATGTCCATATGACGCACATTTGTCCGATTGCTGGTTATGACAATAGGGATGATGACTATAGATAAAATAAATTATTTAACATTATGCACGACATAATACACGAAGAAATTATTACTAAGATGTAGATTGCAGTAATTAATATTTCATTTTAATGGCAATACTTTTTGACAAGTATTGGAATCTAAATAGGTTTTCAGGTATAGTTTCCTCATAATGTATAAACTCAGACCAGGGGACTATTTCTCGAAAGCTTGTAACTTGTAATACCAGCGGAAGTCCTTATCTAATTAATAGTCTTAAAAAGACACTTCCAATTGTATTTCAAGTTACAAGCTTTTGAGAAACGGGCCTTAGGTCTCAGGTTGCATTATACGAAGCTAACTATTAGGTAGGTCAGTTCAGCGATGTATGCGATTGGGGACAGATTTGTTCGATCGTAAAATTGTTTTAAGGCTTATCAGGTTCCTCAACTTACTTATCAAATCCAACTGGATTGGCGGGACTTAAACAATTGGTTGACTGTTTGAAAGACTGGATTAAAATCAATACACAATCTCAGTAAATTTTGTTGCTGAGCACTAACTAAGATAAACAAAGCGAATATAAAACAATAAAACCAAATTATCGCATCGAACGAACCCAATTTGCGGGCCGCTCTAATTTACAGCTGATATTAAAACCGCGAACATTTCACACATGTCCTATCATAAATTGTACAAGCTCCATGTACTTCGTGTTCTAAATTTGAACAAAGTACTTATTTTGAATAATTTGGTAGTGTAATGAACAATGTTCATATTGGAAACTTTGAGGCATCTAAACAATTCACAAAAAAAAAAATTCATTCGCAATTATCGTTTAATGAACTTTAATGATTGAATTAGTTCAGCTATTTTTGTATCATGGTTTAACAGTATTATGCTACAGTTCTAAAATCAGTTGGTTGTTTGAAATATTATGTAAATAATTAATTGCTTATTTGAAATAGGACTTACAATATTTCATACATTATTTTTGTTTTTAATATACTGATTTCTTATGTTATTACATAAATAAATTAATTAATTAAAGTTATGTAATACCTACTTTCTTGCAATTTGTGTTAGTTTTTAGTAAAACATCCCACTTTGTCGCTTACCATAAAGACGAGATTTCCTTGTATCTTCATAATATATGAATATAACTGACAAAACGGCTTTATGGCAAACGACAAAGTGGAACGTTTCACTAAACTCACTCATATTTAAATGAATATAATAAAAATCTCAGTCTCTCATCTTTAAAAAATATTATTGTAAAAAATTTGTCACAGCATTCTCTATTCTATTGATTCTTACATTCATAATCATTCAACTAACTGAATAACAAAGGAATGGCAGAAATATTTTCAAACATTATTAATCAATTGACTAGTTTTCATACTTCAATTCTAGACTGTTAACGTCGTAAAACATCCGGTTAGTACATTAATATAGGTCTTAGAACATTTATCGTGTATGAATTAGCATTCACACATTAGTGTCGAAGTCAAATAATTCTTTATTCAAATTGGAATATCAACAAACGCTTTTGAATCGTCTAAGTATTAAACATCCACTTCCGGTTCTAACCCTACACCGCTGACCCGCGAAGAACCGGTAAGAAAATTGGCGGGACTTATTTTTTCAAACAATCATGGTACATCTTACCATTAACATGTATTAAAAAAAAACATAAAATTGATTTTAAATAAATTTAAAAATAATAATAATAACAAGAGATGTAAAGTCTCTAAAAAGTCAGAACATTTATACGTAATAATTTATAAGTAGAGAAGTAAAGGTTTCTCTCCGAATAGGTTTATAATAATAACATTATATAATGCACGTTTGGAGAGTGTTTTGAAGTCGGAGTTTTAGACAAACTATTTCAACGCAATTTGTTTCAATTGAGACAATATTGACACGACTAAGCTCACAATTGACAGTGATTGATTTAAACCTAATTTAAAGTTAGTGTTCGTCGCCAATGCCTGACTGTTTGAGCACAAATAATTGATTAGGCTAAAATTAAACAGAGACAAATCGGTTTCTAAGCTATAAACCCGCGTGGAAAATCTAACAAAGCAAATGGCAAATATCGTGAGTTGAAGTTCCTCTCTTTAATACACTTACATCCAGTTTCACAATTCCGAATAAATATATCTGTCATAAAATTATTACTGTAACTTTCCCCATCCCTATTCCCCATTATTATTTTTTACGTAAAGAAAAGGATAGCCAACATTTATCTGACAGATATACTTTATTCGGTATGGTGCTCTTATATAAAATAAAATTAACAAAAAAGTAAACTTTTATCCCCTAAATTTATATGACTGCAGATCAAAATTGTTAGAATATCTTCAACCACTATCTTATCAAGAAACAGAAAACCTCCTGACCTGCCTAAAATGAAAATGAAATTATACAAAACAAAATAGTAACTTACACAACTAACAAAAGCTATATATTATTAAGTATGTATTTTTGTACACTATCTGACTTTCTATTTATATAACGCGCTGACACAAATATCAAATAAACACTATATTACACAACAAACACTTCATAAACATTTGACTAGTTGGCTTATTATTATTATTATTATCTTTTAGTGCTATTACATCTGAAATATTATGGACATATTTGAAAACGTCTGTCAAAGTTTTTGAAGCTGACCGTACATAATCTATAAGTGCTACCTTCTCTTTTAGTTGTTAGATTATACTTGTTTTCACCATCTCTTGCTCTTACTTCTAAACTGGTACCTAGGAGGAATCACTGGCTCCCGAGTCACAGGTCCTTTTTTGACCTAGTTCGGGATACAGAGGCTCAACCTCGGTAAATAGTTAACAAACCTATGTCTTAATGTAATAAGAAAATGTTAAATGTAACGTTAGGTTTAAAAACAATAAAGATTTATTATTAAAAAAAAAAAACCTAAAAAAAATAAATAAATAAATAAAAAAAAAATATATATATAGGGTGAACGATATGAATTGATTACCAAGTAGATTTTATTAAGTCTGATGTCAAAGTAATAGCGGCTTATTATTGGAAATATATTTTGAACACCGCATTGAAGTCTAAGGCATGCAAACATTTGGGTTGTAGACCGCAAACATAAGAACGTCACTGAGCTTCGACTTATAAAGCTTGTAAGAACCAAAAATGGCTGAAAACCGTTATTACCTATTCTATTCTTTTGCGTTCTGATACCCCGGCTTGTACATAAACATATCCACCGACAGGTTGTAAAAAGCAACTAACAAAGCCGTAATACGAGCCCAGTTGCGGCAACGGATTCAAATTTAAGTTGCTAATCTCAACCCGGGGACCCAATACGTATACCCAAACTTCGTACCTACCCATATTTGTACATCAGTAACGGGTTATAAGTCGGTGCTAATTAATACGAATAAGCTTGTAATGGGCTGTTTGCAGTGTTCGCTCTGATGATGGATCGCGCCCGCGATAGCTTTGATTTTGACCTAGTTTGAACCGCAGTTCAGTTTGAATATTATATTTTAATAATTGACTATAACATGCGCAGTAGAAACTAATTAATGAAAACTCGAATTATTTTCATAATTTGTAAACGAAATTAGAGATAGCATTCTTTCATGAATAGCGTTAATTCATTCGTTTGACAAGCTTCAGTAGTAGTAATAGTCATACATAACATATACAGGGTGTTACAACACCCACTGGAAACCTTGAACGAGGTGATTTAGTAGGCTATACCTACTGAACAACTTTTACTATGGGGCCAATCACAAAAACTAAAAAAAATTGTCTTTTTCATACATTGTGATCGATCCATAACAACATTTTGTATGAAAGAGCCAAAGGTTTTTGGAGATTTCTGGATTAGCTTCATAGTAAAAGTTGTTCAGTATGTATAACCTACCAAATCACCCCGTTCAAGGTTTTCAGTGAGTGGTGTATGCATGGAGATTCACAGATAAATATGTAGTAATTATTATAACTACGTATTGATAAATGAAGGGCAATAAATTGTGTTTAAGTGTGTGACAATGTAGTGCTTAATTAATGGTTGCTTATCAATAGAAATATGATTATTCAAGTCCTACCTAAACATATCGGTTAGGTAATCAAGGAAGAGTGAGACAATAATAGCTATAAATATAATGAAACTGTTAAACTCAGGTGTATTTAGTCACTATGCGTGACATGTTTCGTATGCGGTAGGTACCGCGCTTGCGAGTTGCGACGCGTGAACGCGGGCTCAGTGCTTGATAATGGAGACCTAGGCTCTCCGAAACATGTCGCGCATGGTGACTAAATACACGTGAGTGTAACCGTTTATTTATAAACTTTTTAAAATACATGAGAGAGCTATTTTGATTGATTCGATTCATTCGATTTAGTAATCCAGAAAACAACTTAGGTGTCTCATGACCAAACCCCGGATGACGGAAGCAAAAATGCGTTTGTCACTAGTGCTTAGTTAAATATCGACTTTTCTATCGACATCCATACCAACATTTTATGAATTACAAATGTATTGATCAACAGTAATTTAGGCAACCGTACGTAATCAGAGGCATTGCGATTTAAAATTGATAAACAATAATATGTCAATAATACCTAGTACCATAGGACAGTTACAAAATCGAAATTAAAGCCTAAAAAGCAGCTTAAATGTGGCTCAGAATTTCAAAGCGCACTTGTTAAGATTACTTTTACATCCTTGGCGAAATTATTCACAAAAAAATCTGAATGTGTTGACTAAAAAAATTGGTGAATTCATATTAAAAATCTTATATATTTTTTTATATCTGAAAAAGAAGTGGAACTACTAGGGAAACATAATTAGCATAATCTATAAATTTCAAATTAAAAAATCGTTCATATGGATGTCGATAGAATAGTCGATATTTAACTAAGCACTAGTGACAAACGCATTTTTGCTCCCGTTATCCCGGGTTTGCTCATGACATTTATAAAAAAATATGACATCGCTTTTGAGCAGAATACGGGGCAGCTCCAACAGCCTCTTTAGGACTGTAGCCTTAAGGAGTGAGTGCTCAATAATGCAACATCTAATTAAAAATATCGTGTCCGTTGCTGTGTATGTTTACTAACATAGTTATTAAGTAATAGTAATTAAGGTAACTAACATGTAATGGATCTTTGTTGTCTGATTAAATAAATAAATGAAATTATTTATACATTTTTAATTCTAAACGGAATGTCTAGAGTAATCTGACTACACTTATTGATTAGCGTAGCTTTAAATACAATAATAATTAAACATTCTTCGCAATGTATTTTAAATATGGTGTAATGGCAGTGATTCATAATTATTTTCATTTTTTTTTATCTACAACGTATCAAGCAGAAAATAAACGATTACAATCAAGTTGCAATTGCGGGTTCAACTATTTATCAATGCAAGACTCTTATCTTAAACGTCGTGAAACGTGTCTGATCATACACAGCTGCACTACACCAAAACTGCACGTACACTCAATATTCCCAGTCCCAAATATCGCAACATTATTATGCATGCTTTCATCCGAGCGCAGGTGACCCGTCCACCAGATAATGTAAATTATACCCTGTTTGCTAGAACAAAAGGTTTATTCATTCTGCTCGCCCGTCAACTCTTATTAAGTTTGCCTGTAAGCTTCTTATCAGACTGTGTGTGGTAAAGATAAAGCGAGCCACGGATGGCCCCTGTCTACTGGTGCTATGCATTGTGTACAGTCACGTTCAGTCTTCATTACTTAGATCTGTATTCCATGTTAGTTTTTCTTACAAGAACTATTCTAAGGCCAGCCGTACACCTGTAAGTTCTTACGTAATTTATAGGGACGGAGCTATACTAAGGAATGAGATAGTGATATGCACCTCTCGTTTCTTAGTATAGCTCCGTCCCTACAACTTACGTAAGAACTTATAGGTGTATGGCCGCTCTAAGACATAATACCATTAAAACATAAATAAACGGTTCAATTTACGTTTCTAATATTTACTTTACTTAACATTTGTATATATAGTTTAGGTCCCCGTAGTTTTTAAGGTAGGTTTAATTTAGCGTAGTACCTATAGTTTTTGTTTTTATTTTTATTTTAATTACTTACATTGTTTTAATATTAATTTTCCTATAAAATAAAAATACATTGCTTCTTTATTTAATCATTAGTTTCCTAGAGAGCCTAGGTCTCCATTATCAAGTACTGGGCCCGCTTCGGTATGCCATCTACTATCACATTTACGATGCTACAACGTGCACGCCACGCACACCCGCACGTGCACGTACTGCACGCGCATCTGTGCGGCTCAGCCTTAAGCTAACTCTAGGCGAACTATTCTAGGCGTGAATTTTTCAGATCCAATAAAGGTGCATTCAGACCAAACGAGCTTTCGCTATTCTATCCCCCACTCTACGAAATTAACGACGAATCACGTTTTGTGTAACGATCGATTTTTGTGTAACGATTTCGTACAGAGGGGGATACAATAGCGAATGCTCGTTTGGTCTGAATGCACCTTTACACATGTATAACATTTTCTATGACATGCAAACATTGCATTGTAACGACAAAGTAAAAAATAATGAACAGTTTTATTGAGACGCAACTGTATTTTAATTTTAACTCATTGTGTAACGATTTCGTAGAGTGGGGGATAGAATAGCGAATGCTCGTTTGGTCTGAATGCACCTTTACACAGGTATAACATTTTCTATTACATGCATATTTTGTAGCAAAGTAAAAAATAATGAACATTTTTATTGAGACGCAACTGAATATTAATTTTAATTTAAAAAAAAACATATTTCATTAAAGCGTCTTGATCTTCATCGCTAGACAATGTTTAGAAAGGTACCTAATTATTTTTAGTTCAGACTTAGTTATGTGGAATTTTAATTACTTCTTCTAATTTAAACTAGTAAAAAATGATTAATTATGTGAAAATTAATAGCATAGAATCAAGATAATTTTGCAAAAGCAAGATTTATAATACGTTCATTGGGATAAGAGACTAATAACGAATCGTCAAGTATAATGTCAAACATTCGACGTATTAGACATATATAATATCCGACTTCAAATTATTAGAAAATTAATTGCATGGGCAGTATTTACGGTTAAAAACGATCGAGAATAATTCTCTTGAAAATTTATTACCTACTTTATGAGCTTCATAACAAACGTATAAATGTTTTTTTTTAATCATTCATGAAAGAGTATCATAACATTGTATTCCTATGGTGTGGATGCAAAAACTGTGATAGAAAAATTTAAGAATTTGATAAAAGTACGACGACTGGATGATTTCTTTAAAATTTTAGATGGATAAAGAATAAATTTAAGCAAGTCTGGATAAAGAAAGCCTTTGAGTTTATTATCTTAACAGATTTTTGTTTAACTTTTTGTATCGAACATGAAATATGTAAATAGTATATATGAAGTACCTAGTAAAAATTGATTAATTATTTAGAAATACCTAGTATAGAATCACGATATTTTTGCAACAGCAAGATTTATATTTTGTACTGTTGTTGATGCCCCAAATAAACAAAATAATGATAAAGTGAATAAAAAAGTAGGTACAGATACTACTATACTGGTTCTGATTATCTATTTCGTTATTTACAAATAGTCAAAAGCCGATGATTGATCAATCATCGACCTCACTCAAACAAAAGATGTGGCACTTTCGATGCTTACTGTACCGGTCCAGCTAGCTGCCCTGAAGCTTAGCGCATGAAATTTGACAGCAACCACCCCTTTACACCCGCCCCGCCCCAATATACGGCACAACCTGGATAAATGGAATATTCAGGATACATATTCGAACATTTATTCTGCGAGTAGGCCTCTCTCATATGTCAATTAAGCATTTAAAATTTTAAACCAATCATTGAGTGACATGAAAATAAAATGCGACATTTATTTGTGCTAGAGTCAATTCTAGAATTGGATACCAGTATCTTAAAGATAAGGTTAGATTATGTTTCAGAGATGGCAGCACCATTTCTCTCATTACCTATACACGAATCACCAGGTGCTATATCTTTTACGGTTACCTTGACTGTTCTCAGCATCCATTATTTTTTTCTTGGGGTCTATTTCCCAAAAAACTTGTATCTTGTAATAAATAAGCGTACCTTAGTCCTTATGTTATCAATGCTGTTAAAAGAGACTTCTATTCGTATTACAAGCTCCATGTTTTTGAGAAACGGGCCCCTGGTATTATAAAATACCTACATAAATGTACAAATTGTGAATGTAAATGCCTTTCTCTACTCGTGATAATAAGAATGGTCAACAAATCTGATAATAGAGCTATAGAAAATAGATCGCCAATGGGAACTTACTATATACCACAGATTATTCCTTTATGACTCCAACAATATTTCCTAACATAATGTAATCAATACGTGCCTACTTCAAAAGAGCTACGCACATAACAAATGCGGGTGAAATAATGTGATTTCCGCCGAAGAACGTTATTGAGGCTTATGAATATTCAGACTGTATAATCGCTGTAACATGAAAGGGCTTATCTTCGTCAGGAAAGTATGGTTTATATGATCGTTTCATAATTATAATATTACAGGCTGGTAAATAGGATTAATTTGTGTCAGCTTCCCCGGGCGTTGCAGCCACTTAGACTGAAATAATAGGTAAGATCACGCCAAATTAATTCAGATTGTCGGCTTGTTGCTAACGTTGCGATGTGGACAATAAAGTGCTTTGTTTCGAAATATTATCTTGTTTTCTGAAACTGGCGTTATATTGCATCTACGGAGCTTGCGGTCATCAGTGTTGTATTCTGCTTGAATGCGGATTTTATAATTACCACGTTGAACGCCACGCCAAAAATGTAGTCTTTCCATTGGAGCCACAGGGGTCACCGGTGAGCCTAACCATGTTGAACCATTGGGGCCGCGGGGGTCACCGGTGAGCCATCGCGAGCCTTCATTTCAAACCTGTTTTACAGGCCACCGTTCACTTATTCCATCCAAAAACGTATGCAGGGTGAGCCGTGTGGCCCTAGAGAAGATACAAATTGCCTTGGTTCTTTTGTACTGTAAAGGACTTATGATGTTTTCGTCATTTTGTGAACTTAGTAGGGTTGGCTAACTCGTCATAGGTAAAATATAGTTGGAGACTTGCAAATAAAGATTTAAAATATCGAGTTTGGTAAAAAAATAAACTAAATAAAAAACTAAATTAGTTTTTAATGTTTAGATTTATTTATTTACCTAATTTTAAGCATATAATACAATTTTTAGTTAAGTTTAGAAATAGGTAACGTTGTCGACTTACTCGCTATCAAGATGGCACTAAAGTTTAAAAAAGCTTGTATTCTTGAGCTTTTCGAAAAACAATTTATCACAATTGGCATAGTAAACTTAAAGGTATTTATTATAATTATAATTCTTATCAAAAGTAACAAAAGTACAAAATCATAAATAGATAGTGAATTCTGTCATGGTTTGGCTCCGGAATTGTTTAGAAGGAAGTGTTGAGTACAGCGTACCCAGCATTTCCTATCGGCAGCTCCAGTTGGCAGAGCTCGGATACACGTGGGCCGGATCTACTGATGAGGAGGGCTGGAGCGGCAGGAGGGCTTTTTCCGATTAATAGGCAGGTTCCATTTTTCTTCTTTTTATTGTTCCTCTCTTGGTGGAGGTCAGCTTGACACTGCTCCATAGAAAACGCGTCGCGTATATATACATCACTGGCTGTGATTTTCAGCCAATCATAAAAACATGTCGACCAATCAAAAGGCAGCGTATTTCTGTTTCATGAAATCTCAGTCTGTTTCGTTCACTAATTCTGTTGGTCCGTAAATGCTGCGCGTTGATTGGTGGACTTCACATTGGTCGATTTATACTAGCCTACTTTTGCTAAGTTCTAATCACATTTACCTAATTTTAATTAATCCATGCCGCAATGTTTACAATCATTGTTTGTAAATAAATACTACACGTGGTTATCCAACGTTTACAACAAAAACACATGCGGAGTTGTTTACATTCTAAACAATAGGCGCTCGGATCTTCTATTGTTCCCGGTCTACCTGCAATGTTTTGGGTTAAAACCTTTATTTTAAACATTGCGTTGGGTTATTGACCCAAGGGTCCATTGTATCATTTGAATAGGTAACTGACCTATATTTAACGGGCTATACCGTTACATTTCTTACGTAAATTAAGTTCTAGCGAGGTATCGAATGGTTCATACATAGTACAAAATGCGACATTTTAAATCTTATACGCTAAGTTCAGGCGATTAATATCAGCCAATAGGCGACGATCTAGGTTCGTTCATACATTTGCGTTCATGAAATTGCTTATACATTACTGATCACTTATATCTAACTTAATTACGTGAGGATCATTTATTTACATGATTTATCTTATTTCTAGGCGTTCATTGGTCGTGACGTCGTGTCGCTAACATTAGTCCTCCTCCGTCGCAAGACGCCATGTTGCATGGGTAGGCGACACGATCACGGAGTCGTCGTTGATGCGGTCGTCGGGCTCTGGGGGGCAGCGCAGCTCTGCGTCTCGCCGGCTGGCACCACGACGGCTATTTTGCAGGTGGGGCGCCGCATTACGCCATGCAGGGTCTTGACGTCAGCGGAGCGTGTTCTGCCGTCTGGTCCACGGTGTGTAGCCACGACGATCCCCTTCGGCCACGTGTTGCGAGGGCCGTTAGGGTCCGCGATGATCACGATGTCTCCCGGCTGGATCTGACGCCCGCCGCTGGCTGAAGAACCGCGGGGTGCTAGTAACGGGTAGACTTCTTTGACCCATCGCGACCAGAAGTGGTCGGCGAGGGCTTGGGCTGTTCTCCACTTCTTGTTGTCATCTTCTTCACAGGGTCCCAGTATAGGAAGATTGGCAGCTCGCAGTAACAAGAAGTGATTCGGTGTTAAAGTCTCAGGCGCGTTCGGGTCCACTGAGACATGTGTAAGTGGTCGTTGGTTCACTATATATTCTACTTCGGCCAATACGGTGTTAAATATCTCCTCTCGTGGCGCCTTGGTGTGTAGAGTGTACGCCATTGCTGATTTGATGGTGCGTACCATCCTCTCCCACGCTCCTCCGGCAGATGGGTTACCAGGCGGGATGAACTTCCACTCCATCCGTTGTTGTAGACCGTAGGCTCGAAGTATAGGTAGCCACTCCTTATGGGCTTCTTGGAGTTCAATGGCCGACGCTCTGAAGTTCGTTGCGTTATCTGAACACATAACGCGGGGCCACCCACGTCGCGCCGCGAATCGGCGTAACGCGAGTAGCGCGCTGTCGGCGGAGAGGCTGTGCACGGATTCCAAGTGCACCGCTCGTGTTGTGAGACAGGTATAGAGAGCGATCCATCTCTTCTCTCTTCTGCGTCCGATGGTGACATATACAGGGCCCGCATAGTCCACGGCTGCGCAGGTAAACGGTCGTTCGTATGCCGTTGTTCGTTCAGGTGGTAAATCTCCATGCGGCTGTACGCGTGGCGTCGCTCGGCGTAATATGCAGATTGCGCAAGTTCGGGCGATGGACTTTACGACGGGTCGCAGGTGCAGAATCCAGTATTTCTGTCTCAGCTCGTTCACGATCGCTTCATTGTGTATATGCGCTGATTTCTTGTGTGTATGTGCGATCAGTAAACGCGTATACACATCCCGTCCGTCAAGTATAACGGGGCTTGATGCAGTGTATTGAACTGGAGCGTTTCCTAGACGAGTCTTCATTTTCAACAAACCATCGCGGTCGATTTCAGGTGCTAATTGATATAACCTCGATCTTTTATCAATTTCTTCGCCGCGGCTGAGTGCTCGTAGTTCGTCAGGAAAGCTTCGACGTTGACTATTTTGTTGCCACATATGTTCCGCTCGATATATGTGTGCAAGCTCTAATTTCTTCGTTCGGTCGCGACTTCGCAGCTTTTCTATAAATAGCAACACATAGGCTGTGCTATTAATGAGGCGTTCGTAACTGCTGAAGCGGTTGATGTCTGGTAATACTGATGCTGGGTCTCGTTCTGTTCGTGTAGCATGAGTCATAGCGGTCTTGATGTTCTTGCGTTCCGGTAGGTTCTCTCTTTCAGTAGCGGTGACGTCGTTCGGGTTCTGTGGCCAATCTCGTTCGGGTAACCGCAGAAATGCCGGTCCTTGGTACCACCGATCGTCGATGGTGATGCGCTGGCTCGGTTTACAGCGCGTTCCATCGTCCGCCACGTTGAAATTAGTCGGCAACCATCTCCACGATTGTCGGCTTGTAAGTTCGGCGATCTCGGCTATGCGGTGACTGACAAACGGTCGATATTGTCGTGCGTCATCCCGTAGCCATGACAACGTAGTTTTTGAATCCGTCCAGTATGTGATGTCATCTGCAGTGTAGCGCTGTTCTTTCAGGATAGTTTGAGCGAGGCGCGCGGCGATCAAAGCAGCGCTCAGCTCCATCCTTGGCACCGATAATATCTTTAATGGTGCGACTCGCGTTCGACTTGCGGCTAGGCTGACGTGCACGTCGTTTCCGACTTCAGTGCGCCAGTAGGCCACGGCGCAGTAGGCTTCGGTACTTGCGTCGGAGAAAACGTGCAGCGTTCGACGTGTCGGATCCCTCGGCGAGTCGTACTGACGAGGTATTCTTAGTTCGGCGATGTATTTCAGGGCTTTCAGCTACTGAAAAAATGCTTCGGTGTCTTCTCGTTCTAACTCTTGATCCCAGTGCGTGCCCTTCGCCCAGACACGCTGTAGCAAGATCTTAGCGCTGATCACATACTGCGCGATGAGTCCTAGCGGGTCGTATACAGACATAACTGTAGATAGGACTTGTCTCTTCGTTGGCGCTCGATCGCAGTTCTTGATGTCTTCTGGCACGCGTAGTAGCTTCGTGTTAAAGCTAAGCGTGTCTGTGCTAGGGTCCCACACCATGCCTAGCACCTTCTGTGATTTTTCGCCTAGCATCGTCGTAGGTTCGCTTGATCGCAGTTCGTTCGGTAGTTCTTCGATCAATTGACGATTGTTGCTAGCGAAGCCTCGCAGGTTAAATCCTCCCTCGGCGTGTGACTCGCGTACTTGCTTGACAGTTCGATGCAAGTCCTCCTCGGTCTCATAGCTAGCCACGTAGTCGTCCATGTAGTGGTTGTTCTTAATATCATAGACTGCCTCGGGGTATCTCGTTCGGTTGTCTTCGGCGTTCTTGTTGCGTACAAGATGTGCTAAACATGGGCTGCTCACGCATCCGAACAGCACTCGTGTTAACTTGTAGATGTGCGGCGTGCGGTCTCGTTCGTTATTCCTCCATAGGAATAGCTGGCTGGCTTGATCTTCGTGCTTCAGATGTATTCGCATGAACATATCTTGAATGTCCGCTGTCACGGCGAATGGATTCTCTCTGAAGCGCAGCAATATTCCCAGCAGGCTCTGAAGAAGGTCTGGACCGCAGAGAATGAAATCGTTGAGACAAAACCCTTGACATTTTGCCGCAGCATCGAAGACAGCACGCATTTTTTGCTTCTGTAGGTTAACTACAGGAAAATGCGGTAGATAAAAGGTAAGATCGCTGACCGGCGGCTCGTTCAAACGTACGGCGTAACCCTTTTCGATTAAAGCTCTTATTTGCTTGCAGTAATCTTCGGCGAACTTCGGGTCGCGTCTCATTCGCGATTCAAGGTTCAATAACCGCGAATGCGCCGTAGCGTAGCTGGCCGGTAGTTTGACGTCATCTGTAGCCCACAGCTGTCCAACTTCATAATGATCTTCATGTTTCACGACGCTCGAATTGAAAAGGTCGACAGCTCGTTGATCCGCGGGCTTGACGTTGTCTTTGCTCGAAACTCCCAAAGCTTCTATCGCCCAGTGTTTCTTTAATTGTTCATCGAGTTCATCTTGTTCAACGCGACAATGCAGTACAACTTGTTCGTTCGTTCTGATTATCTTCGGCCGAAATCCGAAGAAACACCATCCCAAGCGGCAGCGTATGGCGGCGGGATCGAGTTCGCCTGCCATCCTTATTTCGTGCGGTATGCATAGCTGCCAGTGGTCGCCTCCGATGAGCATTTGCGGTACTCCCGTAGTGTAGCATTCATCGGCGAGGTCCTTGAGATGTTCGTACTTGATCATATCGGCTTTGTTTATGATCTGGCTGCGTAGTCCGATTCCGCGTACTGTTCGCAGCGTGATGTCGTAGCCTGTCCCGCCTCGCGCTGACCGTATCTTCGCCTTAACGGTAGCTGTGTTCGTTCGGTGCGCGATATCGCCTATACCGCGCACGCATAGCGGTGAAACAGGGCCAGACAATCCGATCTGTTCGGCGATGTCCTCCTCGATAAGGCTCAGTGTCGAGGCGTCGTCCAACATCGCGAAGATGTGTGCTTCTCCGCCCGGGCCGCTCACGGTGACGGGCAGTACTTTAAGTAGCACATTAGCAGGTTCGATCCCCGAGGTAACGTATATGCGAGCGGTATCTGGTTCATCCTGCTCGTTCGGTTCACGTGTTATCTCGGCCTGCGTGGCGCGCGGCGCGCGCGTGGTGGGGGCGTGGCCTGTCCTCTCTCCTATAGAGTACACCGGCGCGGTCGTAGTGAGATGTACTGCGGCTTCGGTCTGTATTTCTTGCTTATCCGCGTGTAGCAAGCGATGGTGGGGATGCGGACAGCCTGGCACGTCGCATCTCTTCGCTCGGCAGTACTGGCGCTGATGTTTGTCGTTGAGGCAGCGAAAACACACCCTGTTCAGTCGCGCCCAGTCCCATCTCGCTCCGACGGGTTGGGCAGCTAATTTGCGGCAATCTGTCGTTCCATGGGTTCCTCCGCAATATAAGCAGATTGCGCGCGGGTTCTTCGTGGTGGCGTTCGTGGTATATACCACTTTCGAGGACAACGGCTGCGACGAGCGCGACTGGGACAGAGCAGGGCGGGCAACCGGTCGGTTCGTGTTGCGCTCATACCGCGCCTGCGCTGACACGGAGTTCGATGTCGCGGTAGCAGTCCGTCGCGATGTTAGAGGGGCTCTGGCGTGCGAGTATTTCATTTCCTGCTCGCTCTCGTACATCAGGAAGTCCGACAGCTGGATTATTTCAGCTTCGTCTGAGTAGCGGTGTGCGCGGGCGTAGTCACACCATCGGCTTCGTAGATGGGGGCTCAGGCGGTCGGTGATTTCCCTTATTAGCATGGGATTATCGGCGTAGTGACGGCGGTCGATGTCCATAACTGTAGATACTATGTTTGCGATCTTGATTGCGAAGTTATTTAGGTCATGCGCTGTCGGCCCGACGGTAGGCAGCCGACGCAGGTCTTCTAGTGCTTGGTCGAGTAGTACTTCGCTCCTTCCGTACTGTTTCTTCAATATGCGCATGATGAGGTCTGGACGAGTAGCTGTAGCCAGGACGTGCTGGACGCAAGCCTTGGCTTCTCCTTTCAGCGCCACTCGCAGTCTCGCCACGTTCTCGTACTCGGTGAACTTGTATCTTGTCGCTGTCTCGTTGTATGTGTTATAGAAACTGCGCCACTCGCTGACATTACCATAGAAAGCAGGTAATTCGTATATTTCTTTCGGTGCAGGTCTCGCAGCCCTCTGCATTTTTTCAAATATCTCGAACATACTGGCGGCGATGCTCTCCTGTGTCGAGATGTGCGTTCTTGGAGTTCTCGCATCCGGACTCGGCGAACGCGAGTACTGTTGCCTCCTCCTCGCGGAGGTCTTCGGTTCGGGGGTGAACGGCCTCTCACGTTCATAGGCTCGTTCGGGTTCAGGCGAGAGTGACCTTTTCCGTTCGCGGGTCCTCTCTAGTTCGGGGCTCGGCGATCGCTCAGCAGGCCTCCTCGTTCTCGGAGTCTCGAACATCGAGCGTGGTTCAAGGTTCGGTGCTCGACGTTTCGATGCCGGCTCGCGTGTCTCGTACGCCCAATCCTCAGGTTCATAATTCCTCGTAAGCGCCTCAGGTTCCGCGGCCTCGATCCCCAGCCGCAACGCTTCGAGTTTTTTGTTCAATGCTTCCGCTTCGCTTAGAAGTCTTCTTTGTTTTCCCCGTAATTGTTGCATAAGTTCAATGCCTTTGTTCCATGGTTCTATTGTTCGGCGAGGTGCGAAGGATACTTGTCGTGTCCGATCATCCTCGCGAAGTTCCCGTTCCGTATAAGTTCGTACGGAGTCGTCGTTCGGCGCGCTCGTTGGCGCTATAGCGCTTGCGGCACGTGTGTCCAGCGCCGTGGGCGCCGGGCGACTGACTGTGCGCGCATGTTCTAGCGCTCGCTCGAGTGTAAGCGTTCCCCCGTCGGCCGGTTGCGATGTGGGCGGGGCTAATGGCTCGCTCCCCTCCATATGCCCACGTGCGTCGCCGGTCTCACTGCCGTCAGTACTGCACTCGTCCTCAGTGCGCGAGGCCCTGGCTCGTTTCATTTCGGCGGCCTCCGCTCCAGCCGCTAGAAAGCGTCTTCGTTCTTCATCGTCGTGAATCGACGACATTGATCTCGTCGTGATTCTTCTTCCCGTCATCGCTGCGGTGCTAAGGTTCCGGGTTCGTGCACGCAGTCGATGTCTCAGCTTCAGTCTGAGGGGTCCGGGAACACGATGCGGAGTTTCAGTAGATCGGTCGCTGCGTGTATCCGCTGAGTCAACCATCCGTAGTTCGGTCCGAAGTGGTTGACGTTGCTCGCAGAGGTTCGGACTGGTTCGCTATCCGACGCTCGAAGGACCAAAAATGTTGAGTACAGCGTACCCAGCATTTCCTATCGGCAGCTCCAGTTGGCAGAGCTCGGATACACGTGGGCCGGATCTACTGATGAGGAGGGCTGGAGCGGCAGGAGGGCTTTTTCCGATTAATAGGCAGGTTCCATTTTTCTTCTTTTTATTGTTCCTCTCTTGGTGGAGGTCAGCTTGACACTGCTCCATAGAAAACGCGTCGCGTATATATACATCACTGGCTGTGATTTTCAGCCAATCATAAAAACATGTCGACCAATCAAAAGGCAGCGTATTTCTGTTTCATGAAATCTCAGTCTGTTTCGTTCACTAATTCTGTTGGTCCGTAAATGCTGCGCGTTGATTGGTGGACTTCACATTGGTCGATTTATACTAGCCTACTTTTGCTAAGTTCTAATCACATTTACCTAATTTTAATTAATCCATGCCGCAATGTTTACAATCATTGTTTGTAAATAAATACTACACGTGGTTATCCAACGTTTACAACAAAAACACATGCGGAGTTGTTTACATTCTAAACAATAGGCGCTCGGATCTTCTATTGTTCCCGGTCTACCTGCAATGTTTTGGGTTAAAACCTTTATTTTAAACATTGCGTTGGGTTATTGACCCAAGGGTCCATTGTATCATTTGAATAGGTAACTGACCTATATTTAACGGGCTATACCGTTACATTTCTTACGTAAATTAAGTTCTAGCGAGGTATCGAATGGTTCATACATAGTACAAAATGCGACATTTTAAATCTTATACGCTAAGTTCAGGCGATTAATATCAGCCAATAGGCGACGATCTAGGTTCGTTCATACATTTGCGTTCATGAAATTGCTTATACATTACTGATCACTTATATCTAACTTAATTACGTGAGGATCATTTATTTACATGATTTATCTTATTTCTAGGCGTTCATTGGTCGTGACGTCGTGTCGCTAACAGGAAGCTACTTTTTAGATCGAGGGGGGCATTATCTCCAGATCGACGTCGACGGAGTTGCTATGGGTAGCCCTGTGGCACCGGTTTTAGCAAATAACTGGATGGAGCATTTTGAGGCCAGCATAGATCTGCAACCATGGAAGTGAAATTATGGAAGCGGTATGTCGATGGTGTCTTCTGCGTTA